>CM053771.1:25072533-25129426 GCA_028658325.1 Potorous gilbertii
CTCAGCTCCGAACCCAGTCCCAGCGCCCGGTCCCCCGCCCGCACCCGCGTCGGCACCGCCCCCCGCCCCCCCGCCCCCTCGCGACGTCTCTGCGCGTGGCTCTGCCTCGCCCCCCTCCACAGCCAAGGCCTGAATTAAAGGGACCGCAGCCCCAGCGGCCGTGATCGCGGGGGAGGGGGTTGGGAAGGGACAGCCGGGAGACGTCTCACCTTGCCCCTCCTCCCCTCCCGGACCCCTGTGATTACCGCCGCTGTCACGAGAAGCCGGTGCCTCCCCCTCGCAGAAGGCTGTCCGGGTTTGGGAGGGTTGCTCGCTGCCCTGGGGGGCGATCTCAGCCTCTGCAGCTAGGAGTCAGGGGACCGTCCTGGGCAGAGTCTTGCGAGTGAGGACCTGGCGGGTTCCTTTCTCTGTGGCTGTCTCCCTTCCTCAGTCTGCCTGTCTCTGTGTATCTCTATATCTGAGCTTCTGTGTCTGGCTAGGAGACACTTTATGTCACTTTCTCCCTACCTCAGTGTCTCCGTTTTTCTATCTCTCTCTGCGTCTATATGTGTGGGTATCTCTGAATCTCTGTTCCCTGGCTGTGTTACTCTGTATCTGTGTGCCTCTGGCTCCATGTCTCTGTCTCGATGTCTGTGTGCGCACCTGTCTGTATCTGTGTCTCTGGCTGGGGTGTGTTTCCTGCATAGGCCTCCCTCAGCTGCTTTCCAAAACCTGTCCACCATTAGAATGGTTGTTCAGGTGTGTCTGACTTTTCATGACCCCATTCTTAGCAAAGATACTGGAGCTGTTTGCTATATTTACTTCTCCAGCTCAATTTTTACAGGTGAAGAAACTGAGGCAAACTGAATTAAATGACTTGCCCAGGACCACAGGGCTAGTAAGTGTCTGAGGGTGGATTTGAACTCAGGAAGATGAGTCTTCCTGACTTCAGGCAAGAGATTCTATCCACTGTGAGCTACCTTGCTGCCTCTCAGTCTCTATGATTGTCTTCAATAGGTCCTGGGAGAGAGCCTGGCTCTCCTATCTGTCACTTACACCCAAGCAAGGGAGGTGACCTCTGAGGTCGCTTGTAGCCAAACACTGAGTGGGAGCTGATAATATTGTTACAGATTGGAAGCTGATACAATGTATCTGTCCCCTGTCCTATGCACTGGGAGCTCCATTTTCTCTGAGCTGCTCTCCTAGAAGCCAAGTAGGAAGGCTTGATATTTTGGTTAATATTTTGCTAGCATTCATAGGGAGTTTTTGGAGCCCAGGTCTAGCTGGGCCTGAAATCAGGAAGACCTGAGTTCTAATGTGACCTCAGACACTTATCAGCTATGTGACTGTGGGCCAGTTCCTTAACCTCTGCCTGCCTTGGTTTCCTTAACTGTAAAGTAGGAAGACAAATAGTACCTACCTTCCTGGGTTGTCATGAAGATCAAGTGGAATACTCTTTGTCATTTATAATTTTTATATTTATAATACTATTTGTAGCACCGTGTCTGGAATGTAATAGATGCTTAATAAAAACTTGTTTCCTCTCTCCCATCATGTAAACTTGCTGCGCTGATGTATATGGGTAAATCTGGCAACTGGTCTGGATACCAAATGGTCCCCAATGTCTGGTGCCCCTGCCTCTCTTCAAAAAATAACTTAGAGTCAACCTTGTATAGGAGGCCTTTCCTCAACCCTCCAATTTCCCCCCCTTGAAAAAAACAATTTGGGGGATGATAAAGAAGTTGTGGCATATGATTATGATGTGATACTATCGTACTGTAAGACATGATGAGAAACCTGGGAAAATTTATATGAACTGAGGCAAAGTGAATTGAGCAGAACCAGGAGACCATTGTACGTACACAGTAACGGCAACATTGTAACAATGATGAGCTAGGATCAGTTCAAGAGAATGACCCATGATAATTCCAAAGGACTCATCATGAACAATGTTACCCACCTCCAGAGAGAGAACTGAAGGAATCTGAGTACAGATTGAAGCATATATTTTTACTTTCAAATATTTTCTTGTTTTTTGCGGGGGAACTGCCGTGTCTACTGTGGAAATATATTTTGTTTGACTTCATTTGTATGACGATATCCTATTTCTTGCCTTCTCAATGGACGGAGGCAGGAGAGAATTTGGTGCTGAAAATAAAAAAAATTAAAAGAAGAAATAGCTATTGATGCATCTATTTGCATATACAAATGTGTGTATGTAGAGATATATATTATACATCAATTTAAGGTTTGCAAAGAACTTTACAAATATTATCTTATTTTATTCTCACAACAACCCTGGGAGGGAGGGAGGTGCTACTATCATCATGCCCATTTTAAAGATGCCAAGAGGAAGGCAGATAGAGATCAAGTGACTTGCCTAGGGCCACACAGCTAGTAAGCAGTTCCTGACTCTTGGTCCAGTGCTCCATCCACTGCACACCACCAGCAGTAACACCAACAGTTATTGCTGTTATTGTTAGCATTTGACTGAGCAAGTTATTTAACTTTTTATGGTCTCTAAGACTGTGAATCAAAGAGAAGGTATTGACCTGCATTGGCAGGAAGTTTTCTCTTCTGAGAGTTCCCTATCCCCATTTTACTGATGAGGAAACTGATGCTGAGAGGTTAAATGATTTGCCTATGGTTATATAGCTAGAAAGATTCCATTTAAGGTCTTCCTGACCTTGTCTAGCACTCTATCTACAAGGACACCTAGCTGTCTCTGACACCAAACTGTGCCCTAACCTTACTTAGCAAAGGTGGATCGCTGCAAATGATGTCAACCTTTTTCGATATGTTAGTTAGTTTCTCCAAATTGGTCATTTCCCCTCTGTTTTTATTTTTGTTATAAGGGAGAGCTCCCTGAAAAGGAGGGGAAAGGATGTTTTGGGGAATGTAGGTGATGTAAAAAAGAAAAGATGTCAATAAAAAATTTTTTTAAAAACTACCTTCTACAACTTCATCAATCTTTGCATGTACTTTTGTACGCACATGTATATCTCTGTAGAATGGAATCTCCTTGTGAGCAGGGATTCTGTTGCCTTTCATGAATGCTTAGTAAATGTTTGTTGAATTGGCTTAGAGAGTTCCTTGGGTCATTGAGAGGTTAAGTTATTTGCCTGTGATCCCACAGAGACAGGACTTCCGCCTAAGTCTTCCTGCCTCTAAGGCAGATGTCTGATCTACTTGTAAATGGTAGAGGTTCAATTTTATATAAAATCATTTTAAAATTTGGTTTGCTATGTCCACATTTCCTTTATGAAAGGGTTTAGGTGTAGCATTAAAAGCACACGCACACTTCAAGCTCGTGTGGTATTGGGATAGGTAGTACTTAGCCCTCACTAAAAATTTTGTCATTCTTAGCTCTTTTGAGCAACGCAATGATCTAAGACCATTCCAAAAGACTCATGATGGAAAATGCCATCCACATCCAGAGAAAGATCTATGGAGTCTGAATGCAGATCAAAACACTATTTTCTCTTTCTTTTGATTTTTTTCTTTCTTGTGGTTTTTCACTTTTGTTCTAACTCTTCTTTCCCAACATGACTAATGTAAAAATGTGTTTAAAGTGATTGTACATGTATAGCCTCTATCAGATTGCATGCTGTCTTGGGGAGGGGGGAAGGAAAGGGGAGGTTTAGAACTCAAAATCTTATAAAAGCAAGTGTTGAAAACTAAAAATAAACAAACAAATAAGTACATTTTTGCATTGTTCAGTTGTATCTGACTTTCTGTGATCTCATTTGGAGTTTTCTTGGCAGAGATACTGGAGTGGTTTGCCATTTCCTTCTCTAGCTCATTTTTACAATGAGGAAACCAAGGCAAACGGTAAATGACTTCCCTGGGATCACAGAGCCAATAAATGTCTGAAGCTAGGTTTGACCTTGGGAAGTTCAATCTTCCTGATTCCAAGCCCAGCACTCTATCCACTTGGCCACCCAACTGTCCCCTGTTCTCCGAGAGTAGCTATAGCCAAATAATTCATCTCCCTGTGACTGGCCTATTGGCCAACCTTCCATCCCAACCCCAAAGTCCTAATTTAGTTTATCTAGTCTTGGCCTAAAAGACCTATAAGAGGTCATTCCTGAATTTATCAGGGCCCCCACTCCATTGGCACAGTCTTGTAGAATCCAGAGTTCCTTCCATGCCAGGGTGAGGGATCAGGAGACAACTTTGATGGAGGAATCCCAAAATAAATGAAATAGTTGTTTATTGCTGTACTAGCTGGATTTTCACTGTGTCTCTGTAAAAGTCCCAGAGATGTTTGTCCCCATCCAGGAATGTTTCAGGTGGGAGGGACCAGTTCAGTTCTTAACCTTCAGACTTTAAAGGGTATATCTAACCCCAACCAGCACTTAGAATAGCGCCCAGCACTTAGAACTTATTTTTTCATTCATTCATCCGTTCATTCCTTTACTCCTACACTCCATACTTGGGCTCCCCTAGAGGGAAAAACCAGTTTCCAGTAGTTTCCTAAGGGGAGCACCAACCTTCTCTGCCTTCAGCTTGGGATAGAGCATCTACTCTTTCTCTGATCATCCTGGGGAATGTCAGCTTGGACAGGGAAGCAAGAGGGCTCGGCTTGGAGACTGGAAGACCTGGGGCGAGCCCTGCCTCAGATTCTCATTAGCATCTGGAGACCCTGGCCAAGTCATTTAACCTTGAAGTCTCAGGCAATGCTCTAAAATCTCTAGACAGGCTGTGATCTGCTTTAGCATAGGTGAAATCACAGGACCTCTTGAAGATCTTGTGATCTTCAAGAACAGGACCAAATTACTCTGTCTAGATGACTGGTACTTGAGTTATCAGTTATCATTGTGCCAGAAGTGAGATAAAACCAGTTCACTCGCCTGAACATAAGGGGGAAAGGCATCACTGGCTCCCTTTTGCATGGGAGCTGAGGGACTATGGTGTGGAAGATGGTCTGCAGACTGTGGAAGGCTTGACTTTTTATTCTTTGTTCCAAGTGATGGCTATATGTGAAGAGGATGGGAGGGATAAACTTAGAAAAGAAGGTGATATAAGAATTAAATATGTCAATGAAAATAAAATTAAAAGGCAGGGGAAAGTGGAGGCAAAGTCAAATTTGGCTAGTTTCACAACTGTGGTAATGGAAAATCTTGTAGACAAATCAGAATGATTGAATGAGTGAGTGAAAAAGACATTTATTAAGTACTTGCTGTATGCCAAGCATTAAGAGCTAGGGATGATGAGAGAGACAAAGACAGAAGGAAAGAAGAAGAGAGGGAGAGAGGAGAGAGAAATGGAGAAGGGAGAAAGGAGGAGGAGGAAGGGAAAGATACAGAGACACAGAGATAGAAACAGAGAGACAGAGGGAGACAGAGAAGTGATCTCTGCCCTTAAGGAGCTTATACTCTAATGAGATATACTATGTACTACTATACTACATGTGGGGCAGCTAGGTGGCACCATAGTGCATAAAGTGCCAGGCTTGAAGTCAGGAAGGCTCATCTTCCTAAGTTCAAATCTAGCCTCAGACACTTGTTAACTGTGTCACCTGGGCTAGTCCCTTCATTCTGTTTGCCTCAGTTTCCTCTTCTGGAAAATGAACTGGAGAAGGAAATGACAAAACACTCCAGAATCATTTGCCAAGGAAACCTCATGGATTGCATGGTCTATGGATCACAAAGAGTCAGACATGATTGAATGTCTCAACTATAATACTACACAACTTAGGTGGCCAGGGAAGGGAGGTGGAAAGCTGAGGAAGAAGGCCCAGGGCTGGAATTCCAAAGATAAATGGATTAACTTCTCCAGAGACTTGGGTATGGATAAGGGAAGACTGGGTATTGAGGTCCAGAAATGGTGTGGAGCTCCCAGTCAGATTGGAGGTCATGGGCAGATGATGAGGCTGCCGGGCAGTTCACAAACATCCACTGGGGATGATTCAGCATCATGGTGACTAGAAAGTGAGATCAGGAGTCAGGGAGACCTGGGTTCAGACTCTGCCTTTGAGCCTTACTAGTTTAGTGATTGTAAGCAAGAGATATAACTGCTCTGTGCCTCAGTTTCCTCATTTGTAAAAGCCACTAGTAATGGCTACCTAGAAAGGTTGTTTTGTGTATTAAATGAGATCATGTAAAGGCATTAAAATGGAAATTCTTTGAGGGAGTTTATTTTTTAAAACCATTTTCCTTTATAGCACACATAATAACATTTATAACATCTTTTATTTTAACATCTGTTATATTTGTAACATCTGCGCTTCCCATTCCTTCCCTCATCCCCAACAAAAAACAAAAGAAATCAAAACAACCCTCCTCATAAGCTGGAATTGTTCACCTAAATAAATCCCCACACTGCCCAGGCCTGATAATGTGTGTCTCAGGCAGGACTGTTCTTTTTTTATCTTGCCAGGACTCAGACAGTGCCTAGCATATGGGAAATGCTTAATATACAAACCTGTTGGGTCAATTTTCAACTACAGTGTTTTAGATACTAAACTAAACACTGAAGTGTTGATTGTTTGAATGCCAGCCTTTGCTCTCAGTCCTGGGTCTTGCTGAGCCAGATATCCTGGAGGAAGAGGGTGGCCTTGCCCAGATTTGGCAGAGAGGACCCACCTGCAGTCTCCCTATCAGGCCTTGGTGCTCCAACAGTAGCAAGGAGGCAGAAGGTTGAGGTTCAGTAGCTGATTCAACCATAGTATCACAGCTGGGAGGGATCCCAGACCCCATTGAGTCCAACCTTATTTTACAAATGGGAAAACTGAGTCACTGAAGTGACTATAGTACATAGCAGGACCAGGATGTGAGCCCAGATCATCTGACTCCAATTGCAGCTTTGTGTTACCTAGAAACAACCATCAGGAATACACCTGTGCAGGATACAGAGACCCCAGTTTCCTTGTTATTCAGTCACGTCTGACTCTTTGTGACCCAACTTGACTTTTTCTTGGCAGAGATGCTGGAGTGATTTACCATTTCCTTCTCCAGCTCATTTTTATAGATGAGGAAATTGAGGCCAACAGAGTGAAGTGACTTGCCCAGGGTCACACAGCTAGGAAGTGTCTGAAGTCACATTTGAACTCGGGAAGATGAGTCTTCTTGACTCTGGGTCTGGCACTCTATACACTGTGGTGCCACCTAGCGGCCCAGCTTCAGGCTCTACCCAACAGGAGCTCTGAGGGATGGAGGTGGCGACAGCCCCTTCCTCAGTCCCCATTCAGGTAACTCCTGGTTATGGGTACAAGATGTTGCAGGCTCTGGAAAGCCTGGGGATTCCTGAGGCCATGGGAGGGAGACGGCAGGGTTTAGCTCCACTAAAGGGGACATCTATTCCCACATTCTGCTTAAAGGGCAGCGAGGTGGCCGGGCCTGAAGTCAGGAAGACCTGTGTTCAGTCCAGCCTCAGGCATTTACTAGTTATGACTTCCTAGGGAAGTCACTTTGACTGCTGTCTGCCTCAGTTTCCTCATCTGTAAAATGGAGATAAAAAATAACATTATATTAGCTGTATGACCTTGGGCAAGTCACTTAATTCCGATTGCCTTGCCTTCTCTCAAAAAAAAAATAATATCTACCCCCTAAAGTTATTTTTTTGTTGTTTTTTGCAAGACAATTGGGGTCAAGCGACTTGCCCAGGGTCACACAGCTAGTAGGTGTCAAGTGTCTGAGACCTGATTTGAACTCAGGTCCTCCTGACTCCAGGACTGGTGTTCTATCCCTTTTGTGAGAATAAAATGAAACAATCATTTCAAAGTGTTTTCCAGTCCTTAAAGCACTATATAATATAAATGTTAGCTATTATTGCTACAAATTTCTCATTATCCACAACCTCTGGCTGGCTCCCAGGCATCCTTATCTGAATGCTTCTAGAACCCTTAGGGAAGAATACAGAAAAACATAAGAAGACTTCGAGTACATGAACTGATGCAGATTTAAGGAAAGAGAACCTGGAAAAGAAGAGGGTGGAGGGAGGGTGCCCCACAGACCCCTGGCAGGGAGGGACCTGTGCCCTAGTCCCTTCCAGGGCACACGATTACTACAACATAGTACGACCTGTGATAACAAGGTAAGTAGAAAGAACCAAAAAGAAGAGGAATTCAACTCCATTTAGTGGAAGAAACTCTACTCGATCAATCAATAACCATTTATTAAACACAGACAAGGTGCCAGGCACTGGGACTGCCTTGGGCTTTGAGGGTCTAAATACAAAGAATGAAACAATGGAGGAGACAATAAGGAAATTTATAAGTACATACAGCACAAATATGAAGTGAATAAATACAACTAAATAAGAAAAATGGATCTTCCTGTATTTATTGGGGAAATGGAGACCTATGGGTGTGGAACACTACATATATGGTCAGACACAGTTGGTGTCTTGGCTGGTTTCAGAGCACTGCCTTTTCCTCTCTTTTTTCTTTTCTTTTTTATTTGTTGTTACGAAGTCTGGCACTTGGGCTAGGTAAAGGGGAAGCAGAGATATATTTGGAAATGAAGATAATATTTGAAAAATTATTAAAATTTTAAAGTCAGAACCCCTTAACCTGTCCCCTAGACTAGACCCTCTTCCCCCCTCCTCCTCCTGCCCGCCCCGCCCCCCCCAACCCCAGTGACGCTAAGCATGCCCTGATTTCTACTCTGGCCAGTGAGAGGGTTCCCCTCTACTGGCCCTATGGCCACTAGAGGGAGACAGGAGAGTTGGAAACGGAGCTTCAGAAGATGAGAGGGGGAGAAAAAAGAGTGGAATCTGTCTTCTGGGTTGGAACCAACCTGTCCAGAATGGCAGACAAGGGAGCCTAGATTTGAGTCGGTAACCAGGGTCTTTGAGGGTCTTTGAGCTGGGAAAGGACCACAGATTCTTAGGAAAAGTGAGGTCATAGTGCAAAGATGCCCAGAAATTAGAGATTCAGTATCATCTAGTCTGATCCCCTTGTTTTACAAATGGGGAAACTGAGGCCTTGAGTGCAAAAGTGACTCAGGATCCAAACCCAGACCCTTTGCCTTCAAATTCATTGCCTCTTAGAATGAATTGTTCGCTCAATAACTCAACCAACATGCATTTAGGCAACTATTATGTGCCATGTCCCCTGTTAGGCACTGGGGGAACCAGACAAAAGGGAGAAGATTCAACAAAAACTCCTCGCCCTTCCCCTTGATTCCCCTGCTTAGGCTACACAAGACTCTCCCCACACAAACTCGGAGCTCCTTGGTCTTGGGGGCCTTCCAACTCAGGGAACTGTGCTGCCTGAAGGAAAAAAGTACTGTAAACATCAAAACCTCAGAAACTCCTGCTGCCCACGTCACCAGTCTGTCCTCCAAAGCCGGCAGCCCAGAGATTCAGGAGAGACCCAGAAACCTCAAAAATTTAGGAGTCCAAAGGCCTGGAGTAGCAGAGACTTAGGATCCCAGGACCCCAGGCATCTGAGAGTCCAGATATTTGGCAATCTAGAGACCCAGAGATCCAGTAACTCAGGACCCCAGATACCGAGGAGTCCAGTGACTCAGGAGAGGAGGAATTCAGATACCCAAAAACATTTGGCACCAGGAACAAGAGACTTACAATCCCAGAGGAATGGGGAAATCCAAGGACAAGAATTATCCACATACCCAGGGACCCAGACACTCAGGAACTCAGAGACCTGGGAGTCAGAGGACCAGTAGCTCAAGGATCTGGGAGCCCAGAGGCCCCAAAGTACAGAGGGCCAGAAGCAACATAATAACTCAGGACTCCTGAGATCCAAGGGCTCAGAAATCTAGGAATCCAGAAGAGCAGGACCCAGGGACCTGAGAACCCTAGCCTAGGAACTAAAGGAGTACAGTTGTTAGTCTCAACCACTTTGGGGAGCCTGGGATTACAGCACCTTCCCCCCCACCCCACCCCACTAGCTGTCTGAGATAAGGAAAGAAGATGCCAGGTCATGGACCCTGAGAGTTCTCTGCCTTCTCTAGGGCCTAGCCTGGTGGCACCTCCCACAAACCAGTCAGATACATTTCTAAGCAGTCAGCTTGGGGAGCTAGTCTGGGTGGGTGAGTGGGGATTCAGGGCATATTTGCTACCCCCAAGGCCCATAGGATGTAAGTGAGGGAGGGTTAGCCAATCCAATCCAACAAGGCATTATGAAGTGTCTATATGCGCTGGGCACTGAAGTGGTCCCTGTCCCTAGTGGCCTCAAAGCTTCCTGTCCTCATTGGCCCCCCAGCATTTTCCCTCCTCTGTTTTTCTTTCTCTTTTTCATGATGACTGTCTATCAGTCTATCTAGCTTTGTCTCTGGCCCAAGATTCTTAACTTGGCTTTAAAGCACTTCCCTGGCTCCAACTTAACCTATGCAAGCCTTTTGCTTTTCCTTTCTTCAAATGCCACCTCATCTTCCCTCCCTCCACCTCCAAAACTTTCACCCACCCATGAAGTTCTTTTTCCTGCAATTAATCTCCCTGCTTTAAAAATCTCACTCAAGAACAGCCTGAAAGGGAAGGTTGTGAAAATCTTCAGTTGGACCTAGAAAGAGAAGGGAGATGGGTCTTGTTCTTAGGAGATCTTTGAAATTCAGAGGTCAATGGGGATGAGACAGCTGGGGAGAAGGATGAGGAATGGGGAGTGGTAACACCACCTGGGGGTGGAGGAGCCAGATAGTAGAGCCAGGTGGGTCTTCTTCGCCATAGGTGTGGTGGCAGCTCCCAGTAGGGCTGGAGGTCCAAGGTGGCAAAGCTGGCGATCTATGGCAATAGGGCTGAAAGTCCAAGATGGCGGCCCCAGAAAGGAGACACCACCATGACTTAACACTACATCCCTAAACGACAATGCTGAGAGAGAGAGGCTAAGACCACAGGTAACTTTGGCCTTTATTGGCTCCATTGTTATGATGTAGATGAAAAATATACAGGAAGATATACTGGAAGGACAAGCGGATGACCACGGGGTCAGTGGAGTCCAATTCAAGAAGTGTAAAGTGGTTCAAGGCGGCACCAGGGTTGATGTGTTGAGGGAAACCCATCCCTCCCTCAGCCACCCTGGGCATGGTCAGGAGTGAAAAATAACCACAACACTCGATACCACCTGGCCGGAATTCCAACTGAGAGTTGAGGATGGTGCATGATGGGATAAAGGAGGTCGTGAAGGGCTGAGGAAGGAGAGTGATAGAGATTGAGGTGGGGAATGCCTGGTTTCTTCAAGACTCAGCCCCTTGTGCAGGAGGCCTTTCCCTGGTTTCAGTGGGTAGTTATGCCTCCTCTCCAAAGCTACCATGTCTCTGATCTGTATATATCCTGTAAATACCTAAACATATGCGTGCATTCTCCCTTAGAATGTAAGTTCCTTGAGGGAAGTGAGTCAGTACATTCTTACTATGTGCTAGGTACTGTGCTAAGTGCAGAAAACAGGCCCTACTCTCAAGCAATTCACAATCTAATGGAGAGACTTTTGTATGTCATCCCCAGAGCCAAGTGCAGTGCCCAGGACACAGTAGGTTCTTAACGATATCAGTAGACCCAGTATGAGCCAGTGGGGGCATGCTTTGCCAGGTGGGAGAGAGATATCTCCAATCCACTTTGAAATCCCAGGGTCAGTTCCACAGCTTGAGTACTAGACAGGTGGCGCTAATGGGGGTGGGAGTGGGGGCCATCCACACACCAGTTCTCTGTTCTCTCGACACTATCTGCCCACCTGGCAAAGCATGCCCCTTCCTCTCCCAGCCATCAGTGACTAGAACAGGGGTGGGGAACCTGTGGCCTTGAAACCACACATGACCCTCTAGGTCCTCAAGTGCAGCCACAGAACTGTGAAGTTTGGATTCAATCCAAGGGCTGCACTGGAGGACCTAGAGGGCCACCCAGGCCCCAGGTTTCCCACCCCTGGACTAGGGTTTTGAAGAAAAAGGGTATTGTTCTGTGACTGCTGACTCCAAATGGATCTAGGAATGATACAGAAAACTCCTAGACACCAGGTAATAACAGAAAAATCCACATCACCCAGACAGAGTGCAACTAGTCACACCTCAGTGACCATATAACCCACCTGTGTGGAATAAATAACAGTGCACATCACTCCTGATTGGCACAGGCTGGTCCAACAGGGAATTGGCCTGTCCTTACCCACCAATGACCCACACTGGGGTTGGGGGAAGGGATAGTGGACGTTAATTTTGTAACCAATTGTCCACAAAGTGTATATAGCACAGTCACATCATTGCCTATATTGGGTTGCTGAGGAGTTTCTGGGGTTTCAGTGAGGGCATTAGGGGAGGAGGCTACCCTCAAGGACCTGCCAGTACCCGGGCCATTCCACTCCCCTCTAGATTACATGGATGGGGGAGGTGAGGGAAGTTTCCACTGCCCAGTTACTCAGAGTCAACCCTGAACTCTCCTTGGGGAGAATCTTGCAGCAGATTGCGAGGATCCCCACTCAGTCTTTCCCCGCTCCACTCATCTCCCATCCACCAGCTGGGGGTGTCCCAGGGGACACCTTCCCAATGAACAGCTCCTGAAGCATAAATTCACAAAGATTTCCAAACCAGCAAAGTTAAAATTGTAAGTTTTCCCCCCATATCACTTTCTTCTCTCTCTCCGTATGACACTTGGCATCCATTCAGTTTCTTCCTTCTTTCCTATCTCCTAATTTCCTTCCTATGTCAACTCCCTAGGAGTCCTGTCAATGAGGTTTTCCCCGAGGGTTCCTCTGGAGCTCAGTCCCACTTGGCAGGGTAGCCATTTCTTCTTCCATCTCCTGCCACATGGTGCCACTCCTTTGGGGGGAGCAGAGCTGAAGTCATGGAATGAGGGCTCGTGTACAGTCCCAGGAAGGGAGGAGAAAAGAATTCCAGTTTGGGGGTCAAGGTACAGTGGATCAAAGAGAGTCTAGGGTGGGAGAGCACCAGGTCCTGCTCCAGCAACCAACACCAAGACCAGAGGGAAAAAAAGGCTTAGAGTATAGACCTGGCATGATACAGCCTGGGCACTGGTTGCTGGCAGGGGTAGAGGAAGTAATTTAAAACAGGCAGGGAATGGTTCAGGAAGCCAGTTCTAGCTTGTAGAGAGTGAAGGGATATAGGGAATGCTCCCCTATTCTGACTCAAAAGGCACCAGTCCAGGTGTGTCCTATGTGCCTTAGTCCATTTGTGGGAAGGGTGAGCTGGGTACAGGGGCAAGGGACCCCATAGGAGACACTGTCCTGAGAGATCCTGGGGGCAGGAGAGGCTTCGATTCTGGGTGCAGAGGGAGGGTCCAGCCCTGAGCCTCTGGGCCTGAGAGAAAGGTAGGATGTGGACAGTCTAGCACAAATGGGTTTCTCACCCCCAAACTCACCCCATCCTGGTGGCCAAGATCCAATCAAACCCCAAAGTAAGCGGGACCTGCCGCAGGGGTAGGCCAGACCAAATGGAAGTCCTGGGTGAGTGGGTGGAGGCCACGATGGGGACAGGGGCAGTGGGGGCAGAGTTGGGGAAGGGGGATTTTCTGAAGATGGGACTGACACCGGAATCTTCATTTACAATATTCCTTCCGGAACTCTAAACATCAAAGGAGGAAAAAAAAAGGAGGATTAGTTTCAGTCAAAGCCTGGGAACCACAGACATCTTCACCAGCAACAAAGCTATCACACCCATGTGTATATGTGTATATATATGTGTGTTATGATTTTATCTATTTTTATAATATTATATACACACATCCAATCACACTCTGAACTTGTATTGGACACACTGAAACTTGACTTTATCATCGTGATGTCACTTTGGTTCTCTTCAAGGACAAAGGACAACATCCAACCAATCAGATTTAAATCTTTTAAAGCATAAATCAGCTCATCCGAACATCACATGGCTTTCGGAGGGCGGTGCAATTTTTGACCCCATTTCTCTGGAGGTTAAAGTGAGGCTCATGGACATATAGAGGGATGCAGGGATTTGCTCAGAGTCACATCCCTGGTAAGTGGCTGAGGTGGGATTCGAACCCCGTACTGGACTCCAGGAGGACCAGTACTCAAAGCAGAAAGTGCACCTCCTCTGGCTCACAGAGCAACAGCTGGGGTGTGCCTACCCCACTGTGGAGGGGGAGCAGAGAGCCGAGCCGGGGTAGAGGACCTCAGAGAAGACATTGCCCCACCTTGTGGTGTAATGAACATTGGCTGTGGAGTCCCAGGCCTGGGTTCAGATTCTGACTCATATCGATAAAGTGAGCCTTTCTAGAACACTTTAGCCTTTGCAAAGTGCTTTACAAATAATATCTCAGTTGATCCTCAACAATCCTGGGCGGTAGCTGCTGCTGTTATCTCCATTTTATAGATGAGGAAACTGAAGCAAATTGAGGTTAAGTGACTTGCCCAGGGACATACAGCTGTCTGAGGCAGGATTTGAACTCCGTTCTTTCTGATGTCAGCCCCGATGCTCTAACCACTACACCACCCACCCCAGTCTGCTACTTTCTGCCTTTGTGACTATGATGGAGTCATTTATTTCTGGTACTCCATTTTCTCTTCTGTAAAATGAGGAGTTTGGGCCTCATTCTACCCTTCCTTCTATGCCCAGGTGAGGTCTCAAGCCAGTGTCTCCTCAGGGGTCCTTTGCCCGCATACACTGATTCCCCTTCCCAGCAATGGATCAAAGCACCTAAGATGTGCCCTGACTGGTTCTTGTGAGTCAGGACAGAGGGGTTCCCTGATCTCCTCTGCTCTTGGATGCCCCCCTCCACACAGACACACCAAGGTCTCTCACCTCTGTCTAAGTCAATATTTTTGGCTAGGGTTCCCAAGGCCAGATCCACTCGCTCCTTTAGGATGTTGTTTTTATAATCTAGGAAGAAAGAGGAAGAGAGTTTTAAGACATGACAGCCCCCCTACCCCTACCCCAGGAGATGATGGGGACAGCCCCATCCAGGGACAGTGGCTACATCTATACCTCCTCGGCTCTAGGACAAAGCTGTAGATACCATTAGCATCTCCCCAGAATTGACAGGGTTTATACCTCAGTTTATCCTCTCCCTCCAAGGTAATGTATTCCCCCTTCCCTTACCCAGCCTGATGTCCTCATTCCTAAGCTGAGACAAGTCAGCTGAATCCACTGAAAATTCCTTCAGATTAACGTCTTTCCTGGAAAGAGGAGAGGAAAATATCAGTTAGAAACTGGGGCAGCAGGGATGCTGAGAGGGAGAAAGAGGGTGGGAAGATTCTCAGAGAACCCTGATAGCATTGAGGGCCATGGAGGAAGAGGAGGGCTGGGCCACACTCACCCGCCTGACTTCTTTACATCATATGCATAGCCTAGGGAAGTAAGACACAGGGGAAGGGTTAGATCGTTCCCTGGCCCCAGTCCTGCTATCTCAGTCCCAATTTCACAGACCCTGGGCCCCAGCAGGGAGAATCAGGTTTCTATGTTCTGTGTGTCCCGCCCTAGGAAGCAAGCTCATGCATGTCCTCCTCTGGCCAGGAAGGTCTTCCTCCTATCTAACCCATGTTCCTCTGCTCCAGCTTATGCCCACATCCTACCCCTTTCCTGATTTGACCCACGGGAAGGTCCTAAAGTGTCTGTGAGTGGAGAAGGGGAAGATGAGGCAGGGTAGAGAGCCTTGGGAGACCCCAGGGGCTCACCTCTCTGCTTTCGCCAATGGCGAGTGGCGAGGACCACAGTGACAAGAAGGAGGATGAAGAGGAGTGGAGTGGCTAGAACATAGCCCAGCTGCTGGAAGAAGTGGGCCCGGCTTTCAGGGATGATGACATTGATGACATTGTGACCTTGGACCACTGGAGGGTCTGCAAGAGAAGCCCCAGGAGTCAAGGATCTCAGTCCAGAACATGGGACTCAGAGCACAGAACCCAGAACCCAGAACTCTGAAGAGATCGATGAGGCCTAGAAGTCAGAGTTCAGACTTCAAAAGCTGGAACTTGGAGCCCAGAACTCAGAACTCAGCTTCAAATTGGACCTAGAACTTGGAGCCCAGAATTCAGAGCCCAGAACTCAGCCTAAAATTGAACCCAGAACTTGGAAACCAGAACTCAGAATTCAGAACCCAGAACTTAGAATCATATTATAGTATTATTGCTTTAGAACCAGTAGGGCTTTACAGGCTGTCCAGTGCAACCTTCCTCGTTTTGCAGAGGAGGAAACTGTAGCCTTGTCTCTCTGTGGTTCTGTGGTTCTCTCCCTGTCCATCCCTATCTGTCTCTATCCCCAGCTGCCTCAGGAGATGTAGAGGTCACAACATTTGCCCCAAATCTCCTCCATCCCCAGGCTGGCCTGTCCCCCCCCCCCCAGCCTTGGCTCTTGACGGGACAATGCCAGTCACTATATTCTTTGTCATAAAAGCTGCCATTGGCCACAGCTCCACCCCTCAGAGCAGATATGGGGATTTGGGGGGAGGAGGGAAGTCTCCCCCTCCCTTCCCTACTCCCCTGTTTTGCTCTGATTTAAGAATGACCTTTATGTGAGAAGAAATATGGAGTGAATGCCAAATGTCGTTGGCTGGGGATGTGGGAAGGAAGGCAGAAAGGGAGAGAGGGAGGGAGGGAGAGGAGGAGAAGGAGAGGAAAAAGGGGGAGAAAGGGAGGGGCTGGCTTTGTTTTTTCTGGGACCTGCACCTGGAGCCAGCCAGGCCAGGTTCTTGCCAATGGAAAAACTGGGCTGCTCCCCAGACCTGCTGGGCCACGCCCCAGCACCAGCCCGCCAGGAGACAGCCTCCTTCTGCCAGCAGAGCTTAAAATCCCAGGATTCAGAGTCGAGAGGAAGCAGAGACTGCCCAGTCCAACCTCCCAACTATAGAGGAGGAAACAGCTCAGAAGAGCAGCGATTTACCCACCCCACTCCCCCAAACCCAAGGAACAGAGGGTCTGTGCTGCCTCCTAATTCTGGGCTCTCTCCACTTCCCTGCTGCCCCTTTTAGGCTCTGCTTGGCTTGGGTGATGCCCTCCCCAGAGCCTAGGTGCTGGAGGACAGGCTGTACCAGAATACGCTCATATATAATACTTCAACATTTGTAAAGCACTTTCATTTAAAATTCACACAGTTCTATGATTATCTCCATTTGGCAGATGAAGAAATTGTATCTCGGAGACAGTGAGTGTTGTTTAGTCTTGGAGGTGAGATTTGAATCAGGTCAAAGAATCACAGGTCCTCTCTTTGCAGGGACACACTGCCTTCACAGGGAATGAAAGTTCTCCTCCACTAACCATTGTCCCCCTCAAGGTCTGATCCCCGGAGACCACTTACCAGCAGGGGCAGGGTTTCGGCTCTGGCTACTACGGTTGCTAGGGGTGTCCTCAGGCACCAGGGGAGGGCGGCGGGGTTGAGGGGAGGGTTCTGAGACAGTCAGGTGGAAGATGCGCCTCTCATGGAGTCCACAGTAGTGATGGTGTAGGTGACAGGAATAGGTGCCTTCATCTGCCAGCTCCAGGGGGTCAATGCTCAAGGAGAAGTCCCCCCGGGCAAAAGCATCTGTGCTGACCTCCATTCGCCAATGCAGAAAGTGGGGGGCAAAGACACGCCGTTCACCCGAGGCATACAGGTCCAGAAGGCGGTCAGCACGGTCATGAGGGACACCTGGAGGCTGGCGGTCCCAGTGCACTACCTGCTGCTCCTCCTCCAGGTGCCGTTCAGTCCATACCTGGGCTCTGTTCACACAGGTCAGCATTGCTGGGGAGCCCCTCTCTACCACCAGGACCTCCTTCTCACCGTCCCAGTGGGCACCAGCTGCAAAAGCTGGGAGGCATGCAGGAGAGGATAAATAGAGTCAGTGCCAGAGGTCATGGGGGTCATATGGGGTTATTTGGACTATGAAGATCATGGGGGTCATTTGGGTCATATAGGTCATGGGTGTCAGTTGGATCATGGAGGCCATTGAAGTCATTGAGGTCATTGGGACCATGGAGGCCATGAGGTCATGTGGGATTATCTGGACAATGGCGGCCATGAAGATCATTGGGATCATGGAGTCCATGGGGGTCATTGAGATCAATGGGACCATGGAGGCCATGAAGATCATTGGGATCATGGAAGCCATGGGAGTCATTGAGGTCATTGGGACCATGGAGACCTTGGAGGTCACTGGCATCACAGAAGCAATGGGGGTCATAGGGGCCACAGGGGTGGCTCTAGTGAGCTAGGTTAGTGAGATCACACACACTTCTGGGCTACGATCCAGAGGCCAGGGCCTGGGAACAGCAGGGGGACAGTTTTAGGAAAGGTGTAATAAACAGGTTGCTAGAGGGGTCAGGGGACTCACGGTCATCAGTGACCTGCAGTTGAATGGCGAGGGTCTCATAGAGGTGGCAGTAATGATGGTGAAGATTACAGGTGTACAAACCTTCATCCTGCTCCTCCACAGCTGCCGAATGCAGAGACAAGAGGCAGGAGATAAGAGACAAGGGACGCAGAGAGAGAGAAATAGGGACAGAGAGCCAGGCAGAACTTTCCCTTTCACATCTCCACCCCTCCCCCTCCCCCAGCACCACAGGACCCTGGCCCCTTCACTTCCCACCCTGGTCAGGGCCCATTTTCGAGTGCTACCCGCACCCCATCTCTTTCTTACAGTGGATGATCAGAGAGAAATTGCCATCCTGGAAGGCTGTGGGAGCCAGGAGGAGGCGGCCTCTGTCCCTGGCCGCATAGACGCGCAGCTCCCCGGCAGAATACATGTCCAGAAGTCGGCGTGCAGGGACACCAGGGCCACCACTCAGATCCCAGTGAACCACTCGCTGCCGGTCATGGAGCCGGTCCTGAGTCCACACCATGCGCGGGCTTTGGCAGCGAAGCAGGGCTCGGGCTCCCGCAGGCTGGTTCAAGGTGACTTCTGACACCACCGTACTGGCTCCTGAGCCGGGGGGCGAAGCTGTGGGGAGGGTAGAGAGTCAATGGGACCGACGCGGGGGGCATCAGGAAAGGGGCCAAAGAGCCCTGGGGTTGGCGGGAAGTGAGTACCCCATAAAGACTGATGGGGTACATCCGAGCAGGACGATGGCGGCTGAGGAAACTCGGGGGATTTGTGGGAGCAGAAGCCTGTGTACCTGTGGGGGAGTGGCTCACTCACCTGAGAACAAGTGGACGCTGCAGCCTAGAAGGGAGGAAAGGAGGATCATGGCATGAGGGGAGGGCAGTGGTAAGGTTGAGCACCCCCTCCCCTCAACTGGGTGCCTCTGGGGTCACAGGGTCCCACATTTTCTTCCTTAAGTGGCCTCAGACCCAGGCCAGAGGAGGAGAAAAATGTGCCAAATCAGCAGGATACAATGGAGCTACTGGCCAGGCTTCCTTACTCATTCTAGAGGCAAAGGGTCCTGGGCTCCCTTTTCCCCAAACTTGCCCCAGGATGGAATCCAGCCTCTGACCAAACTACCTCTTTCCCCTCTAAAACTACTCTCTTCCTCAAACTTGTCCCATTAACCAAACCTGTCTCATCAGTCCTTTTCTTGACCCCAAATCTATCCCATCCCTCAAACCTACTCCACCCCCTAAGCCTGCATCCTTTTCCCAAAACCCTTCCATTCCCCAAAACCTGCTTCAACCTCTTTCTCTCCAAATCTACCACTCCTTCCAAGCCCCTTTCCTCACTCCTAAACCTGCTGATCCCACATCGATCCATCTCCTAAAGCCATCCCTTCTCTCCAAGTCATCCCTCCTCTAAACTGGCCCTCAGAGTCTGCCAGATCTCTCTCATCCCTCAAATCTTCCTCTTTTCTATCTCCCAAATCCATCTTTCTCCCAAATCCATCCCATCCCACCCTCCAAATCTATCCCTTCCCAAAACTTGCATACTTTTCCAAGACCTCTCTTCCCCCCAAATCTTGCCCAGTCCCCAAAATCTATCCTTCCCCTAAACTTTCTCCTTTGCTCTCAAAACATGCCCAGGTTCTCCCAAACTTCCTATTATGTCCCCCCACTCCAGTCCTGGTCCTTGAGGATGGGTCTGATTCTTCTCAGACACATAGACCTAAGGGGAATTGGGCAGTGGGAGTGTTAGGGTCTCCTCTTGATGTTTGGGACAGCTCAGAGAGGCCATTTCTGACATCCCTTACCTCCTAGTCTCTCACCCCACCCACTCCCATCCACAGCCCCTCCAGTGGCAGAGAAATCTTTGCTAAGTAAATTTTTGTATTCTGACATGCACGCTTCACATTCCATTAGGTTCCAGACTCCTATGGACTCCAGCCCCCAGCCGTTTCTGGGAGGGGAACAGATAAGGTCATTGCCTGTCTCTGGGGGGTGGAGAGAGGAGAGAAGGGGAGGGAGCCTTCTTCTCAGCCTTCACTCTGATCCCCAGCCCTGAGAAAACCTGGACCCCCTTCCCCCAAAGAGATCCCATCAGGGTCACCTGAGGACACACAGAACTCAGCACCACCCCCCTTTGCCCCCTCCCCCAGCATCCCAGTCCTGCCCTGGATGTCCAGCACTTACTCTGCAGAAGCAGGAGATGCCAGAGGAGGACCTTTCTGGGTAACTGCTCCATGTTGACTCAGTCCCTGCCTGGCCTGTCCTGGCTCGGGCTGCTCCTCTCAGTTGCCTCTGCCTGGCTCTGGCCCTGGCACCCTATCTCTGACTCTTCGGATCTCCCCCCGTCTGTTGATCTCTCTCCGTTTCTTCTTCTCTCTGTGTCTCTGTGTCTCTTTGTCTCTCTCCCCTTGAAAAACAAGTTAAGACAGAGTTGTTCTCTGCCCCCACCCCTGGCCTGGATATGACATCACTGAGCCCGCCTGGAGCTGGGCCCTGGGTCGGACAGACAGACCTGGCCCTGGCCTGCTCCCCCTCTCCCTGGGGCTGCTGGGCTCCTCAGTCTCTCCCTCCCAATACACAGGAGGGAGGAGGTGGGAGAGGGCGGGGGCTTGCAGATTTCCCCCAGCTCCTCCCTCTCCCCTCAGCTCCTCCTCCCCCTCCTCCTCCTCCTCCTCCTCCAGCTGCTAGAAGACTGGGAACCAAGGCAAGGTCCAGTAGGATCCTTACCCCACACCCAGTCCAGCCTGGAGGGTAAAGCCTCCCCATCTTCTCCCTCCTAATCCCCATGGGAGAGAACCCAGAGGCCCCATTGAAGGGGACCCAACTCTGCTCTGCTCTCTTCCTCCATGAGAGGAGACCCACTTCTGCTTTTTAAGCATCAGGTCTTTCATCCAAGGGGACCTCAACTCTGATCTCTAAGTACTGACCCCTCCATCAGAGGAGACCTAATTGAACACTAGGCCACAGGCTCTCCATCAAAAGCAACCCTAAACTCTGACTTCCAAATGGCAGCCTCACCATGCCAGGGAACCCCAGCTCTGATCTTTGAGTACCAGTCAGCCTTTCCACCCAAGAGGATGCCAACTCTGGTCTCTGAGTAACAACCCCTTCTTCACTCACGCAGACTCAAGCCATTTTCATGTTGTTAGGGGATATGGCTCTGACAACTGAGATTTGGGGGACTGATACTCTCCTCTCCCCTCCTGGATCTGTTTCCAAATCCATGTTTCTAAGGAGGGATCCTGAAAAGTTTAGGAAGAGATCAGGATACCCTCCCCACCGAACACCCATCCACATATGCCTCACCTCCAGTTCAGCCCCCACCTCATCTCATCCAGGAGCCAAAATCAGAGACTCAGCACTGAGCAGGACTTCCCCCAGTCTGGTCAGAACAAGTGCTTCCTTCCCATTCCTCCTATTAACCCCTAGCACCCTGCAACTCTAAGGTTGGGGATGGTCTTTCCCTAAAAATAACCCTCCTGGACGCCATTCTTTCAGTGAAGATGGAGGATGGCTGTCTGTTCCTAAGTGAGTGCCTGAGCTGCCTGATTCTCTCTAGGGACACCCCACAGCCCCCACCTGTGAGAGACGAGGGGTTCCTGGAGGAAATGCCAACCAGAGGGAAATGGGCAAGCGACTGGTCAACTGGGAGTTTTACATCTGTTTTCCATCTAAAAGGGACTGAATGAGACTCCTTGCTCCTAGCCCCTGACCTGGGTCAAGAGATTTTTCTTTGATTTGGCCCCTGAGGAAAAGAGCCCGAAAATTCAGAGTCAATTATTCCTTGACTCCCAACCCCAATTCTGGGGTAGAGGTCTGTAGGGAAAGACAGAGAAAAAGAGAAGTGTAGGGAGTCCCTGGTCTCAACACAGCCTTGCCCTTAGGGATCTCCTAGCCTGAGAGAAATAGTTGTTTCCTCAAGAGACCCTCAGTTTAAGGAAGAAAGCACCAGCCTGAGGAACGCAGTCCTGCCCTAGGGGAACCCCAAGCTGGGAGGCAGACACATTCTTAACCTGGAGGAACTCCCATTCTAAAATGACTGCCAAGTCCTGTTCTCATGGGGACCTCAGTTTAAGGGGAGACAGTCCTTGACCCCAGGGACCCCCCCCAGTTTAAGAGGAAACATAGTCCCTGACCTCAGGGAGCCTCTAGTTTAAAGGGATACAGAGGCCCTGACTCAGGGAACCCCCACTTTAAGGGAGAAGCAGCCGTTGCCTTCAGGGAGCTCCAGTCTGAGGAGGGAGACACAGCTTTGCCCTTTGGGAACCTCCCCAATCGAAAGGGGAAACATGGCCCCAGCCTTCTTGGAGCCCCAGATTTGAGGGGAAAGGCAGGACACACACATTTGAAGCTCTGGGAAACCTTACTGAGGGCTGTATAAACAAATGGGAAATCATAGAGCCCGGCTGGTTCCCTTCTAGTTAAGCTAAACCTCAAAAAAAAGCCCCACCCCCCAAACAACCACAAAAAATCTTCAGTGCATTTTTTAGGTTGCCCATTTGGGTTGAATTAACTCTGAGACGCCCATAGGGGCCAATGGCCCAGTCCCGCTAGGGATGGGTGGTATCCCCATGTCCTGGATGGTCAGTCCTGGCCCACCCCCAACCCCATCACCAAAGTAGACCTGGACCAGGACTGGAAATGGTAGGTGAAGGGAACAGCTGTCTGGGGCTTCCTCTCTAAACTCTGGCTCATTTACTATATGGCAGAAGTGACTTAGTTCATATTGGAGAAGGAACTTCCCAGCTGCCAAGAGCGTGGAAGACTCCCTCCTCCTGGCTTCAAAATATTTCTTACTGCCTGGTTTTCTCTGATGGCTCTGCCAGACACTTTGGGGTCATGAAATTAAGAGTTAGAATGGACCTTAGAGGTTATCTGGGACAACACTTTTCATTTTTCCAGCGAAAAAACTAAGGTTGAGACTGGAAATAACTTGCCCAGGGTAGTTTTACGATTCAAATCTGAATGTGTTAAGTCAGTGAAGACTTCTCAGGGACCTAAGTCTAAAGTAAAGCAGACATAACGCCTGAGTTTTAATTTACCAAAAATCTTATGGTATGGGGGAACCTGAAGTTGTGAAGCTGTCTGTTGCCCCTCTCCCCAGTTTCGCTTAATCCATTTCCTTATTTCTGAAAATGGGACTTGCTTGCTCAGGTTCTTGACCAAAAGGGTAAGGGTGGGTTTTTGGTGGTTTTCTGCTGTATAACCTTGCATCTACTTCTGTAAAGTACTGCCTTTCCTTCAATTTGTTTGAGAGAAAGTGAAGTCTGATGCTTGCAAGAACCGAATAAAGGACTTTCTGTTTATGCTTCGAGATGCCTCTGAGTAGTCAATTTGAGTAGGGGTCTTGCTATCCAACACAAATCCAAACCTTTTGAAGACAAATCCTGCTAGCTTTCCTTGCCCATAGTGGCAGGATTTGAGGAGGTCAAGCAGAGTCCCCTCACCCAAAATGGGCTGTGAACTCAGTGACTTCATTCTCCTCCCTCCACTCCCCCCTCTCCTCCCCAGCCTTCTTTCCCTTCCTCCTCTTTTCCTTCTCGAAAAACAAGCTGGAGTCTGGGTTGCCATCCTTCCCCCACCTCCTCCTGGACAGCTTCTTGTTTTTATAGCTGGTTATATTAACAGTGGTTTCTCTTTCTGTGTGTCTCCCTCCCTCTGTCTGTCTCCCCCTTCAGTGAGTAGGGAGTGGGGAGGAGAGAATCTTCTGTCGATCTCTCTCTTTCCTTTGTTAGTAACTTTCTCCCTCTCTTTCTAATTCTTTCCATCATTTCTGTCCCTCCATGTTTGTCACCTTCTGTCCATAACCTTGGCTCTTGTCAACTCTCCATCTTTTTCTTTGTCTCTGTCTTTCCATTCTTCTGTCCATTTCTTTGTCCCTCTCTGTCTCTCTCTCTCAAAATCTCTCTGTCTTTATCTATTTGTGACTCTCCATCTCTATCTCTGTTTCTCTTACTGTCCCTATCTCTCCATGTCTCTGTCTATCTCTTGGCTTTTGTATCTCTCTGTCTCTCCCTCTGCTTCCCTCTGTCTCTCCCTCTGTCTCCCTTCATGTCTCTGTGTCTTCCTCCCGCCTCCTTCCCTCTCTGTGTGTTTTGAAAGGAAAGATGAATTCCAGATTTGGGCTGGGACATGGGCCAGAAGAGGGGAGGAGAGAGTGACCTGGCGCAGCTGAGGAGCCAATCTCAGGCCCAGGAAATGTCCTTAAACAGGGATTAGAAGCTGTTTCCTCTAGACCCTGGGTGCCAAGCTGTCAACAATAGGCTGAGGGTGGGAAAGACAGGCGTTCTCAGGGGCACAGCCAGGACCTGTCCTGGGCCCTTAGTGACCAGGAATGGAGAAGTAGATCCTGTGGGAGGGGAAAGGAGAGGGTCTGGATAGAATCCACTGAGGAGCTGGGCCTGAGGCATGCTCAGCAGGATTGAGGTTAGAAGGAGCTGTCCCCCAGGCTCCTGTATCCTAACATCTAAGGAACCCCTTAGCTCTATTCCGAGCTCATATCACTCTGTGTCTGCTGACGGCACACTTGAAAGCCCTCCTGCTGCAAAGTCAACTTGGCTTTTTCCCTCCCACTGCCTGGTGGGGATGGAACCTCTTGGTCAGTTCTCTGCCTGACTGCCCTTCAGGGACAGTGAGCAGATCCTGGAGGAGGGCATCCTTCCAGGCCTGCAGAGGGACGTGGCTGGGGGGCTCGTCTCTTGCACGCCCTCTCTGGCTCTGCCTCTCTCATTCCCTCCCTTCCTCCCTCCTAGGCTGTGGCCAGGCTCTGCTCCCTCCAGCAGGAAATAGCCGGCAGATGACAGCAGCAGCCACAGGAGTGGGAAGGAGAGAGGAAGGGAGGGAAGGAGGGATGGAAAGAGGGCAGCCAGATGATGGGCAAGCAAGGTTGTTGACCAGGGCAGCTTGATCGTTCTACTTCTTAGCTCATGCTCTCAACACTCCTCCTCCAAAATGCACCTCTAGCTTAATTCCACCCTACATCCAGGGGTGCCTTCACTATGACTAGGGCTCCACAAAGCTAAGATTGTTGGTTATGCTGAGATCAGAGGCTCTGGGTAGCAGGCTCATGTCTCCCCTCAATATGAGGGCTTCTAAAGATCAGAGGCTGTCCCCCAGCTTAAACTGGGGGCTCTCTGAGGGCAAGGATCATATCTCCCCTTCAGACTGAGGTAAGGGGCCCCTCAGGCCCAGGACTCCCTAAAACCAGCCCCTCAGGCCAGAGGCTCCAATCTCTAATACCCAGGGGACCCCTCAGAGAAGCCTCCTCCAAGTCTAGGAAATAGAATTCTGACCCCTATTCCAGGAGTCTCTGATAATCAAGCATAGTCACCCAAAAGAACAGAGATGTGTCATTCACAGACAAACATTCACACTTGGGCACTCACAAAGACAACCATACTCACAGACACATTTACTCACAGACACATACTCATCCTAGAAGGACACACTCATTCACAATCACACAGACTCATTCACAGAGACACACTTCCATACACATATACACACATGCATGTGCACACACACACATATTCCCATGCAGGCACTCCCGCAAAGGAATACCTATTTAAGTAAATTAGCCTTCATTTCTGTGAGTGTGTGTCAGTGAATGTTTGTTTGTGAATGAGTGCATCTCTGCAGGTGTTAGGACAATTAGGTGGATTTGGGACTAGTTGAAAGATTGGAATCAAAGGGAAGTCATTAATGAGTCTACGTTGTCTTAGAAGGAGGCCTCTGGTGGACACATATTCATGGTTGGTGGAGCTGCAAATTTATGTTTATGGAAACAATCTGACAGTGCTACCAGCATGGCATAATGGATAGAAAGCTGGCTTTGGAGCCAGGAAGACCTGAGTTTAAGTGCTTCCTCTGTTATATATACTAGCTATATGACTGTGGTCAGATCACCAAACATCTCAAAGCTCCAGGTGATTCTTTAAGGCCATCAGTTGCAAAGACGGGGCCACCCGGTCTGGCAGAGAGAGCTTCCTTACTGGAGAATTCCCTACACCAACAGTTACAGACCCAGGCCCTACCCCTGTCACCAACTCTGGCCGTGCTTAGTAAACGTTCCAAGAATAATCGTTACCTTTGATCCAAAGATTCCAGTGTTGAGAATGTCTCAAGAAGCGTCGTAAAGCAAAATAACAAGCTAAACTATCTGAGAAAAATTGGGAAAAAAATTCCTCACTGTTCACTGGAAGAATGATTAAACAAATTATTACATATGAATATAATTAAGCATTTTGGCATCGTAAGGAACGATGAAAGTAAAGAATTCGGAAGAACTTGTGCGAACAAGGGAGGCTGAGTGCTCTAAAAGACAGGTTAATTTCTCTGGGCCTCAGTTTCTTTATCCGTAAAAGGAGGTGCTAAATGTTTAACAACCAGTTCTTGAGCATACATTTTTACATTTCTTCATTTGCATAATAAATTTTTCCAACTACATGAGAAATTGTTTTTTAACAGTTTTAAAATTTTGAGGCCCAAATTCTCTCCCTCCCTCCCCTCACTTATCCCTCATATGGCAAGAAATTTGATATAGGTAATATAAATGTAAAATATATTTCCATATTGGTCACTTAAAAAATAATTTTACTGATGTTTTCTGTTTCTTACATTATCATAGCATTGCATGTATTTCTCCTTCTCTCTCCAGAGCCATTCTATATGACAAATAGTATTTTTTTAGAGAGGAAAAAAAATCAGCACAACTGATTGATGCATTAAAAAGTCCAAAAATATGTAGTGTATAACCCCCATAGACCTCCTCCTCCTTACATGAAGGAGTAGACAAAACATACTTTTAAATTTAATTTGCATCAATAAAATTTTCTCCATTATGTTCTTAAATCTAGACAGTCAATAAAACAATACATTAGGCCTTGATTTGTAGCATTTGTTGACTTTTGAGGTATAAATGTTCACAATGAAAATTTTAAAATTGGATCTTGTGAGCCAGTTCAAATTGGGTACAGTGCACCTCTGCTTCCAAGCTCTAAATCATGGAGATTCTGTGTCTGTCAACATGACATTGACAGCAATGTAAATAGAGTCAACATGGAGAGGAGTCAAAACTCCAGCCAATTTGGCATGGCACTTACTGACCTAGTACCTCCATAGAAGCAACCAAAGAAGCTCACACTGTCCTGTGTAGGGATTCTGTGGGCTGTGTACTTGGGAAGTGTCCATTGTGCTGAAACAGAATGTATGTATGGATTTTTTTTAAGCCATTAATTCAAAGATCTTGGAATTATCACCATTTTTAACTGGATAGATAAATCATGATCCATGAATGGAATGGTATCCCATAATGCAATTAAGATTGGTAAGTATGAAGTATACAGAGAAATCTCTGAAACAGGGCAGAATGGAATAGAAGAAGAGTGAAAGTGGGAAATGAGGGGTTAAAATTTGATGGAGATATAGTTGCTTGATTGATTGTTTTCCTTCGTGTTTGAAGAGGACCAAAATGACATCTCTAGGTTGGGGTCAAGGTACAGTGTGCCCAACTGCGGCCGATCAGACCAATAGGAGCTCAGAAGGCTCTATCACAGTTTGGGCACAAATAGCCTGCATGAACATTTGGAGTGGTGGAGATGGCTTTAAATTTTCAGGTCTTACATCTTTTGAGCTACCACAATTCTGCTTCACTCATAGAGCATAATGCTTTCTTTAACGTAGGCTTGCCATATTGGGTGGTCCTGTGTCAGTGTCTCCCATGTCTCACAATGGATGCCAAAGTTCTTCAGAGAGACCTTGAGAGCGTCTCTATACGGCTTCTTCTGACCTCCATGTGAACATATGCCTTGTACAGATACAGAGGGAGAGATAACAAGTTGTTAAGTGAAACCATCTTTATATAATAGAATATTAGTTCTGAAGGGGACCTTAAAGGCAGTCCAACCTTCCATGGATAAGGAATTTCAGGACCACAGAGGTTAATGGTTCCCCCAAGCTCATACAAGGAAGCAATGACTTCATTTATTTAAATGCAAATACAGTAGTTTTAAAGTCATGTAAGTTTTCATCTACTCAAATCTGGGCTATTGTACTTGCCTGCTGGTGGGTCTCCCCTATTCATCCCACTCTGCTACCAAAGTGATTTTCTTAAAGCACAGAGCCAACCATGTCATGCCCCTACTCAAGAAACTTCTGTGGCTCCCTATTATCTCCAGGATCAGTTATGATACCCTCTATTTGGCATTTGAAGCCCTTCATAACCCCCATCACACATACATACACACACACACCTTTCCAGTCTTATTACACCTCATTCCCTTCTGTGTGTGCTGCAGTCCAGTTACACTGGCCTCCTTCATTGGTCTTTGAAAGCAACACTTCATCATCTGTCTTAGTGTCTTTTCACTGAGGAAAGGCTCTCTCCATGTTCACCTCCACTTCTCTAGCTTCCTCCAAGACTCAGTTCCATGTTCTGCACAAGGCCTTTCCTGGTTGCCAGTCATCCTGCTCACAACTCTCCTGCAACACTCATTTAGGCTAGCATTGATCAGGGAAGAGAATTGGAGTCTGGTGAGTTCTGGGGATTTGGGTGGAGCTGTAAGGCAATTACTTATCATGCTCTTTCTATATAAAATGGTTTGAATATCATTCCCAGAGCAAGAGGAAAGGGCTAGAGTCAGGAGGGTTCAGTAGGAGGACAGATAGTAGGTCTCTCCCAGAGGCAGGGCTTGGTTTCCTGCTGAATGGTTGAGGTCCCCTGAAAACTTCCTGGGAGTTCTAAGGGTCTGTGTGAGCCAACAATGTGACCAGACATCCTCCAAAGCTGATGCCATCCTAGCAGACCATATTAATAAAGGTCATCCCAGGATAAAGGAGGATCACTTTTGTTACTTCTCTGAAGGAGTCAATTTCCTTTGAAATAGATAAGAGGGTCCCTCTTGCTTTGTCCTATTCAGTCCACTGAGTTCTGTTTGGGGGCACATGCAAGAGCATGTCCAGAAGAAAGGGATGAGGATTAGGAGAGATCTGGAGATGGTGCCACAGGACAGGTCAAATAGCTTGGGGGAAGTATTCGAACGGTCGTCACATGGAAGAAGCAGGAGATACTCTGCTTGGTCCCTGAAAGAACCAGGAGCAATAAGTGAGAAAGGGAGAGAAGTCCACTGAGGTTTGATGTCAGAAGAATCTTCCTAAGGAAAATTCTCTAAGGACAACTATGGCACCATGGAATAGGGTGCCTCAGGTGGGAGTAAGGGAGGTCATGGAGGTCTGTAAACAGGCTGGAGGATCATTTTTTGGGTTACTGTTTTCAGATGGTTTCTGATGCCCCTTTCAGTTCTGAGACTTTCAAATTCTGTGAAGTCTCTTCTGGAAGCACTCTAGATCTCAGGACTAGGAGGAAGAAGAAGAGGAAAACCATGGGCCAGAGAACCTCTTGGGATCCTCTGCCCTCCCTCCAAATCCGTGTCTTTGAACTTCTCTACCCCCTCCCACCATGACCCATTTCTCAGATGGTAGAACTAAGGCACGTGAGAATTGGGGGTTTTGTCCGGATCTGTTCAGGCTCATCAAGGGCTCAGTGTCTAGGGGTCCTCATTGAGATCCAGACCCCAGAGGACAGTCAAAGAAGTCTGGCCTAACTTTTCCCTATCCACCTAGAGTTTTCACAGAGGCTGTTCCCCATTCCCTCAGGAAAGAGTTCTAGATCAGACACACACCCAAAACCTCTCTTCAGGTCTCCTACTCTGCCCAGGGACTTGGAAGACCCTCTTGACTCCTGACCTCTAACCCTTCTTGACAGAAGAGGGGGACTTGATGACAGAACAGGGAGCTATAGGTGGTTCAGTAGAAAGAGAGTTGGGCTCAGAGTCAGGAAGGTTTGAATTCAAATCCAGCATCAGACACTAACTATGTGACCCTGGGCAAGTCACTTAACCCTGTTTGCCTTAGTTTCCTCATCTGTAAAATGAGCTGGAGAAGAAAATGGCAAACCACTCTAGGATCTTTGTCAAGAAAATCTCAAATAGGGTCACAGAGAATTGACATGACTGAAACAACTGAATAATAACAATCCGTAGAACTTCACTATTAACAATTTTTGAAGGAGGTTGCCCCCAACCTGCTGCCTCCAGCCCTTTCTCAATCAGTGAAAATTACAGTCCCTACCAGGCAGAGTTGTTCAAAGAGATCTGAAAAAAAAAACCACAGACATACACAGAGATAGGGGGATTATTCATTAGAAGTGTTTGTTGGCCAGATGAGACTCTGGGTAGCTGCTAAGGAGACTCCTGGCTTTGAAAACCCAGAGGTTGGTGCTTCTCTCCCTGCTAACTATGTATGTATGTAATGGTCAGACAGGTGGATCTGTCTGTGGATCTGTGATGTATGTATTTCTTACGGTCAGACAGTTAGAAGCCCTGTCTGTTGGTCTTTATTTCTCTGTTTGTATTTTCTCTATTGGTGAATGCAATTAAAATAGATTGTTGACCCCTCAAAAAAAAAAGAGCAGAGATAGGGAGAGATAGAAATAGGGATAAACAAAAAAAGAACAGAGAAAGAGAAAAATAAAAAATCTCAGGGAAAGCCTGAGACAGAAATCAGAGACCAAGAAGTAAAAAACAGAGAGAAACAAATAGGGAAAGGCAAAGAGAAGACTGAGAAAGGGAGAGAGATCAGAGGCAGAGAGACATAGAAATCAGAGACAGGTAGAGCGGGGGGAAGAGATCAGAGGGGCAAAGTGGGGAGATAATTTACTGTGGCCATAGTGGGGCCCTTTAAGATAAAAATAGGGTGAGCAATCCCTTCCCAGTGTCCCAATTGCTTTCAAGAATTCCAACCCATCATTCTCAGCTTCAAACAGCTCCTATCCCTGCTTCTTGCCTCACCACGGCTACCACCTATAATCTTAGACAAATTTAGTGGCTCAGGGCTGCACCAGGGCTGGGAGGGGGCTCTGTGGAGTTCTGTGGGTGGCCTATAACTGGGGGCTTGAGGGAGAGAAGTAAGGAATGAACATCTCCCATCTTGGCCTTTCTCAGTAGGAAAACCCATACCCTAAGGTAGCCCCCTCTCACTGGGGGCTCTGGAATAACAAGTACCCAGCCCTCCCCTCACATAGGGGGAGCTCCTGATGGCTAACACCAAGCCCTTCCCTCACATGGGGGTTCCTGATGGCCAGCACCAAGCCCTTTCCTCACATGGGGGCTCCTGATGGCCAGCACCAAGCCCTTCCCTCATATGGGGGCTCCTGAAAGCCAACACCAAGCCCTCCCCTCAGATTGGAGGGGAAGCTTCCCCAAAGATAGGGCAGTCATGTAACCTTCTCAGACTGGATGTTCCTTTGAGGGCTGTGACTCCCCTTCAAAGCAAGGACTTTCCAAGAGCAAGGAACCATGTGTTTCCCCCTCAGATCAGAGGGTCTTGGGGGCCAAAGGGCCTCCTGAGTGAGAGAGGTATATTCACCACAGCCCTATAAGTATATAATCTAGTCTCTTTGGTCATTTACGCTCATGTTTGTACTAGACAAGAAAGGGATTCTTATAATGGGGGCAGGTGGGGGGAAATGAAGAAATTCAATTTAGTTCCTATTTACAAGGTGCCTACTATGTACCAGACACTGCTAAGTACTAAGAACCCAGAGACAAAAACAGAACAGTGGAGCTATTAGGGAGAAAAACATCACAAAAAAGCAATCTAAATACCAAATAGAGACTTAGTCATCTGGGCAGGGGGGAGCATTGGCAGCTGGGGCGGGGGTGGGAGGGTGTGGGGGGTGAATGGGTGTAATCTGAAAAGACTAAACCACTTCTGGAGGACTGCTGGTGAAACATGCAACCCACCTCCTGACAGTGAAATGATAGACCCAAGATGGAGAATGACTCATTTATTGGACATTGCTAATGCTTGGATTTGTTGTGTTTGATCAAGCAGATTTGTTATGAGTCTTGTTTTTCAAGTTTTCACTGGAGGAGGATGGGTGAAAAGGGAAGGACAAATATTTTTGTTCATTAAAAAAAATGGGGGACCTGCTTCACCTAAAGAGTAGGGACTTTGGAGAGAGTAGGAGCATCCTCTTCTGTGACTCACCTGCAAGGAGAGAGGGGGTGAGCAGTGTAGACCCAGTACTAAGAAGTGGCTTCTGTCTCCTGGCTCAGCCTCCAGGGCGTAAGTTTGGAATTGGGGAAGCCAGTTGAGGGCCACAGGAGAGGCTGGGGTGCCAGGGTTATTGAGGCCACTCGGTGCAGCTGGTGCAGGGTTTTTCTGTCAGTCCTGCGTTTGTATCCATAGCATTTTGGGTGTCTGGGTCCCCCTGACAACATAAAGCTGTGTGTTTGTGTCTCAGTCTGTGCACACATGCCACTGTGTGTCTGTTTCGCTAAGCACACACTGCATCTGACTGAGACTGCCTTGACTTCTTTGGGCTTATCCTGAGCCAAGTCCCAAGCAGAGACATCCAGTGGCTTGTCCTCGCTGCCGGATATCTCCAGTCTGGGGAAATGTACCAAGCATCTGATTGCTTCATCTCCCCCAGAGAGTGAGCTACTGCTGTGGCCCAGACTATTGGGACATGGAAATATCCGGGGGAGTTGCACTAGTATGCAAAAGGAAAACAGGAGCCTTGGGCCCCTTCCATATAAAGGCCTCCTCTGCATGAAGCCAGGCTAAACTCACCCATTTCTTAGGTTTCATGAAGACACCGAAAGGTAGATTCTTTCCCATCCACTTGGGCTACCCTGAGACCTTAAGAGTTCCTGCTCTTCTCCAACCCACTCCAACAAATTCGAGGTACATACATAACCCTCAGGCCCACCCCACCCTGTAACTACAAAGCAGGGCATATGTAGCCACCCCACGGCTACCATGCAATTAGTGGCCAGTCGCCATGAGACTCTGCTTGGTCAGACTTGGGGCTCCTTAGCAGCTGGTAGTGTGGGGCCCTGACCACAGGGAGGAGCTGGCCTGAGGCCACATGGCTCCCTGGGGACCCAGGCCAACTCCTCATTCTCTGCTTTGTGGATTATCGACAGCAGCCAGTTACCCACTCCCAAACCCCTTGGCATTGCCCAGTTGGCAGCAAAGGGGGGGGGTCTACTTTCAGAGAAGCCAGCACCACCTGAGGTAAGGAAAGGAAGGCAAGACCAGGGTGGAAATGATGTTAGACTGTATCCACCTGCTGGTTGGGTTTAGTTCTTCTATCTGTAGGTTCCCATAGAGACAGTAGAGTTATTATTCAGCCATATCTGATTTTGTGCCTCCATTTGGGGTTTTCTTGGTAGAGACACTGGAGTAACTTGCCATTTCCTTCTCCAACTCATTTTACATTTTACAGATGAGAAAAAGAGGCAAACTGAGTCACTCAGCTAGGAAGTGTCTGAGGGCAGATTTGAACTCATGAAGATGAGTCTTCCTGATGTGCACTATGGGGCCACCTAGCTGCCCCAAGACAGCAGAGAGAGGCCATGACTGCTCTGGGGTTTCACAGGGTCCTAGGACTATGGTCTACCTTCTAGGCCGCCTGGCCAATGCCTCATCTTCCTGGACTGGGCCTTCCACCTTCATCCCTGGTCACCCTCTTGCTATGGCCTTATTGCAGCTTGTCCTTCCCTTACTCAAAACCTCCAAGATCCCCATTGGTTCAAGAAATTAAAATTACACAGCACAGAATACTGGCTGGAGGCATTTTTGGTCAGATCTGTTCATGGGCACCCCCTTCTAGTACTGCAAGGTTGAAAAATGTCAGTTTGCTTCTCCTAAATCCTGTCAGTTCCTTTCCTGGAGGCTGGTTCTTTCCAGGGATGGACAGAGGTCACAACTCCAGCTCCTTACTCCTTCAGTACAAACACACTAAATGTCCTTTAGGGGGTGTGTGTCAAGACCAGGCCCCCAAAGTCTGCTTCAAGCCATAATCACAGACTCCATAACTGGGAGGTATCTTCTTTTAGGCCATATTTCCTGACCTCTTACAGTGACCTCCCCTTCCCAAATGGCTAAGGTCTCCTTGTCTCTACCTGGAGGCAAGGCCTCAACCTCCCTCCCACCCCCTTCTCTTGCCTCTGAACTAGGCTCCCAGAAATACCTTCTTGTACTCTTGCTTCCCAGGGTCTGGGTTTCTGAAGATTTGCCACAGTCTGAGACCTGGAAGGATGCCCTTGTCTTCTCTTCCCTCACCCCTATCCACTGGTAATCTGCTTGGATTCTTTCTCCAATGGTTGGCATCATCCCGACCCCTTTCACTTTCTAGATTCCATTAATTTTGTTGTTTCAGTCATGTCCAACTCTTTGTGATGCCTTTTCTTGGCAGAGATGCTGGAGCGATTTGCCATTTCCTTTTCTAGCTCATTTTATAGAGGAGGAAACTGAGGCAAACAGGTGCCCAGAGTCACATAGCTAGTAAGTATCTGAGGCTGTATTTGAACTCAGGTTTTCTTGACTGAGCCCAGCACTCTATCCACTGAGCCACCTAGCTAACCTTTCCATTAATAATAAATCCCAGATCACCGAAGAATAAACCACCTCTCCTTAAGGCCAGCAATCTCCTTCCTCATTCCCACCTACTCAGCATTCTCCCTCTGGCTCCCCTGTTCTAATCCATATCTGCTGGCCCCTTCCCCGTGCCCTCTAGAATACTTATTCCATAATTAACAGATATATTCTCACTGGGCCTCCTCCTTGTTCCTTCCAAAGGCACTCCCCCTATCACATTGCACCCTGGCTACCCTTGCCAACATTAGTTACATTTTCTTTCATCCTCTTGACTTAGTGACTGAGGTGACAGTCAGAAGACAACTCGCTGCTCATCAGGACCCCCAGACTCTCCCTTTACTACTACATTAAGAAGTCTCTCTTCCTGTGAGGTCCACACTCTTCCCATTCATCACACAGTCCAGATCCTTGTGGCCATTATCCATAGGCTCTCACGATGCTGTCCTTTCCTCCTCAGTGCACTTGCTGTCTGGCTCACAGTCTTAAGAGTTCAACAAAAAAAGTTGGTGCTCCCTCAAATACCCTAACTCCTTGATTCTTTCTACTCTACTAAAAATAAAAAACAAGAGGTGAACGAATTTCCTTTTCTCCCCTTCTCTCCATCTCCTGTTACTCTAATATCACCCCCCACACTCATTCTTCCTTCACTCCAGTGTCTGAAGAGATGCCCTTCTCCTTGTCAAAGCCAAGCTTCCTACATGTCGCCTTGATACAATCCCCTCCTGTCTTCTTCCTCAGACTGCCTCTCCTGTCACCCCCACTCTCTCCAGTCCAGTATCTCCCTATCTCTTGGTTTCTTCTCTGCTGACTCCAAACATACACAAGTCTCTCCTGTCCTCAAAACCCCCTAATTCCTCTCATTCCACTGTTGTCCTATATCTTTCTCCTTCCCATATAAATTTCTAACAGCTGTCTGCATCTCCACACCCTCCCTTCTCATTCTTCTAACCCTCTGCCTTCTGACGTCAGATCCCGCTGTTCAACTGAAATTGCTGTCTTTAAAGTTAACAACAATATCTTAATTGCTAAATCCAATGGCTTTTCCCTAGATTCCTCATCCTTCCTGACTTCTCTGAGACCTTTGGCTCTGAGTCACCTTCTCTCTCTTTGGATTTTTGGGACACTGATATTGTCCTCTCCTGGTGCTCCTCCTACCTGTCTGACCTTCTCTCCTTTGATGAATTTTCATCCATTTCAAGCCTACTAACCATGCGTGTCTCCTGAGGTTTTATTCTGGGTCCTCTTCTCTCTCTACACCCTTCTTTGCAGTGACCTTATTGCTGAGTTCAGTTATCAGTGAGCTTAATAATCTTTATGTTGATGGTTTCCAGATCTATATATCCAGCCCTAGTATGTCTCCTGAGTGCCAGTTCTTAATCAACAACTACCTTTTGAATATTTTGACTAGGATGGTCAATTCAACATTTCCAAAATAGAATTCATCATCTCCCCCCCCTCCGAACCAATTCTTTCCTTTCAGAACTTTTCTGTTTCTTACAAATATTATTCCTACCTCCACAATATTCTATATACACTCTCTTCTCCTATTCAGTCACCTCTCCAATCCAGGGTCTCATCATCACTTAAAATAACTTTTTTCATTAAGTTTTATCTTATTTTCAGATTTCCATTTTCTTCTTTCCACCCTTCACTGGGAGAAAAAGCCCAACCCTGTTACACCTCTCTTCCAAACATATATGGTCAAGTGAAACAAATTCTCAAATTGGTCATTTAAAAAAAAAAAAACTCACTCTGCACTCTGAGTTCATCACTTCTTTATCAGGATGTGGGTAGTATGTTTCATCATAATTCCTCAAGATTGTGGGTCATTGTATTCAGATGTGTTTGTCCTTGTAATCTCGTTATATATATTGTTCTCCCTTGTTCCTCATGAATGCACTATTTCAATAGCCTGCTGGTGAGTCCCCCTGCCCCGAGTCTCCCCACTCATCCATCCTCTAATCGGCTGGCACAGTGACCTTTCTAAAGAACAGATCTGACCATGTCACACCCTTACTCAATATGAAGTCCTGGGTTTGACACTTAAAGTTCTTTCCAACCTAGCACCTTCCACCTTTCCCAGACTTATTACATGTTACTCTCCCTGCCCTCCAATTATATCTACAAATTAGACTTACTTGAAGTTCATCACACAAGTTGTTGCATCTCCCATCATCAAACCTTTGCACTGGCTGTTCCCCATATAGTCCTTCCTCTCAGTTGTGAAAGAAAGTATGGCATGGTGGATAGGGCACTGGACTTGGACTTAGGAAGACCTGGGTTCAAATCCTAAGTCAGATAATTACTTGCTGTGTGACCTTGGACAAGTTACATTTCCAGGACAGGTTTCAGGTTCCTCATCTGCAGAATGAGAGACTTGTACTTGGTAGACCCCAAGGCCCCGCCCTGCCTAAATCTAGGAACCTAAGAACCTTTCCAAATTCTTCTTTCTCCAAGGCCTGGTTTAGCTCCCACCTCTTCCAAAATGCCTGTCCTTGTACTTCGCCTGAATATTTTCCCTCTCCCAACGGTTCCCTATTATTCTTTGCTCCTGTTCATCATTCTTTGTATTTATAGGTATAGTTTTCCTACACCACTCCCCTTCCAAATACAACACAAGGTCCTTGATGGCAAAGTTTTTGTCCATTTTTCTATTTTCTCAGCACCTGGCAGAGGGGCTTGTACCCATTAGGTGCTTAACAAATGATTATTGAACTAAACTGTATCTTCTGACTTCAAATCCAGTGTTGGCTTAAGAAAACGATGGCAACGATAATAGCTAATGTTTATAAAGTACTCACTATGTGCCATGTACGGTGCTAAGCACGTTACAAATATTATCTTATTTGATATTACAACAAGCCTGGGTGGAAATTATCATCCCCATTTTACAGTTGAGGAAACTGAGGAAGGCAGAGGTTAAATGATTTGCTAGAGTTTGACAGCTCTAAGTGTCAGGCAGAATTTGAATACAGGTTTTCCTGACTCCAGGTCCCGTGCTCTATACACTGTACCCCCTAGCTGCCCCCAAGACCATTGCCTCTGGAATCTGAGGACCTACCATCGACACATATCTATGTGATCCTCCTGAGTCTTCAGGTCCTTCATCTGTAAAATGAGAAGGGGTAGGGCCAACGAGGTGGTGCAGGGGATAGAACACTCTAGCTGTGTGACCCTGGGCAAGTCACTTAATCTCAATTGCCTTGTCAAAAAAAAAAAAAAAAAGAAGGGGTCCTATGAATTATCCTTCAAGTTAAAACAGGTAAGAATACTTACTTTTGTTTTGAAACATAGTGGTGGTTGTTTTTTTCTCCTGGTTTAGCTCTGTGATTTCATTGGTTAAAGGAATTCAAGTGAAAAGGCTCCCTCTGCCAACACAGATGAACCTTTGCCTGCTCTATGCCTTAAAGAGTTCCCTTGGATCACTGAGATTGTGCAGGATCACACACCCATGGAGTGACTGAGATAGAACTTGAATTCAGGTCTTCCTGACTCATAGGCTACCCCCTATTTCTAGTGAGATACACCCAAAACCACAAACCCATCAGAATGTGAGCTTTTTGAGGAACTGGCCTATTATTATGTCTAAGCAGAAGCACATAGTCAGTGCTTTAACATGCTTCCTATTCATCCATCCACTTATGCATTTATTTATTCAGCTAAAGATTCAATATCTCTATCCTGACCTGTATTTCATCCCTGGACCCAGATGGCTCCAGAGGAGAGAATGAGGCTCAAGACTTGGCACAGCAGCCCTGCCTCACTGTAACCAAGTCCCCTTGCATGCCATGGCACCACCTCCCTGATGTCATGGTCCTCTTAGAGACCGATGGACAAACTACAGCAATAAAGATTTGAAGTTACTGTTAAAAAGGATCGTCACCAAGTCCCATTAAGGGGCTGACTATGCTGTGTTTGCTAAGAACAGGGGAAGGTCGTATGGATCATGCTTCTGTATGGTGAAAATCTGAGTAGAGAGCCTGTGAATTAGAAGTTGGTTATCCCCAGTGAATGATCCTCCTCATGGAAAGATTCACATGAAACCCCTTTAAATAGCATGTGTGCCCTAAGGGCAGATGCCAGCAGAAGACTTTTTGGGACCTAAAGAGAGCAATGGTGAGGAAGAAAACCTCTCTATTATGGGATGCTGTGGGTAGCCATCATTCCCTTGCTGGGAACTTGATGTGCTCCAATGACTTCAGAGCTGGTGGGGGCTCAGAGATCTGGCCAAAGTATACCTAAAAGGGAACCTCCTCCGAATATCCAGGATAAGAAAAGTTCAGGCTGCAGTCTTGGAGCCCTGCAAAGGGAGCCTATCCCCCTCTTGGAGAGCTTTGATATTAGAAAGCTTCAATTTGCCCCTCTGCCACTCTACCCTTTGCTCCTGATTCTGCCCATGTGCTACGCAGATCAAGGATCATCCTTCTTCCTCATAAAATACTTAAGGATGATTGATATGTGCCCCACAGTGCCACAGTGGTTTCGCTTCTAAGTGAATGTCTCTCCCACTTCTGACATTCTGTACAGCACCCAAGTCCCTGATACACTCTCTTCAAGTGGGAGTCTGATTGGGGCCCCTGGACCCATGGCCTTGGAAGATTAGGATGGGGCTTTGCCTTCATTGGCATTCCCACCTACTGCCAGCTCTTCACGGTAAGGTCCAGATGGATGAAGGATGCAGGTCTACTGCCACCTTGTGACACCCATGAGGAAACAGCCTATGAAGTCAAGGGCCTTCCTCTCTTCTGTCCCCTGGTTCCAAAACTGCAGTCTTCCTACTCTCAGACAATTCCCAGCCCCAAGAGTAGCCAGCCTGGACATGGAGAGTGACTGAGAATGCGCCACCTCACGAGACAACTTGCTGAAGCTGTTGGATGTGGCCAATGTGTGTGTCTTTCTGTCCAGTTGGTTCCTGCTCAGACTAATGGACGAAATGGCAGAGCCAGGTAACCTGGGCTCCAGTCTTGCCTCTGATGTGTTAGCTGACCAGAGAGGTCACTCCACGTTGGTCATAAAAGCCAGGTATGATTCTACAGAGACCATAGGAGCCAGGGAATGGAAGGTATATTCCTAATATCCACGTTTGATTTAAGAGGACAGTAGGATCTGTGATCTGTATCTCCCCCTATACTTCTACTCCTCAGCACATCAATACCAGGTATCTTTTGCTGCGTGTCTGTGTCTAACAAAAGTCATCAATTCAATAGGGAAGACCTCATTGAGCCCCCGGAAAGAGAGATCCAACTCTTATCAACTGTTTCTCTATTATCTCCTTTCTTAGACAGAAAACTTAAACCCCTAGCACTCCCAATCAGTGAAGGGTAGACTTTGGTCTTTCCAAGGATTTACTGTTAAACTCTAGGGTTGTCAGGGGCCATCCATTAGACTGTGAGGTTCTTGAGAATAAGGATTCTTTGTGCCTGGAAGGTGCTTAATAAATATTAGTTGACTCATGGCTAATTGACTGATCAGGGTTGAAGGCACAGTACAACGTTCTTATTTTAGAATACTGGAGGTGATTACTTATTTTCAATGCTATGTACTTATCACCAAAGCTGTCAACAGGAACGAGAGCGTCCAGGAGACATCTATGCTTCTGCTCGTGCCATGGTTTTTGTGGTTGCCCAGTTGTTCTGATGCCTCATGACCCCATTTGGGGTTTTCTTGGCAGAGATACTTGAGGGCTTTGCCATTTTCTTTTCCAGTTCATTTTACACAGGAGGAAACCAAGGTAAATGGAGTAAAGTGACTTGCCCAGGGGCACACAGCTAGTAAGGGTCTGAGGCATCATCAAATGAGTACATTTGAACTCAGAATGAGGAGTCTTTCTGACTTCAGTCTGCCCTATCATGCTATGACAGGGGACTGAGTTAAGGGACAGAAGTTCAGGTGGCAGTCCCCTCTGTTCATCAGAAAACCGCTAGGAATCCATAATTAAGAGTTAAGAAGTGAAACCTTCTATCCAACCAGTATTCTCTGGTCAGTCACCACGACTCCAGCCTGCGAGTCTCCCAAGCAGGCTGAAGATGTTGAGGAATCTGGGGAACATCAGTCTCTCTACTGCTGTGACTGCATCCTAGTTAGAGGTCAGCTCTGTGAAGAAAACCACCTAGTCCTAGGGGTTAGGACTTCATCACCAGAATTATTAGAAGAGAATCTAAGGACACTAATGGAGCCTGAATGTCCAGAGGATGATGAAGGACCTTGAGTTGATGTCATAGGAGGTTTAGTTGAAGAAGACTCGGGAGATATGAGGAAAAATTTAAATTTAGGGAAAAAAGTTCATTTTGAATGAGTGTCCAAAAGCAGAACAGCAGTCTCAGGACTTCCTCCTCGAAGGCCAAGAAGTGAAGATAGGAGGTGGGTCACAGCGAAGGTGTCCTTAGAATACATATTGGACTGTGGATTCCCATCAGCCCTCAAATGCTCTGATTTTAGGAATAAGAGTCCTAGCTCACCATAAAAGTGAGGTTGGAGTAGAACAAACATGTGACCCACAATGTTCCAGAGAGGGGCAGAACCAGATTCAAATGTAAATGGAAACAACTAACAAAATAAACAAAAATGCAATAAAATATAGGTAACACTGGATTTTAAAACTAAGCCACCATGCAGCCCTCAGCGATCCCTATGTATGGGGTAGTGGCAAAACCTGGAAAAGCTCCACTTAGTGACCCAGACAGCTCTCTGAGATTTTAAGTTCCCCATGGAAATGTTTGACATGACTGTATGTGTGTGTGTGTGTGTGTGTGTGTGTGTGTGTGTGTGTGTGTGATGGAGGCAAGGAGGAAAGAAGGGAAGATTTCAGCTGCCAATGAGAAGGCAATTTGCACTCTAAAGGGCACTTTCATGCGGGAGTTCCCACAGAACTAAACCGAACCTCCCCGCCCCAATCCTTACACTACCTCTGTTTCGGAGGTTGGGGGATGAGGACAACACTTTATAAAAGAAGTGACCATAAGTGTGGATAGCCCCACCCCACTGCTGCAGCCGTGCCATCCTCTCCTCCCTAAGACCCTGGGGTCAGCCCTCAGCTAGGGCCCCTCCAGGCACACACCAAGGCCCAACCACTGAGCCCTGTGACCCAGCCAGGCTCCCCAGAATCCTGGGGTTTCCTCAAAATCCCTGGCCCACCCAACTCCTGGAAGCCCTTCTCCCCTCACTGCCCCAGGAAAAAAGGATGTAGGCTCTGGGCAGAGGTGTGGGTGCTGTTTCTATAATATTTATTAAAATGCTGTCACAGACACTCCCAGGGGGACTCAAGTGCTCTTCACATAGATCTTGGGGGTCTGCCAGCCCTCAGGAGCCTGCTTCAAGCCTGCTTTCTTCCATAAACGCTTCAGGTCCTTCTCAAACCTGATCTGTGAGGGGCAGAAAGAGGACAGAATGGTGACTGAGGGCAAAGTTGCAGTACCTGGCCACCAAACCCACATAAAACCTCCTGCTGCCCCAGAACCCCAGAGGAAACCAGCAGGGAGCTGCAGGCAGGCTCCCTCAGACTGGGTCAGGGCCGGTCTTCCCACTGACTGAGGACACTAGTCCAGGAGTGGGAAGGCCCATCCTCCAGGGGCATCGCAAGGAGAGGCAGCCAGGGCAATGGAGGCAGAAAGAGACCCTCGCAGGGCTGGTAGAGGGCCTTCAAGATCACCTAATCTGAAATCTCTGCTTTACAGATAGGGAAAGTGAGGCCCAGCCACATGGCCACTGAACTCAACTCTGGGGACACTCAACACCAGGCTTTTTCCACCATGGGCCCGGGGACAATTCAATCCACAGAGGATGAGGTCTGGGGAGGGGTCCAGGGCTCACCTGCTTCCGCTTCCTTCTTCCTTCTCGGACCTTCCGCCGCAAGAACCTGGTCCTCTTGATCAGTTTGCGATACTTGTGGTGGTTCATCTTCCGACGGCGGATCTTCAGCACATTCTTGCAGTGCATTGTGGGGGCTGCCTGGGAGCCTTCTTTCCCCAGCTCCTCCCCATCCTTGGCCTCACTTGGAGGACAGTCATAGAGCAAGGTCAGGCTCACCATTCCAGGTCTGGTGGCCTCAGGCTTGGGGAGCAAGTATCGAACGGTGAGCCAGCTCTCCAGAGGGCTGATGGACATCTTCCTGGGAACCAGCATCTCCTCCAGCTCTGGATCCCTCCGTGCCTGGGGCTGAGGGGTTGGCCCACTCCTGTCTGCTGGCCAGGTGCCATAACAGCAATGATTGGCCACAAAGACTGGAGGGGGCAACGCAGAGCCTGGCCTTGACAAACGTCGGCCTGCAAGGAAGGAGAGCCAATGACTATGGAAAGGAAGACCAGGCCCTGAGCAGCAACTGGGGGATCATGGGCTACTTTCAAAAGGCCTGTGTGGGCCTCTACCCAGCCAGGGGCACATTCTGCAGTGACTGTCTAGGGGGTCTGCCCACTGCTCGGTGATCTTACATGACCTTACATGTACAAGGCAGATTTGTCCCATTTCTCCAGGCCCAGGCTGGAAAGAAGAGATAAGATTAGGGGTGGGGACAGTGGGGCTGGCACACAACTGGCCCTCTCATGCGTTCATCTTTCTGGAGCACACAATGTAGAGTGAAGCCTTCCACTGAGATGGCCCCCAAGGTCAAGCCACAGCAACATGGAATAGTTAAGAGCAGCCTTCTCCTGCCTCCCTCTACCCACAGGCCATCCAAGTTGGCCAAAGGGTCTCTCATTGGCCTGGGAGGGGCAGACCCAATGCACAGACTTGGGAGGTGTGAGGCATCACCTATAATCCCAGTCCAAGGGTAGCCTGAGCCCATCCACAAAACAGGCTCTTACCTGCCCAGGGCACAGCCCTAATTAGCTGAGAGGTCACTCGAGCTAGAAACATGGTGTTGGTCCTTCTAAGGTGAGACTCAGGAGGGCTGCAAAACAAGGATCTACTCATTCATCAAACCTTGATTAAGGTGCCCTGGGTAACTTCACGGAGCACTGACGGGAAGGGGGAACCTTGGGGGTTGGACAGATAAGACTTGGACCCTAAACATAAAGATCTAGGATCCTGGGGGAACACAAGGCTAACAGGGGTAGCCTCCATCTACACTGCCCCTTAGGGGGCTTCCCAGACATTATCTCATCCTCTCCATAGACTGCAGGAGCTCTGGGGAGGCCCCAGGTGCCACTGGGGCAGCTCATCCCTGACCAGGAATGCTTCCTGCAAGAAAAAGATCACAGGAGGATGCAAGTGGAGCCAGAAGGCTTCCAGTCCTGCCCAACACTTATTCCCTACATGACCTCATGTTTGAGTCAGTTAATGACCTGGAGACTTGGTGAGGTGAGGGTTCAGGGGCCCACTCCTCCTCAGGGGGGCGTCCTTGCCAGGACAAGTGTCCCTGGGACAAAAGAGCACCCTGCGGTCAAATCGCGGACCTGGCCCTTGGTCCAGCCCACTCCCCAGAGGGTCTCATCCCCGGGGTCTGCTCTCCTTGCGTCCAGTGGCCCCTGGTTCTAGGCTCTGGCCTCCTGTGAGGCTTCTCCTACCCAAGTGAAACCTCCCCAGCCCCTTCAGTTCACTCTCATCAAGCTCAAATCCAGCCTGGGATACTTCGTATCCGCGTGGCCCTGGCCAAGTCCCTTCACCCCAGGCGGCCTCTGAGAACGACTGAGCCAGGCACACAGCAGGCGCCCTCTAACGCCTCTAACAGGAATAACAACGAGGACGAGGATGCCCCGGGACCCCCTGGTCAGGCTGGGGGGAGGGGCGCTTCCCTTCTCCCCTCCCCCACCCCCACCACTCCAGGGCTGGTTCCAGCTTCTGCCCGCCAGCGGGGGGCCGCGGCCCGCATCTCCAAGCGTCCTTCTGGGTGGATCCTCCGGCTTTCCGGGGTACAAGGCCCCCTCCCCCGGGAAGGCTGCCCGGATGGCAGGGGTCCTCACCCTTTTTCTTCTGCCCCCCCCCCCAAATCCCGGCAGGCTGAGATAGAGGGCGAAGAGGGGGAGGGGAGGGGGCCCCCTCGGGAAGGCCGCCGCCCCGCCCCCACAGGCCCCCCTCCGCAGGCCGCCCCTCTCGCTTTCTTAAATCCGCCCCTCCCACCTCCAGCCCCCGCCTCGTGGGGGTGACCGCCCCCCCCATCCCCGCAAGAAGCCCGCTGAGCTCAGGGAGCCGGCCACTCTCGCCAAACTGACCATCCTGCCGCCTCTTCCAAGGCACTTCCGGGTCCTCGGAGGAAACAGGCCCGTCCCAAGCTGCGGCCCAAAGGTTCCGCGGCGCCAAGGTTCCCGCGAGCAGCGCCGATGGCGCAGCGCCCCCGCGCGGTCGGGCCTGGAGAAACCCAGAACAGAAACCCCGCAGCGCCACCGTGCGGCCAGGCCTGAGACCGCAGAGGGCCCGAGGGTACAGCGCCGCCTCGCGGCCCATCCGGAAAAAATACCACGCGGAGCTCCCGGAGGCTGGGCTGGAGACTCCGCACAGCGCCCCCTTGCGGCCTGGAGACACGCAACACTAGCTTCCCAGAGCTCGGCTCCCTGGCCCCTAAGCCGGCCAAGATCAGGCCTGAGTGTGTGGATGCGCCCAGAATTAAGTATCACCTGAGGTCAGGGGTCAGGTGTGCTCAGTTAATGGCCACAGTCAGGATCAGTTCTCAGTGTCAAGTTAGTCCAGGGCCAAGGTCAGGGCTCCATCTAGGGCTGGGCTTAAGGTCAAGGTTCAGACTGCAGCTGGTTTGGGGGACAGTGCCAGGGTCAGCACTCAGCCTGTGACCCCAGGGTCTGGGATCAGGTACTGCATCAGCCTGGAACCAAGAGGAAACTCGGTCTAAGATGGCGGCAGGGTTTAGGATGGGGTCAGTCATGTTTCAGAACATCACTGGGGCCAAAGATGACCGTCTGTGGATGTATCAGGGATCATGCCAAGGTGAAGGCTCAGTTAGACTGGGTCTGGGGCCAAGGTCAAGGACTGAACTTGGGGTCCACTCTGGAGCCAAGGTGGAAACTCGGTCTAAGATGGCAGCAACATCTAGTCTGGAGTCAAGGCTTAGGTTCAGGCGGAGGTTCATGACTCGGTATGGTGCAAGAATGGAGCCTCAGGCTATGAGCAGGGTCCAGGGTCAGGGCTCACTGATGGTCCCAGGGTTAGGGTCTGAGGCTGAGCAAGGACCTGGGGGAGTATACTAGAACAAGGGTAATGTTAATCTGGAAGGAGAGTAGGGGATTAATAAGTTATTACTAAGGGGGCCTTAAAGCTCACCATGACTAGCATAAGGAGCCCCCAGTACAGAGGAGAAAGCCCTGATCTAGAAACCAAAAGCCCTGAGTCTTAACCCCATCACTAACTTCCTATGTGTGCCCCAGTTCCCCCCTCTATTAGAGGAACAAACCACTCCATTTTCCCTCCCGGGATTTTTTGGGATATGCGGAAGGGAGTGGTCTTGATAAATGATTGCCTTTGGACCTGGGAGAATGTCACAGACCTAGCCAGTGTGGTCCTGGGCAGCAAGCCTCGATTCAACAACCCCTTAGTGTGGGTCTGTACTCCTAAGGAAATCCAGTATTAAGGGAAGGAGGCTAGAAAACAGCTGCCGTCTAGGGCAAGGCCCCCAGAGCTAAACCCCACCCTCTTCCAATGATTTTTATGTCAAAATATAGCTTTATTTCACAGCAATTCTATTATCCCCATTTGATAGATGAGGAAATTGAGACAGAAACTGCCCAGAGTTATAGTTAGTACAGTGTTCAAGGCAAGACTTGAACTCAGTTCTTTCTGACACCAAATCTAGCATTCTTTCCACCTGGCTTATATAGAGCAGAAGAGGCACCAGGCTAGGTCCACACCTACTATTAACTTTCCTGCAACTTTAAATGTGGAAAGAACTGACTCCAAGTTCAGATTTGTATCAGGGGAAAAATCAACAACACATTTCCTTTTTTTCCCCTTTTTTTTAATAAGGATCTCCCTAATACCCTAAATCCAGAGGTTGATGGGATACAGGCAGTGATGGGGACTGGGGGACACTAGGGCCTGATGGGTGAGAGAGTCAATGAGTGAGGGGGCTAAGGTAAAGATGGAGCCAGGGATTGGAAGATTCTGGGGAGTGAATGACTCCACAGAGTTATGGTATTCAGTGGGCAAGGGGGTGGGTGGGATCAAACGATTGATGCCCATGATGGGGACAGCCAGGACTACCAGGGGATCTCCTCTCCTGTCCAATCCAGGAAAGCCCCATGGTCCTTTTCTCTGACATTGGCCAAGACATCAAGAATCCCTGGGATGCACTCCTGTAATTGCAGGGGAGCCTGGGAAGAGACAGAAAGAAATAACAATGAAAACATTGTCGTTATATCTGACTTTGTGACCCTATTTAGAGTTTTCTTGATGCTGGAGTGGTTTGCCATTTCCTTCTCCAGCTTATTTAACAGATGAGGGAAACCAAGGTCAACAAGGTTAAGTGACTTGTCCAAGATCACACAGCTAGTAAGTGTCTGAAGCTAGAAACTGAACTCACAAAGATGGACCTTTTATGTAGGCATGAGTAATATTCTATTGCTTCAAAGGGAGTCCATCTTAAATGGAAATGGGGGGCTAACTCTTAACGATGGAGGGGAAGTGGAACATAGCTACCGAGTCTTGAGTTGATGAGACAAACCCCACTCTATGCCATCACCTTTTATGAGACAGGTCTGTATGTATCTATTTGGAGCTTTTTTGATATATGCTGGTCTACACCAAAAGTCCTTTTTTTTCCGGAGGCAATCAGGGTTAAGTGACTTGCCCAGGATCACACAACTAGTAGGTGTCTGAGGCCAGATTTGAAGGAAATGGTAAACCACTCCAGTACCTCTGTCAAGAAAACCCAAAAGGGTCATGAAGTGTCAGACAGTACTGAAATGACTGGATAACAAAAGCACATCTTTTTGTTGACTGTTGTACAAAATTCTTATGTTTAGAAACTCAGTCATTAAAGTTTTACTTTAGTAAAGGTCCCCTTTGCTTACAAGTGTGCCTGCAGAAGGATGTCATGTGCAGAGGGCCTTTTGCATTTTCCTTAGGTTCATGGGTTGCTGTAGCCACAAAATTCAACACCTACTGATCAGCCCATACATGTGATAATGAGTTTCTCCTCACATAGTAAGGCTGGTGCAAAGACAGAGAATGTAATCTGCCACAGGGACCACATTCAAAGATTTCTAGCCAGGTAGGATGCATTGGAGCTTCTAACTTACTGGTGGAAAATTAGAGATGCTGGAGTCACCTCCATGCTGCAATGGTACCCAATGAGACGTCAGAGAAGGCTGCTCATGGAGCAAGGAGTCAGTGGCCTCATTGAAATGTGGTTCCCTGAATTGGCCACTAGATTTTGGATGTGGTCTGAACAGGACAGAGCATAGAGGGATTCTCATCCCCTTCCTCATGCTATCCACAGTACTTCTCTTAAAATCCCATCAGTTTCCTTGGGTTCCATAATGTACTGTTGACTTATATTGAGTCTGTGAGTGTGTGCTCAGAACTGTGATGAGGAAATTCCCTCTTTACCCATGTCCATGAACACTTTAAAAAAAATCTTTTTTTAATATAATTGGCTTCCTTTGTCATCCCATGTATTTAACTCCATGCACTTTAAAACATCTCATGGAAGGGATCTTCCCCAGACTGCCCAAGGAGTCCATGATGAGAAAAAGTTAACTCCTGATTTATCCATTCAGATCAATGACTTCCTCAGCTCAAAGTCACAGTCTCCTGGGGACACTGAATGGTTCAGTGACTCCCTCCTACCTCCATTCTTTTTCTCATGAACAATTGTCTAGCAGCCAGGGGTGGGGAACCTGTGGCCAAGGGCCACACTTAAGGACCTAGAGGAGCACATGTGTCCTCGAGTCCACAGGTTTCCCACCCTTGGACTCTAGCCTCTCTATCTTGTACATGGGCAACAGATTTGTACTTTTCTAATCCAAATACAAGATCACTTTTTATCTCTATGTAATGGAATCTTGTTATATTTGACACATTCTTCTATTTTTGGATCCAGATATCCTCTCCAACATGTTAGCTAAAACACTCAGTTTCATCACCTTGGGAAAATCATTTCCCTTTTTTGGCCTCAGTTTCCCCATCGATACAATGAAGAGATTGGATCAGATGGTCTTTGCAGAGCTTTCCAACTCCCCACCTAGGACACTATGATCTCATGTCATCTGAGTGTGATACAGATATGATTGATACTTTCATTCAAAGCATTTAACAATGGCAGGGCCAAGGTCAAATCTCTGGTCCTCTCACCTTCTATGTCTCCTGCTCCTTCTGCCCTTGGCTTCTTACTCCCTAACTCCCCATCCTCATTTCCCTAGCCAGTCTACAGTAGATAATTTACCCAAATCACCCTCACCGTGATGTGATAGCTCTTTAACCCTTCTTATTTCTTACCCCTCCCTTCTCCCCACTCTCTCCATCTCAGACTCAGCACCCACCAGCAGCAAATGCATAAGGCAGAGACAGAGAGACCAGACCAAATCAGGTCACGTGGACAAAGCAGCAGTTCCCAGAGTGGAACCTGGGAGGTGGGAGCCACCAGGAGCAAAGACCACTGGAGATGCACATTCCCCATGGGATTCTCAGCCCTTTCTGTAGAGGTTAACAAAGCAAAATCCAAAGGCACGGACCTTTGGACAAGCAATTGTTGACAACCAGTAGCTTTGGCTGTCAGAGACCCTGGGGAGATGGGGGGGCAGGGGAATGGCAGGACTGAGCTCTGCCTGCCTTAAATCAATTGGACATGGGATGTAGTGGCCACTCACCTTGCTCCCCCCCATATCCGTCTTGACCCAGCCTGGATCCAAGGAGATGCATAGGATTCCATCTGACACCAGGTCAGCTGCTAGGCAGCAGGTGAGCATATTGAGGGCTGTCTGGGAGAAGAGAATGATTGGCACTCAGCAACTTGGAGCACCAAACCAATCCTTCCTTTGAAGGCCCTCTACCACACCCCAGAAAAGTGAGCATCCAGGCACAGGGGAGCCCACTCTCTCCTCAAGTATCCTGTTCCATTTTGAGACAACTAAATGGGAGGAAATCCCCATAATTCCCCTAACCCTAAATACCCTGGTCTTCCTGACTCCAAGCCCAGATTGAGTCACCTAGTTTCCGTTAATGCTTACGACATGTGAAGTGGGCAGCTAGAAGGTGCAGCAGATAATAGAAGAAATGGGCAGCTAGGTGATGCAGTGGATAGAGTGCTGCTTGGCCTGGAGTCAGGAAGATTCATCTTCCTGAGTTCAAATCTGGCCTCAGACACTTACTAGCTGTGTTACCCTGGGCAAGTCACTTTACCCTGTTTGCCTCAGTTTCCTCATCTGTTAAATGAGCTGGAGAAGGAAATGGAAAACCACTCCAGTATCTCTACTAAGAAAACCTCAAATGGGCTCAGGAAAAGTTGAATGTGACTGAAAATGACTAAATAAGAGAAGCTTGAATGCAAATTTAATGTCAGGTCCTAGGAACAACCAGGGGCTCTTAACCTGAGTCTACAAATCATAGATTCCAGGGGGTCCATGAACTTGATATGAGGGGGAAAAAAGATTTCTCACTGAAATTTACTATTTCCTTCCATTGTGAATATAGGCAACAAAATAAAATTTGAAGGAGTCCATAGGCCTCACTGGACTGCCAAAGACTTCTGGACAGAAGAAAGTTTTGAACCTCTGCCCTAGACTTGGAGTGCCATGAGGATGGTCAGGACTGGGTCTCATCTATACTTGGTACCTTCCTCACAGCCAGTGCCATTTTCAGGACACAATAAGAACCAAATCAGCATTCAGCTGAGTAAATGAAAGGAAGAATAAATGAAAGAATGAGCAGGAAGGTGCCTAGGTGAGTCCTGCCAAGATAATTTTAAGTCCAGATCTCCCCTATCCCCCTCAATAAACTCCAGTTTATTACTATTTCTCCCAGAAACAAATATAACATACTCTGGCATTTAAAGTCCTGCCTTACTTTAAAGTCCTCTCCTTCCCCTCCACCCCACATGCTCTGATCCAGAGACCCAGAGATGCTTCCTTAATGTTCAGCACACACTACTCTCCATCTCCCAACTTCCGGCCTTTTTGACATTCGTTCTGCATTCCTGAGATGCTCTCTCTCCTCCATTCTTACAGTTTCCTTGACTGCTTTTAAGACATCTTCTACAGGAGGCTTTTCCTGCTCCCTCCTGGTTTTCCCCTATCCCTCCTCTCCAAGATTACTTTCCATTTACACTGTAAATATCTGTCCTAACAGGTGGTATCCCCCATCAGACTAAATGCATTGAAAACAGGGATCATCTTTTATCTTTGGTTATATCCATAGAGCTTAGCATGGTACCTGGCATACAGTGAACTCTTAATAAATGTTTGGTGACTGACTGACTTTACCCTCTAGGCATAAATGTTGATCATTCTCTCCTCCCTTGATGCCCTCTCCTCTTTGGGTTTTCAAGACACCTCTTTCTCTCTCTCTCTCTCTCCCTCTCCCTCTCTCTCTCTCCCTCTCCCTCTCCCTTTCTCTCTCTCTCCCTCTCTCTCCTCTCTCCCTCTCTCTCCCTCTCTCCCTCCCTCTCTCTCCCTCCCTTTCTCTCTCTCTCTCTCTCTCTCTCTCTCTCTCTCTCTCTCTCTCTCTCTCTCCAATCCCTTCTCTGTCCTCCTCCTTCTGTCTCTGTCTCTCTCTCCTGGTTTTCCTCCTACTTCTCTAACCACTGCTTCTCTCTCTCCTTTGCTGGATCCCCTCCAGATCATGCTACATGTCCTCTTCTCTTCTCCCTCTATACTACTTCACTGGGTGATCTCATCAATTCCTGTGGATTTAACACTGATGATCTCCTGCAATCTCTCTACTGACCTCCCCTCCCACATCTCTAACTACCTTTCAAACTTCTTGAACTAGTTGTCTAGGAGACATCTTAAACTCAGTATGTCTAAAACAGAACTCATTCTTTCTCCTTAAATCCTACCCCTCCCACTTTCCCTACTACTGTAAGGTAGCACCCTCCTCCCATCCCCCAGACTCACAACCTGAGAGTCCTCCAGGACTCCTCACTCTCCCTGATCCCTCACATCCAAGCTGTTATCAAGGTTGGTCAATATCACCTTTGCAGCATCTCTCCTTTGACCCTAACCCAGCACTGGGACAGGCCCTGACCACTTCATGCCTGGATTATTGCAATAGCTGAGGATGGGCTTGCCTACCTCAAGTTTTCTCCCTACTTCAATCCATCCCCATTCAGCCAAAATGCAGGAATGACCAAGTCATTCAATAAACTGCAATGGCTCCCTACTGTCTCCAGGGAAATATATAAAATACTGTGTGTTTGATATCCAAAGCCCTCTACAACCTAGTCCCCTTCTACCTTTCCAGTCTTCTTACACCTTACCCCTCTCCACATACTCATGGATCCAATAACACTGGTCTCCTGATTGTTCCAAGAACCAGATGCTCCATCTCAGCTCTGGGCATTCTCTCTGGCTGTCCCCTATGCCTAGAATGCTCTCCCTTCTTCACCTAATGACTTTCCTGGCTTCCTTTACATCCTGGCTATCATTCCACTTTCTACAGGAAGCCTCCTCAATGTCTCTTAATTCCAATGCCCTCCCTCTGCTCATTATTTTCTGTTTATTCTGTCTATAGCTTGCTTTCTCTAGATCTCTACGTGCCATCCTCCCCATTAGATTGTGTGGGAACCAAAAAAAAAAGGAATTCTGTTTTCACAAGGTGATCACAGTTAATCAGAGGTGTAACCTAGCATGGTCAAGTAAAAGGTCAGAAACCTGTTCAAAGGCTTCACAAGCTGTTGGGGGAGGGCGGAGCTAAGAGAGAGGAGAGCATGAAGTGAGGTGTTCAGGAGGCACCTGCTAGCCAATAGATGATGAGATGGGACATTGGAATTGGAACAGTATAAGAAGGCTTGCGTTGGTCTGAATAATTGTAGCGTTCCTCTAGGAGCTACCCATTCATTCAGGAGGAATGAATGTAAAAATTAATAAAAGTTTTCCTGATATCACAAGTATCATTCCTTGTTTAAGGTGAATATGTTTCTCACAGTCAGGGGCTCGTTTCTCACAATTATAAACTCCTTGAAGGCAGGCACTGTCTTTTGTCTCTTTTTCTATACCAAGGGCTTAACACAGTGCCTGGTGCATAGTAGGTGCTTAATAAATGTTTATAGATTGCTTGAGTTACTCCTAAAACATAACTGCTAGCAATCATCATTGTTCAATTTATTCATTGATACCATATGATCTAATATTTTTATAAAGGTGGCAACAATATTTCTATTAAATCAATTACAACTGTCAAGCTAGTTAGATTCTCCTGCTCCATGCATCATATTTCAAAAACAAATTAATTAAATAGAAAAAAGAACTAATTTTTGCCAGCGAAACCTAGGAAATCTTAAAAAGAATAATCTCTTGAGAATATTTGACAGATTTTGACTTAGAGACAGCTTTATTCCTATCCATTCTTGAGATCTTTCACAATGAAAGAATTCACTTTAATGCCAAGATCATTGTAGCAGTTTAAAGAATAAGGCTTTTTTTTATAGTACTCAGTAGAAGGTCTAGCATTTATAAAGGATTTTAAGGTCCTCACTTCCGCAGGAGGTGGGTGCTGCAATTATCTCCATTTTACAGATAAAGAAACTAGGATTAAATGACTTGGCCAGGGTCACATAATTCGTAAAGTATCAGAGGCAGGATTTATAGTCAGGGTTCCTGACTCTGGATCTGGCACTGTTTCCATGGCACCCCCTAATGGCTTCTACTATAATGCAGATAACTTGATAAAGAATTTAGAACCCCATTCATCTTTACCTTTTATAATCTTCTGACCATAAAGGCAAGTTGGGTCTTAGGAGTTTGTATTGTGAATTTCACACAAATACACACTTAAAGGAATAAGGATATGAGGAGAACAAGTTATAAAATTAATTATATATTATTATATATAATATATAATTATACATATATAATAATTAAAATATAATAATAACTTCAATAGTGTTATGATCTTTTAAATATAGGAACTGTGTTTCAAAAGAAAGTCAATTTCCCTGTCCTTTGAGTTTCATCGTCTCCCTTAAATTTTAAGTTTCTGATGAGTGGAGGATGATACTTTGCTATGTTTTATCTAATGTGCACTTTTTTTATCTCACGTTATCAATCTGAGATAAACAACTAGTTTGCTTTCAAAAATACCTATAATAAAATATACACATTTAATAAAATAAACTCAATTTTTGGGACATAGGGAGCAGTAATTAGAAATATACAGTACACTGAGGTTAAAATAAAGCTCCTAAAGATATTTAGAGTATGTACATATATTTTCTTCCATAGGCATTTCAAATTTGTGGGATGTGTGTAATATCACATTGAAGGTTGTCCTTTTTAATTCACTGGGATGCTTGATAAATTTCATCAATTATTAAAGTAAACAGAGAAATATGTAAAAACAACAGACATGGGGGAAAAAAGAAAAATTATCTAGACCCCATCTGAAAGTGGTTGATCAATTTTTTAGGTTGGGTTATTTTTTGCTTTGTTTTTTGGCTTTTAAAAAAGTAAATTTGTTTGTTTATTATTAGTTTTCAACATTAATTTCCACAAGATTTTGAATTCTAAAATTTTCCCCCACCCTCCCCTCCTCTTTCTCCAAAATGGCATCCCATTTAATATAGATTATACATATACATTCATATTACAATTTTTAAGCCCTAAGGGAAGAATGAATTAAGAATGAGTGTCCGTGTGGAAAGTCTTAACTCTAGGATCAAACCCCTTAGCTCTGAGTTCACATCCCGGTTTTGGGGTCCATGTGACTTTGGGTAAATCACTTAACTGGACCTTGGTCTCCTCATTTATAAAATGAAGGGGTTGGACTCAACAGAGTGGAAGGCTAGCTTAGTGGTGCAGTGAATGAAGCACTGTGTCTGGAGTTAGAGATCTAAGTTCAAATCCAGCCTCAGACACTCCTGGCTGTGTCTTGCTGTGAAGCAAGCTGCTTCAGCACCATCTACCTCAGTTTCCTTGACTGTTTCTGATAGAATTAGCCCTTCACAGCAATGCAAGGACCTAAAATATTCCCAAAGGACTACACATTCAGAGAAAGAACTATGGAATCAGAATGCAGAAAGAAGCAGAATATTTTCTCTTGTGTTGTGTTTTGGTTTGGTTGGGTTTCTCTCATGGTTTCTCCCATTCTTTTTAATTCTTCTAGGCAACATGACTAATGTGAAAATAAACTTAATAAGAATGTATGTGTAGAACCCATATAAGATTCTATGCCGACTGGGGGAGGGAGAGAGAGAGAGAAAATTTAAAACTTATAGCACTGATTGTTGAAAACAGAAAACAAATAAATTAATTTATAAAAAAAAATTAAAAATAAATAAATCCAGGACTCTCTTACATTTACAGGGTGAGGGAGGGAGAGTTGGGGGAAGGGGGCCTGAGAAAGTGGGCATTGAAGGGAGCTAGGGACAATTGAGAGGAAGAGGGGTGATGAAGGAGAACCCTCCAGTCACGATGGGCAGCTGGTGCAAGGCTATGAAGAGTCTCCAGAGGAGCAGCTGAGTCAGGTGGGATTGCCCAGTGCTTTGTCAGAGTGCTTTGTCCCTGGAGTCCCAGGCCCTGCCCTCTGCTGTGTTACTGCAGGCCAGCCCCAGCCCCCTTACCTTGGCTATCCTGTAAGGGTACACTTCCTCGACTTTGTTGTATTGATGGAAGAGTTGCATCGAGGCACTTCGGGATGAGACGTTGATGATGGCCGCACGGTGAATACCCATTACGACATCTTGGCACGCAGCCTTCCTCAGGAGGGGGAGAAACGCCTTGGGAAGGTGGGAAGGAGGGAACACTCAAAACCTGCTCGAACCTCTGTTGTTGTTCAGTCAATTTCAGTCGTGTCTGACTCCTCGTGACCCCACTTGGGTTTTCTTGGCCGAGGTACCAGAGTGGTTTCTCATTTCCTTCTCCAGCTCATTTTACAGATGAGAAAACTGAGGCAAGCAGGGTGAAGTGACTTGCCCAGGGTAACAAAGCTAGTAAGTATCTGAAGTCACATTTGAACTCAGGTCTTCCTGAGTGTACCTACTTCTTATTTCTTAGTAGCTACGTTCTCCTGGGCCTTCAGTTTTTAAAAATGAGAAAATTGAAGCCCATAGATTGGACTGAACGATCACTTCCCTGCTCCTATTGATGGAGTCCTAATAGAGCTGCCCCCATCCCCAATAGTCCAACTTCATTACAGGCCCATAGTACCTACCTAGTCCCCCCCACCCCATGTCCTAACTCTTTCATATATGCCTCACTGTTCATTAGAATAACAGATGTGTCCCTGAAACTCATAGTTCTTGCAGAAACTGCAGGCATGGGAACCCAGCCACTGACTCCCAGACTCATTCCCACACAAACAGGTGTGTTTGTGTTGTCCATCCCAATCACATCAACCTTCTAGCCCAAGACAAGACCACAATACCTAGCTATCTATCTTAACCAGACAGACCCTGTATGGCCAGAATGTTTAATCACCCAATGGGAACCCTCATCTACCAATGCCACAACCAAGCTCTGTAACTATTGAGAGAGGGGGAAAGGAGAGGGGAAAACGGGGTCAGAAGCCATCCAGCCAGCCCCTACACTTGGTAAGCCCAATCAAATGAATGAAAATGGTAAGCTGTGTGACCATTTCAATAATTTTTATAAGTGATGATTTCAAAATGCAATTACCGTCATGTGAAGTTTGCTGCTTGTGTTATTAATTGTATTTCTAAACTGTAGTAAAATTCTTTTATATTGTAAAACTTGAGTGACCACCGTGAGCTAAGAAAGGTGTTAGACAAAGCAACTTTTAAACTGAATTTTTGAAACCGAAAGACAGTGGAACATTGTTTAAAATCACTTATGTTATTTTATTAAGCCCTGCTAACCCTGTCCTACAGCTAAAACAAGTTGGCTCTCACTTACGAAAATTGTAAGATCATGAACTAAATTATTTGGGATTATGGTTATAATGTTAAAACCTAAAATTGATCCCACAGCAGCTCTAAGGGTAGACAGGTAGACACTCCCTATTCTCCTCCCTGAGCCAAGGTTGCCTCCAATGTAGGGCTATAGGGGGTGACCAGAGACCACATGTGTCAGTTACCATATACTGGGGTCCTAAAAATAAAATATAGGAACCTGAAAGACATCATGGCAAAGAAAAAGAAAAATCAATGGGTGGGGAGGGAGGGATGGGGAGAAACTGGAACTTAAAGTTTTAGGATCAACTGTTGAGTATTGTTCTTGCTACTAGGAAGTAAGAAATACAGGTAATGGGGAATAGAAAGTTATCTG
>CM053771.1:25129926-25155791 GCA_028658325.1 Potorous gilbertii
ACAAATGGGGAGAAAATTTTGGAACCCAAAATCTTGTGAAAATGAATGTAAAAAGTTAAATAAATTTATTTTAAAAAAATAAAAGAAAAAAAAAAGAAAAATCAGTCAGGGCAAAACAAATTAAATTAAGGTTGAAAATAGGGGACTTGACCTGCAGAAAGTATGTGGCTTTCACCAGTTCAGAGAAAACAGATCAGCCCCTTCTTTAGGGCTCCTATCTCCTTATTTGCAACCTTGACAGATTTCCAGAAATCATCTAAAGAACAAGGTCATAAGCCCCTGGAAAAAATGCAAAAGCTTGTTTGGGTTATGGAGCTCCTAAACAATGAAGGTGGCTTACTGAGAAATGAAATCTATTTGAATAATTTACTATTTGAGAAATTTATTTGAGTAAGTCATGTAAATTTTTATTGCTTACTGCAACTCTATAAGAGTAAAAACAGTTGTATCTAGCCTTAAGCTGTGATTGGTGAGACTTGTCATTTGAGGGAAAAAGTCCATTTGTGGGGGCACAAATAATTTTATTTTGAGTTTGAATTTAAATATAGCTGTCTGCATTGAATCAGTATCTGAGAGAAATGCCACAAGCTATTCTGAAGTAATCCTGCTACAGGTGGAGGTTTTTCTGGAAGTCGAGAGGGCAATCTTAGCCTCAGTCTAAGATGGGACCCTCCTGGCTCAGTTTCCCCATTGTTTTCCTATGAAAAGGAATGCTTCCCACCTAGCTACTCCTGAGTCTGGCTCTGAGATGGAATTAAAATGACTTTTATCTGAATTGAAACAGAGCTAAGGATCCTTTATCCTGTCATATCTGGCATGCCCTGGCTTCTTCCTTTTATAGCAAATTTCTCTAATTAGAACAAGTGGTCAGTAAAAGATATGAGTACAATGCAGGTATGTGAAATCTTGCTGTTTTCAATTTGAATGTGTAGTCAGTCCATATTGCAAAGAACTGGGTAAATTAATACACAGGCTTATCATCTGCCTGCCTGCATGATCAAGTAGAAAAGTAAGTTTATGAAACAAAGTTACAAACACAATGTTAAGCATTATCCCATATACTAAGACTGAGATACATCTGAGTTGCTAAAATGCTTGTTAGATCTGAGCTATTCACCCTAAAATCATATTCCTCTCTACAGCCCAAATAATTTAGTAAATGAATATTTGATACAGTCAACTGCCTGTTATTAGATAGATCTGTCTTTCTCTTTCTATCTGGGGCCCTGCATGTTAAACTTGCCTGTCAGATTTGTATCTCTCAGACTACAGGCCAATTCACCTACAGCCGACCTCAAACACTAGTTCATTCTTTATCCCCTGGATGCGATCTATCCTTGATTCCAGTCAATTTTCCTTTCCCAGACCCATTGAGATAGGGACAAACTCTATGCCCCTTTTCAGCCTGAAGAAGCTACTGAAGCAGAGACCTTTGTTCCTTTTCCCAAATGAATTTGGGTCCCAACTCTCTGAGGGGAAAATGATGGAGTACTAATAGAGCTGCCCCCCGCCCCAACAGTCTAATTTCATTACAGGCCTACTGTACCTACCTACCTCCCACCCCACGTCCTTACTTTTTCATATTGGCCTCCCTGCTCACTAGAACAACAGGTATATCCCTGAAACTCATGGTTCTCACAAAAACAGCAGGCATGGGAACACAGCCACTGCCTCTACCCAGCCATGACCCCCAGACCCATTTCTACAGAAAAAAGTGTGTTCGTGTTGTCCATCCCAATCACGTTATCCATATAGCCCAAGACAGGGCCACAATACCTAACTATGTATCTTGACCAGACAGGACCACCATACCTAACTATGTATCTCGACCAGACAGGACCACAATATCTAGCCAATTGGAGGGCAGCATGGCCAGAATGTTTAACCACCAAACCATAGATGGGCCCCTCTTCTATTACCTAATCCCTTAACAAACTCCTCCTGCCTTTTCTATATTAATCATATTCCTATATTCTATGTAAATTTCTGTTATGTAATTGCATCTTTACCCTATAAAAATCCATCTTGCTCTCTCTGAGGTTGCTGGCTCCTCTTGGAACTTAGCCCACTTCATGAGAGGCATCCATCTCAATAAATGCCTATACTTGGGTTGGAGGTGGTCTGACTGAATTCTTTGAGACAGTTTCACCACAACACATCATGAAATCTCAACACTATGAGGCACCACTCCTTCCTCTGACAGCAGTCCGGGTTGATCACCAAGCTCAGGGGAAGAAGATGACATATGATCATAGATTTCATGAATAATAATATGGAGCACGCTAATGGCTCTTTGAGGTTTACAAAATACTTTACACACATCATCTCACAAGAACCCTGGGAGGGAGATCTTGAATTTGAATTCTGGCCATTTACTGCCTATGTTACCTTGGGTAAGTCAATATCCTGAGTTTCTGTTTCCTCATTTTCAAAATGAAGGAGCTGGAAAGAATAATCTCTAAGGTAAGGGGTCATTTTTAACCATTTTTGTGCCCTGGACCCTGTGGGCAATCTGTGCAAAACTCTTCTCAGAATCATGTTTTTAAGTACATTTTAAAAAAATAGAGTTAGTGAAAATAAGTTATGATTGGTTTTTTTTCCCTATCCTAGCTCATGAACTACCTGAAATCTGTCCATGGACCTGGAATTAAGAACGTTTGGTTGAGGAGCTCCATAAATTAATAATGGATCAACCCAAGGTCGCACAGTTTAGTGGCTGAGGCCATATTTGAACCTCAGTCTTAGAGATCACAGGGACAGCTGGGTGGAACAATGAGAAGAGTGCTGGGTCTGGAGTCAGGAAGACCTAAGTTCAAGTCCAGCCTTAGACATTAACTAACTGTGTGACCCTGGGCAAGTCACTTAACTCTGTTCACTTCAGTTTTCTCATCTGTAAAATGAACTGGAGAAGAAAATGGCAAGCCACTCCAGTATCTTTGCCAAGAAAACCCTAAATGGGATCGTGGAGTTAGACATGACTGAAAAGTGGCTGAACAGCAGCTTAGAGATCATACAACTATAGATTTAAAGATAGAAGTACCCTAAAGGCCATCTAGCCTAACTCCACTCCCATTTTTCAGATGAGGAAACTGAGGCTTAGAGAAATTTCTCCCTAAAAAGAAACTTATTCTAACGCCTAACTTGTCTGAGAAGGCCTTAGGATAACTTATTTTAAGGACTCTAAGACCAGTGCTTCTAGGTAATATACCACATTGGCCCATAGAGGTTTTGTAGGAAGGATGAGAATAAGCATTTATTAAATACCTACTATAAGCACTTTACAAATAGTATCTCATTTGACCCTCATAATCACCCTGGAAGAGAGGTGTTAGCATTATCTCATCTTACAGTTGAGGAAACTGAGGTAGGTACACACAGATAAAGAAACTTGCCCTCCATTGAGCACTACTCCACCCCAGTTCAAGAAGCATCTATTGCTCCTTACTGCCTCTAAGATGAACTAAGAACTACTGATCAGCATTTGAAGCCCTTCACAATGTGGCTCTGGCCAACTTTTCTAGATTTATTGAGCCATACTCTATCCCAGATACTCTGTGTTCCAGCCAAACTAGCCTGCTTCCTGTTCCTCACCTACAGCATTCCATTTCCCACCTCTGAAACTTTGTATAGGCTGATGGCATGCCTAGAATGCCATCCCGCCTCACCTCTGCCTCTTACTTCCAGGCGAGGTTCATCTCAAGCACCACCACCTCCCTGAAAATCCCTTTGTATATATTTTGTATTTATTTATCTATGTGATCTGTTTCCCTTCCCCCATAGATTGTCAGTTCTTTGACCCATTCACTTTTGCTTTAATAACCACAGTGTGTCTGGCACATTTGCTGAATGAAGGAGTAAACAGTGACAGCTGCCTAACTTTCTGCCAAGCACTGGGGGGTCTTTCCCTGCCTGACCCAGGGGCCTGGTCTCCCTCACCTTGCTGACCATGAGTTGGGCCACTGTGTTGGTCTCATAGATGGTCCGCATATCCTGGGCCGTGACGCTGTCCAGCGTGGCAAGTCTGTTGATGCCCGCATTGTTAATGAGGCAGTTAAGACCTTGTTCTCCCACCAGGGCCTCCGTTTCCTGTACCACTTTCTTGATGCTATTTTCACACACAACATCTAGGGTGGAGATGGGAGCAGAGGAAGAAGGAGAGAGGAGACAATTCAAGGGAAGGCAGTATTCATTAAGCGCTGGGGCAGTTTACCAAAGGAAATTGTTAGGGAGTTAGAGAAATCCAGAGAGGGGAGATCAAAACAGCCCAGACATAGGAACTGAAGCCAGTTAGTGGGTCTGGGGGAATCCATGCCATGGACAGCAGCAAAGCCCTAGAATAGAGGAAGTCAGATGCTGGGCTCTGTGTTGGGAGGGCTTGTGGGACTTGAGCCACAGAGCCCAATGGGGAAGGGGCCATTCTGCGGCCCTCATTCCCAACCTAGACACTCACCCAACTGCAGGATTCTGAGATTCTGATGCTGCTTTTTCAGATGCTGGAGTTCCTAGGGAGGAAATAAGCATTTATTAAACACTAGGACCTATTCTCATCATTTTACAGTTATCTCATTTCATCCTCACAACATCTATGGGAAGCAGGGGCTATGATTCTCCCCACTTTACAGCTGAGGAAACTTGTCCAGGGTCACACAACTAGTAAATATCTGAGTCAGGATTTGAACTCAGGTCTTCCTGACTCTATACCCAGTGCTCTATCCACTGAATCATCTAGCTGCCTCCCAGGCAAACAGTGACTTGCCCAGGGTCACTCAACTAATAAGTGTCTGAGGCCAGATTTGAACTCAGGTCTTCCTGACTGTAGACCCAGAACTCTATCCACTTAATCCCCTAGCTTCTTAGGGAAAAGAATGAGGGAGAATGGAAAATGGAGTGTAGGATTTCATCTGCTTTTGTGCCTAACCATTTAGAAGTTATCTGAGGCATAAGCAATGCCCAGAAGCTGGGGTCTTCATGAGATGACTAATCACCCTAAGGTCCCAAATCAAGGAAATCTCCTCAGTGGAACCTAATAGTACACAGCACAACACAGCTCCTACCCTAAGAACCAACATGACCTTGGGCAAATCCTTTCTCTCTAGACCTTGCTTTTGTCATCTGTAAAATCGGGTGTTTGCATTAGTACATAAAACTCAAGTCAAGTAGATAATAGCCTGGCTGGTATGGATAGGGGCTGCTTTTCCCCACAATGGAGCTCGCCAGGTTGCGCAAAGACAGTGAGGATAGGTGCAGAAATCAGACTCATTTTGACAAAATTTCCCTCCTCTCTCCTATCCACTTAATGAGGTTACAGAATGTGAACCGTTATCAACTGGAGCCCCTCCCAAGGAGTTGGACAAGTGCGCTGGCCCTTGTGCTGAAAGGACAGAATGGATTCTTGATGAATAATCACAATATCTAGCATTTGTATGCAAATAACAAACTATAATCATAGAAATTATAAATAATTAATAATAGCTTGCATATATATATTATATTAATTATAAATAGTTGCTATTAATAATAATAGCCAGCATTTCTACCTATCATGTGCCAGGCACTATGCTAAGCACTTTATAAATATAATCTCATTCATTCCTCACAACAAGCCTGGGAAGTAGGCTCCATGATGATCCACATTTTACCTACACTATCCTCACTAAGGCAGGCAGAGGTTAAGTGATTTGCCCAAGGTCACAATTGAGGTCAGATTTGAACTCTGGTTTTTCCGGTCCAGAGATGATTAGGGAGGAAGAGTCTAGTACTGAGGGAGGTGGGGATATAGATATGTATAGAAGCAACCCCCTTCCCCAGTCCCATGGCCTATCAGAACAAACTGTGAAAACATCTCTTCTTCTATTGGATGTTTCTTCGTTACAGACTTTTTCTTCCCTGCATCTTCCAGTAGAAGACTTAGGTGGGGATTTCACCTATGAAGGAGGTAGATAAAATCATGTACTATGAGGGGAAAATATCTTCTCCCCTGAAAAATAACCTTTGAGGCAAAAGAAACAGATAATAGAAAACAAGACTGATAAAAGGAAAACAAGGTGCCTAACCTCCTCCAGAAGGTCCATTTGAATATCCACCATTGCCTATTTATACAAATGTCTAAATACCCAAGCTTTGGATACATTTTAGTAATTGTCTATACATTCTCAGACTTCTGTACATAGAATTGCTTTAATAGGTGTTTCTCTCTCTCTCTCTCTCTCTCTCTCTCTCTCTCTCTCTCTCTCTCTCTCTCTCTCTCCCCCTCCCTCCCCCTCTCCCTCTCCCTCTCCCTCTCCCTCTCCCTCTCTCTCTCCTTCTCTCTCTCTCTCATAAAATCAAAAGAAAGGACTCATTTCACTAGTTAGGCCACCAAGCATTCTTTTTAAATTCTCCCTCCAGTCCATAAACTATATTGTCCATATCACCTATATGGTTTGGAAAAGGTAGGATGAAAAATTAGTATGTGAATATCAAAATTCTCCAAACTTCCAGATGACTTGCAGATCACTTAGTCTGACTGTTTTTCCTAAGGCCCTGATGTTTGTGGTGTTAACTCCATAAGATGTACACTGGTTTTTACCACATGGACTAGCTACTAGAAGGCCATCATAGTTGGATTTATTCAGACCCTACTAAATTATCCTGTCCTATCACTAGGAGGTTTGAGCAACCTAGACAATCTCCTCAAGTGGCAATGCGTGACTACCTCCCTAGAAACAAGGGGGGGAGTTCCATCTCAATGTAAACAAGTCAAGCTGGACAATTGAGGTTTAGTGGTCTGGGACAGACCTCTTTTCATGCAGAATTTCCAAGGGAAAATGCTTCCTGAAGCAGATAACTTCATGAAGTAGACAATTAAACCCAAGATGGAACAATATGCCTCATATCTAAATGGACATTAAGATACATTCCTCATATATATATGTAGAGTCTATATCAGATGGCATACCATCTTTAAAACTTATGGAAGTGAATGTTGAAAACTAAAAATAATTAATCTAACTAATTATTTTAAAAAACATGCATTCTCTTCCCTTATTCACTCTTTCATTTCTTACACACTCTCAATTATAGAGTTATGTTTACTGTCTACTGTTTCTTAGAGCATACTAACCTTTTTGGAAGGTTAAGACCCAGGTGCCAGATTTAAGATAAAAACTAGAAATTTGAACCCAGGTCCTCTATGTTCTTTTTAAAATTTTTGGTATTAATGTATCACAGAAAGATGTCATTCTTGCAGCTTGTGTCTGGACTTTTAGGTGTGGATAATTTTGCTAAATAGTTACTACTATTCAAAACAGTTGCTCCAAAGAACTGAGTTGAGGAAATTATTATGCACCTCCAATCTTGCCAAGAGGTTTTGTTGAAGCTACTTTTAAAATTCCTTCTCAGTTTATCTCACTACACTTGATTGCTATTTAGTCTTTAAGAGAATGTACTGGATTTTGTATGATTTGTAGTTCACGAATTTTTTTTGTTTCATCGCTTCTGTCATTCTCTTCAGATTCGTCCTCAAATTTTGCTGTGCAAACAACTGTCTTGTTGTACTTTGAACCTATATATCAAGTACCCTAGATTTGATAATACTTCCTAGAAAGTGTATCAAATTGGAGAATGTGGAAGAAGTAAGTAAACCTATGTACTGTGAGTCTGGGGGAAACATCTTCTCTCTAGAAAAAGAAATTATAAAGACAAAAGAAACAAAGCTTTAGTACTGTGGAAATCAAGACCCTCAAGATAGTAAGAACAGGCTGAGTCTAACAGATTCTATCTAGGAGGAGGCCTTATTACCTTAGAGATTTCTCACCTGTATATTATATTCTGATAAGATTGTTGTTGAGTCATTTCAGTCATGTCCAACTCTCCATGACCCCGTTTGGAGTTTTCTTGGAAAAAATTGGAATGGTTTAGCCATTTCCTTCTCCTGTTCATTATACAGATGGGGAAGTTGAGGTAAATAAAGTTAAGTGACTTGCCCAGGGTCACACAGCTAGTATCTGAGACCAAATTTGAACTCAGGGCTGGGGTTTTATCCATTGCACCACTTAGTTGGCTCTCTGATAAGATTATCCATGGAGAATATGATTCCACTGAGAGAAACCTGATCTTTGGTAACTCCTTAGATCCCAAGGTTAATGCATTCCTTATTACCATTTGCAATTGATTGGCTGTGTAAGACCCTAATATGTGTGTATGTATCTCCCTTTGTTTGAGGTCATTGCTATCCACATAGCAGCAACTCACCAGCTGGTGGTGATTAAGACTTTTTTTTTAGTCTTTCAGCCTTGCCTAGTGATTTATTGACCTCCAGTCAAAAGGACGGTGGTGAAAGGAATTACTCCCCAGGAGGATCTTACGGTCTCTTGCTTGAGGAATTCCCCAGTACACTCTACCCGCAGTGGTCATGATAACTTGCAGCAACACATTACAGTGGAAGGTATGTCTCCGGTGAACCTGAGACAGTAGTTTGTGCATTTCTCAATTCTTGGTTACCTCTGCCTCTCTCTCTTCTTTTATGGGCACTGGTCAACAACTATTATTGGTATGATTTGGATGAGAACCCAAGTCTTCCAGTTTTCTCCCAGTCCAGTGCTCTTTTCATTAACCCAAACTCTTTCCCACTCCAAGGCAAGATCCAAGTTTAGATTATGGTTGGGTAAGAGACAGCCTGGGGGTGGATAGTGATTAAAAGGCAAAAAAAAACCCAAACCCAAAAGTCCAATAATGATGAATATGTGTATAGCACTTTACAGGTTTGTAAAATGCTTTATACCCATTATCTCATTTCTTCTACACAACTCTGGGAAGTAGATATTATTATTCCTACTCTATAGATGAGGAAACTGAGGCTAAGTAATTTTATCAGAGTCACACAGTTCATGAAGGTTGGAAGTAGAATTTGAACCCAGGTAATCCCAACACTAAGTCCAGCACTCTACCCACTCAATCACCTGACAGTTTTGTACATCTCTTTCTTCTTGTTTCTTTTCATTATTCACCTCTTTCTTCATTTATTCCCTACCACCATTTCTTCCCCTATCCTACCCCAGTTATCTTTTCCCTCCTTTTTATCCCTCTTCCTTTTTCATGTTATTCATTTTTCCTTTTGTCTCTCCCCAACCCAGTTCCCTGTATTAGAACACAGCTCAGAATTCCAAGAAGAATTTGTGGCTAAAAGAATCCTTTGGATGAGGTCAGATGCTGACCCTTCCCACCCTCCACTGCCTCAGGCCCCTGCTGTTCATAGACAAAGAACCGGAAGGGACCTTTGAGTTCATCTAGTCCAATCTCCTCATTTTACAGATGAAGAAATTGAGGAAACAAAGAGATTAAGTGACTTGCACAAGATCACACAGGTTAGGATGGAGACAGGATTGTAGTTTTTGTCTCCCTCTGCAGGATGAAGGAGGAGAAAGCAGAGCCAAGACTCATGGGGAGTGGTGCCAGTTCTCCTTCAGGGGATTGAGTGGTCAGTCTTTGTGATTCACAGATGAAAAGGGTGACTTGAATAATTCAGACTTAAGAAATGTTGACTGAAACAAGAGCAAAGGACCAGCCTTCAAATCATGTCCTGGGAATTATTGCTGAGTTGTTATATATTATTATGTTATGTCATGTCATGTAATATATCATATCATATCATATCATATTATATCCTGAGCATTTGCTCGGCTCCTAACAGTCCCATCCAGCTACCTACTGCTAGGTCTAGTGTCTCATGCATTCCTCTGGTAAGTTCTCCTAGACATTACTGCTGAGTTCCCTCCTATCTGAAAGAGGGCTTTAACTCTGTTATTAAAACACAGGGTTCCCCAAAAGTCTTGCTACACCTTTGAACTTTTAATAGCCTTAACAGTAGAGAAGCTCAAAGGCACTTAGACTTTTGTGACACTGGCTGTTCTGAGATTTCCTCTGCTGGCCTGGTGGGGTGAGGTGGTGGCCGTATGGATGCCTCCCTCCACTAAACAATTATCCATAAAATAAATTGCAGCAGTTTAAAATCGAGCAAAAGAAGGAAACACTGGCTTGACATGAAATTAAATACTTTAGAAGCCACTGAGGAAGGATTCCACATACCAGTACTGAACACTTGGAGAGACTTTTGTGCACCTTTCCCAGTTCCCAGTGCCCCCACCAACCCCACTCACCTCAGGCATTCAGACTCTGTTACTCTCTATTCTGACCCCAATGCCTTAAGGATTTGGAAAGACTGGAACAGATAAGGAAACTGAGGCCGAGGGAGGTTGTCATTTGGCCCAAACACACGAAGTTTATCACAAAATATAAATTACTAGGAAACATAAAAAAATGTGGCCAAGACAGCAATAAAGGATCATTTGGTCACATCCTTCAACCAAAAGTATTTGATAGTAAGTATTTCAAAGGTCCTGAGAGTGTTGCTAAAGTGACAGGACAAGTGAAAAGTGAAATTTAATGAAAAGAAATCCAAAGAAGTCAAACCTGAAGAGACTTTGGATGAGGATCCACCAAAATATACGAAATCTGTTCTTAAGAAGGGAGATAAAACTAACTTTCCCCAAAAGGGAGGTGTTGTTCATTGCTGGTACACAGGAACATTACAGGACGGAACTGTTTTTGCTACTGTTTTGACAAAAGGCTTGCCTGGAGATTGAGTCTGAATGGGTTTATGACATGAAAAAACAGCCTGATGCAAAAATTCTACCCAATGCAATACTCAATTTTGAAATGGAATGAGTGGACCTTGACTGGAGTGCTCAGTGTTTTACTGACAGAATTTCAGGAACTATTTCTACAAATCTGTGGTCTTGTCTGTTCTTGAAGAACAACTGTCCTTATTCTTGGGGGGTGGGGAAAACAGATTATCCGTTTTGAGAATAAGTCCCTCAAATTGAGCATGTATTGTTGAGGCTATGTGAAAGGCTGGTTGGGACTGAGTTCTCTATTATTTAACAGCTATATTGTAAATATAAAATCCTGAATACAGATACATTAACAAATTTTTTAAAAAGAATTGGAAAAGGCTGTAACCCTGTCCAGCACCAGGGGTTGTGTGGCAGAACTCCACTGGGAGTTAGCTGTGTCTTCTAAAAAGAGCCCAGCCAGAACAGAGAATGGGAGTCCGGCGAGGTGGGTCTGTCTTTACCATTCGGCCAAGACTACACACAGCCTGAGAACGGGAAAAAGGTTGGGGGGCGGGGGCAGGTTAGGAAGGGCAATAGGGATGGGACCGGGAGGGATGGAAATTGGGCTTAGAAAGGAGGAGAGAGAGAGAAAGGGTAGCGAAAACAACATTCTCGCCTCCCGCATCTTGTCACTTCCTTCGGTCTCTACCCAGGCTGCCTCCTGTCCAGTGGTGCCCAACTCATGAGCCCGAGTGGTTATTTCGTTTTGTCTTTGTGCGCCAACGCCAAAAGTGCTGGGCGCCTTAGGAGGTGCTTAGTCAAAACTAGCTGAATTGAATTGAGCTAGCGCAGGTACTGGCAGGGAGCTTTTGGAGTCAGACTGTCCATACTCCAATTCTCTCACAAGGTGGATCCCAGGTCAGGGGTGTAAGTGACCACCCCGGAATGGAAAGTCCCTCCTTAAGTCTGACCTGCATCCGTCCTGCTTTGGCTACTCTAGCTGGGGCCCCAGAGCCCAGGTGCTGTTTCTCCACCTCCTTCAGATTGACCCCTGACTTCACGAAGGGACCCAGACGTCCCAGCTTCCTACCTGCGCTTGGTCCGGGTTGCGGCAGGTGGCCAGGACGAGGTCCGGAGAGGGTCGACGAGACAGGAACCCCTTCACTAGGCCCAGGCCGATACCGCGGTTGCAGCCGGTAATGAGAACCGCCCGGCATATCCCAAGTGCCATGGTCCAAGCGATCGAAGATCTGGGCGCACCAGGGTGCAAACAGGGGCGTGGAGCTGTCCGCCTCCAGGCGGATAAAGAAGACTGAGCCCCGCCCCAGGCCCCGCCTCCCTCCAAGCCCCGCCCTCAGCCAGAGGGCCCGACCCTCCTCCATCACACCTAGCTACACCACCACCCCAGGAATGTCCTGGCCCATCTTGCAAATCCCTTTCTTTTGCAAACTCTCCAGATCAGTCTCCAGTCCGGAGAGTTTGGCAACGAGGGAGGGGAATTCATCACCAGATCTGGCATCACGTACAGCCAAAGAGCGACTGAGTCCCCGATGGTTGGATCTAGGGTGTCAGGGGTGGGGAGATGTGGGCGGTGGAAATTGAGGTGCAGGGCGAGAAAGAAGCATCCTGACTGTAAGCCCCCCTGGGGAAGCATTTAGAGAGCTAGAAAAAGAATTTCCAAACAGCCTTCTTCTTGCTGAGGGCCAAAGCAGGACAATCTTCCCTACTTCCCTCCACCTCTAACCCCAAACTCCGCAGATTCCCAACCGTTATTTCTGCCCCACCAAGGGAAGGAAAATTGATCTTGGTTCTGTAGCCGGTGTGAGAGTGTTTCGGGTACCAGGAAGGGCTGAGCTGCTACAGACCTGGGGTCCTCTGACTCAGGACACAGACTTGAGGTTCCAGAATGGGCCCAGAAAAATCTAGGATCCCCTGTGAGAGCTGCTCCTCTACTTCCACAGGGCTGCTCCCCCATTTCAGGAATTTACTCCTCCCGTTGCTTTTGCCTCTCAGCCTCCCAAACTTCCCCCACTTTCCAGTCAATTTCGACAAGGGGGCCTTCTCTGATTTCCCCAGTTGTCAGGGCTGTCTTCTGGAAATTATGTGGATATAATTTGCTTTTGCTTATCTGTGGACACATCTCGTCCCCCTCCCCCATGCCAGGAGATGTAAAGCCCAGGAAGGGGAATACAATTTTATTTTTGGCTTTATATCTCTGGCACCCAGCCAAGTGCCTGGCACATAGTAGTCATTTAATAAATGCTTGTTAAATTGGGTTGTGTTGGATAAAGTATCTAAGGTGTTTTTTGTTTTATATTCAGCCTAGGATCCCACATAAAGGCCAGATTGGCTTGGAGAAGGGAAACCAGTTTAGAATTGCAAATCATCAAGCCAGAAGCTTGCCAGCCCTCTAACCAGAAACACTCCAGGACCACCTGAAGCCAGTAGCTACCTTTCCTGAGGAGCAGGACATCACAGTGATATTTGAACCAGACAAAGGAGGATTGAACACACACAGTTTTTTGTAGGAATACATTTAACAGGTAAATAGATGGAAATGAATGAATGAATGGAATATTATTTATTAAGTTCCATCCTTAGTGGAATCATGACCAGGAAGAAACATATTAGTCCAAAAGTTTACAAGGATGGTAAATAGAGCTATGGCATAGTTGATTTGATTGTGATTCACAGTTCCAGAACTGGGGTTGGGAGGAGGAGGAGAGAAGGGGAGGAGGAAAGGGTACATACATAGCATTGAAGAAATTGGCTAAAAGACTTTAACAGAAGAAGTCGGGGGAGGAGGGGAGAGGTGTGAAGCAAAACATGGCTGGGGCTATCCAAAAATAGGGAGGTGGTTAGTAAGGAGGTTACGGAGGAGGTCCCTGGAGAGGACACTACTGAAGGAGAAAGAATAAGGAAAGAGAGGGACTTGAGGGAATAATTGCAAGGAAAACAAATTTCAACTTCAAAGGATGGATCATAAAAGGGAGGAGGGTTAAAAAGGGAGAAAGAAAATGGTTGGGTCTAGGCTAGAAAAAGAGAAGAGAAGGCTATCAAGGGGTAGCAGATCTATTGATATAATCACATGTTTAGAAAAAGACTTTTGACAAAATACAATAATCATTTCTGTTACAACAAAACAAAACAAAACACTGGGGCAGTGAGGTGGCATAGTGGATAGAGTACTGGCCCGGGAGTCAGGAGGACCAGAATTCAAATTCACCCTCAGACAATTAATAGCTTTGTGACCCTGGGCAAGTCACTTAACCCTAATTGCCTTACTCCCCTCACCACAAAAAAAGACATTAAGGCATTGGAATAAATTAATCTTCCTTTAATATGATAAATATACTATTTCAAACTCAGAGCCTGCAATATATTTAATGGAAACATATTAAAAGACTCTCCATTAAGATCAGGGGTAAAATAAGAATGTCTACTTTCAGTATTAGCTATAGCAATAAGATAAAGGGGAAAACTGATGAAATTTTGTAAAGAAAAAACAACGTAGATGTAGATGACATGATGGTCTACTTACAGAACCTAAAATATTCAACTATAAATTAATTGAAATTATTAATTACTTTAGCAAAGTATCAGGACAAAGTAAACCCATGAAAATCATCAGCCTTTCTGTATATTACCAACAAAACCAAACAAGAAGAAAAAGAGAAATTCTAGTCATAATATCTGAAGAGTGTATATTTCTAAAATAAGTTTTTATTGATATTTTTGAAGTTTTTTACATCATTATAGTTTTCCTCTGTATTTCTCTCCCTTACTATCCCAGAGAAATATCTTATATTAACAAATGATATTTTTAAAGAAAAAAAAAAAAAGAAAAAAGGGGGGGAGGAATCAGCCCAACCGATTAATACACTGAAAAAGTCCCCAAACATATGTAATGTGCAACACCTGTGGACCTCCCACCTCTGCAAATGGGTGAATTGTTGTTGTCCCTTCTCTTGTCTTTTCTTCTGAGCCATACTTGTTCTTTATAATTTCACAATATTCACTTTTGGTTTTCTGGTGTGTCATTCTTCCCATCTGTATTGCTGTAGTTTCTGTGTGTATTGTTTTCTTGGTTCTGCTTACTTCAGTCTGCATCAGTTGATATAGACCTTTCCATGCTTTTCTGCATTCACCATGCATATAATTACAGCACAATAATATTCCATTATATTTATGTACCACAATTTCTTTAACTATTCCCCAATCAATGTGCATCTACTTTGTTTTCAATTATTTGCTATCACAAAAAGTGATGCTACAAATTTTTTAATGTATTTTTGAAACTATTATAATGCAGTTTGAGAACTTTGGAGTATTTGAGAAACTACAATAATACACTTTGAGACCTGTAAGTACTATTCCCCTTTCATTTCTACCTCTTTTCATCATTATCCTTCATGTTCTAGATACTTTTTTTCCAAATGAACTTTGTTATTATTTTATCAAAGTCTATAAAGTATCTCTTTCATGATTTTATTGGTGTAGCATTAAAAGTTAAAATTAATTGGTAGTATTGTTACTTTTATTATATTGGCACAGCCTAGACATGAACACTGAGCACTCTTCCAGTCATTTAAATTTTTGTTTATATATTTAAGGAACACTTTGCAATAAAGTCTAAACAAGTTTTTTGTGTAGTTTAATAGATTGATTACCCAGATAATTTATTCCTTAATCTTTCCTTGGTTTAGGTATTAAGATTATATTTCTCTCACTAAAGGATTCTGGTAGAGCATTTTCTTTATTAATTTTTTAAAAGAATTTGTGTAGTATGGACACTAATTATTCTTTAGAAATTTGATAGAATTCAACTGTGAACCTATCAAAACCAGGAGTTATTCTCCTTTGTTAGTTTCTTTAAAGCTGGTTGTATTTTCTTTTCTGAGACTGAGTTATTTAAGATCTTTATTTGGTCTTCTGTCAGTTTGAATATTTTGTATTTTTAAAAATATTTTGATGAGGAGGTGGACTTCAGAAAAACCTGGGAAGACTTATATGAACTGATGCTAAGTGAGGTAAACAAAACCAGCAGAACACTGTACACAGTAATAGCCACATTGTAGGATGACTAACTTTGATAGACTTAGCTCTTCTCAGCAATGGAAGGATCTAAGACAACTCCAAAAGATTTATGATGAAAAATGCTATCCAATCCAGAGAAACAACTATGGAGTCTGAATGCAGATGAAAGGATAATATTTGCTCTCTCTTGTTTTTTTGTTTTGCTTTTTTCTTTCCTGTAGTTCCTCCCATTCATTCTAATTCTTCTTTACCACATGACTAATATAAAAATATGTTTAATAAGAATGTATATGTAGAGCCTATATCAGATTGTGTGCCATCTTGGAGAGGGGTAAGCAGAGGGAGGCAGAGAAAATTTAAAACTCAAAAGCTTATGGAAGTGAATGTTGAAAACTAAAAATTAGTTAATAAAAAAATTTCTTTTGTTTTTGTTTCATTAGCATATAGCCATATAAAGGTGGTTTTAATGATCATTTTTATTCTGATTTTGTTGTGATTTCACTCTACTCATTTGCTATTTTTTGATTTGATTTTCTGCTCCCTTCTTTTTAATAAAATTGGTTAAAGAGTTCTAAATTTTATTAGTCTTTTCAAAGAATCAGCTTTTAATTTTATGTATCTTTCTAGTGATGGAGGATGGGATTTGAACCCCTAAAAGGAAAAGATCATGTCTTTGGGAGCTGGACCCCAAAAAAAGAAAAAGACCCTGACCTTTTCCATGTGGCCCAGGTCCCTGTCACTTGCTTGGGCACCCCGCAAAGGGAAAGAAAACCTGGCCCTTTCCAGTTAATAATCCTTTCATTGTGGCCCTCATTGTTGCACCTGGTCCCACCCTAGGCCACCATTCCTTGATTCCATCTAGACTCCCTTTCATGTGGCCCAGGTCCTTGGCATTCTTTTAGTGCACTGGTCCTTTTCTGTTACCTCCCATTTACTCCAGACTATTTGGGAACTCCTAGATGCTTTTAGGGTTAGGGCATTTAGGGTTAGGGTTAGATGCTTCCCACAGTCTTTTTGTATATAAAGTCCTTCTTGCCCCTCATTAAATTGCTCAGATTCCTTAAGAGTCTGGTCAAGACTCAAAGTCAGTCTGGCCCATTTGTCAATAGAAGTATCACAATAGTATGGATTCTTAAAATCTCTCCCACCCAGGCCAGTATTCTAATAAATCCTGTCTTTGGGTGAAAGAAGGCTTAGTTCAGATTCATTGAGGCAGGACCTATGTTGCTTGTCCTTGAATTTTGGGATCCCAGTATCCTTAGACCTCAACATTATGAGATTTTTTGGTTTCCAGTTTATCTATTTCTCCTCTAATTTTTGATATTTTCTGTCCTGTGTTTATTTTAGGTTGATTGGTTGATTGGCTTTCTCCATTTTCAAATGCATATTTAATGTATTAATTCTCTCTTTTTCGATTTTTTTTTAATATATGATTTTTTCCCATGAGCTGTATCCCAGAAATTTTGGTACATTGTTTTATCACTATCATTTTCTTGTATGTAGTTATTGTTTCATTGATTTGTTCTTTGACCACATTATTTAGGATTTCATTCCATTTTGGGTCTATGTCTTTTGTGTGTGATCCCTGAACTGCTAACTATTTTTATTGCTTTGTGGTTTGTAAAGGACATATTTACTGTTTCTCCCTTTTTCATATTGTTTGCAGTATCTCTGTGCCCTAATACATGATCAATTTCTGTAAATATTCTTTATAATACTGAGAAATGCATATATTCTTTTGTAGTTCTGTTTAGAAGATGCCCTGAGTCTTTTAGCTCTAGTTTTTCCCAGCAATTTGTTTAGTTCTTTATTTTCCCTTTTGTTTATATTTTTGTTTGGGTACAACAATAAAAAAAATTCACATCTTCTCCTCTCCCCTTACTTGAGGGTATTCTGCATAAAGAGAGGCAAATTTTGATAACTGAAAGCTATGTAGCCACCTAGGGGTTTACTGGCTATATTTCTTTCTCAAAGACCAAGCCTTAAACCCAATTCACTCTGGATTTCATGGATTGGACAAGAATACCTCCCTGCCCAAGCACCATTTTATGGGGTTTTTTTTTTTTTTTACTTTCTTGGCTCTGAGTGAATGCAAATAGTAACTTTTTCTCTTTTGGTCAGCAAGCCTGAGGGTCTTCCCCTCCCAGTTTGATTTTTTTTTAATTAAAGGGACAACCTTCGACTCACTTCTTAAAGAGGCCTATTCACTGAGTGGGTGTTGCCTCACTCAGAATGAGAACCTGAAAGGACCAAGGTCTCCCACTGCAGCCTGAGCCATCTCCAATCATCCTGATGAATGTCTGACCACTAGACCCAGACAGCTCTGGAGGAGAAAGTGAGGCTGGTGACTTTGCACAATCCTGCCTCACTCAGATAAAAGTCAATTGCAAGGCATGTCATCATCTTAATGTCATGGTCCTTTTCAAGAATGAAGGACAAACCACAATCTTTCCATTAGAATTATTCAAAACTGAGAGACATTAAAACCTCCCATCACTTTTATATTACTATCTATGTATTCTTGTAGTTCATTTGATATTTGCTTTATGAATATGGATGCTAATACATCTGGAGCATATAAGTGTAATTAATTTGTTGTCTATGGTTCTTTTCAGCATAATGCAGTTTCCTTATTTATCCCTTTTTTATGTTTTGAATGTTTATTTTTGCTTTGTCTGATAGCATAAGGATAACTTTTGCTTTTTTGGATGCACTCAAGCATAGTAGATATTTTCCCAGATCCTCATTTTTTCCTCCATATATTTTTGTTTTTAAAATATGTTTCTTATAAACCGCAGATTGGAGGGGAGGGGATGTTTTCTTATCTAATCTGTCACTTTTTCATTTTATTAGATTATTTATTTAAATATTATTTAAATTTATGAGTTAGTCTTATATTTTCTTCCATTTCAGTCAGTCAATAAACATTTATTAAATGCCTACCATGTTCTGGGCTCCACTTTCCACCTCACATTTCTGGGGTCTTAAATGAAGGATTTCCACCAGTAAAGTTGCTTGTAGTAACTGCCCTTCTCTTCTCAGACATCTGAATCCAGAGAAGTTAGTAGGACCTTGCTCTGAGACCCAGGATCTAGATTACCCAGTAGGGAGGTCCTCCTTGAGTAGAGAAAGACTAGGTCCTCATAAACAGCTGTCCAGGGTCTCTTTGGGGAATAAAAAGAGTAGGTAAGATTAAAGAAATACAGCCTATCCCAGACTTTTCCCCCAAGTCAACTTCACCCAGGACCTGCAGAGTAGATGGGTCAGAGATGGTTGGTTGTCAACAGAAACCTCTTTGGCTTTTCTGTATATACATGAGCCCCCAGTGGATTCTCACTGAGGCCAATGGCAGATCTCCCTGGGTTCCTCAGACAGCTAAAGGTGTATAGTCCCCAACCTCCAGCTCAGTTCCAACATAAGCATATTCTGTGAAGTAGATTTTCTGGGAGCAGGTATAGCTTTGTCTACACCTTCCACACAATAGTTAATTCTGCTTTACATTCTCTGGGTCTTAAATGGGGAATTTCCATCAGCTTTTGGCTGGAGATGGGGAGGGGGTGGCATCACATCAGGGACAAACTGAGAAAGAGCTACAAACTTTTCAGGAATGACTAAGGATGCTCCATCCCCATGGTGCAGGACATTGCAGGGAAGAGGGGAGGAGGTAATAAGAAGAGGAGTCTTAGTGCTTTGTGCCTGGAACATGGCAGGAGCTTAATAAATGCTTGTCCATGATTGATTGATTGATTCATGACAGTGCTGTCCTTGGGGAACCATTGGATTATGGAGTAAAGGAGAAGCCTTCTTTTTCCCTTGGACCTTGAAGCTGCTCAGCTTTGCTGTTATCTCCATCAGTTCCAGGGGCTAGGCTCACAGGAAGCCTCAGCAAAGATGATATAAGTTCCCCTCTGACCCCAGACCTCCTCTTACCCTACCTCAGTCCCCAGAAATCTATGTATGTTGGGAGAACAAACTGTTCACACACACTTCCATCCCCATATATACAACTCTCATAAATACACACACACACACACCAGCTGCTGTTCTGAGTAAGCCGCCAATCTCTGGGGGGTTTCCCTGGAACTGGGGCTCTGGAGAGCCTCATGTTAATGAGCTCGTAACTTCTCAGCTGAAACAAGTCCAAAACCAAGGCCTTTTAAGTCACATCTGGGGGTTCAGAGGAACAGAGGCGAAGAGAGAGAGAACCAGTCTCTCCCCATGTTTGAGAAGAACATAAGATTTAGAGATAAATGGAAGGATCCTTAGAACTCATCTTGTCCAACTGCTTTATTTTTACAGGTAAAGAAACTGAGGACCCTAAGATCACAACAGTGTTGAGTGGCAGAGATGGGATTCAACCTCTTTGACCACAAATTTGGGACTCTCTCCATATCACAGCACAGCCTTGGTTTGTCTGTGCCTCAGTTTCTCTACCTCTCCATTTCCCAGTCTCTCTCTGCTTTTGCCTTTCTGTCTCAGTCTCTTTCTGTTTGAGTATCTCTCGGGCTCATTCTCAGTGTCTGACTCTTTCTCTTCGTCTATCTCTGACCTCTCTTTGTGTCTCTCAGTCTCTTGGCCCAAGTATCTCCCTCTCAGAATATGTGGACCTCCAGTCCTACCCATGTCAGGGACCCATTCTCACCACTAGAATGCCTGACCTGAGGTCAGAAAACATTGTGGTTCAGTTATTTTCAGTCATGTCCAATTCTCCAGGACTCCGTTCTTGGCAAAGATACTGGAGTGTTTTTCCATTTCCTTCTTCAGCTCATTTAACAGATGAGAAACTGAGGCAAAGAGGGTTAAGTGACTTGCTCAGAGTCACATGATTAGTAAGTGTCTAAGGTCAGATTTGAACTTACAAGGATGAGTCTTCCTGACTTCAGGTCTGGCACACTATCCACTGTACACTTAGCTGACATGACATCATTAAAGACCTGAATTAAATCCTACCTCTGACAGTTATCAACCATGCATGTGATCATCCACAAGTCACTTTAGCTTTTCAGAGGCCAAGTTTCCTCACCTGTAATATGAAGATAATGATACATGTAATACCCCTACCTCCCTCCTTGTAAGGATCAAATGAGTTAACATACGTAAAGTTCTTTGCAAATCTTAAAAATCTATATAAATTCTAGTTGCTGCTGTTTTTATTGTGTGGCTATTTCAGTTAATTGAATTTCAAGGCAACGGGCTTGCACCTAGGGAAGACAATAAAAAAACAGGATCTGCCCTCAAGGACACACAAATTTCTTCAAAATTTTATTTTAGAGTATTATGTAATAGAGTATTTTATATTATATCATATAATATTATTATTAGTATTATATAATAGAGTCACTCTGTTGACTTTAAGTCAGGGAAAGACAAATATTGGTCACTAGCACATACAAATACAGTACAAACAACATTTCAGCAACATTGCTTTCTGTGTGCTGCCCCATCTTGAAAGTATGTTGGCTATAGTGAAATGTACAAGGAGCTATCCCCAGACATGACCATCTAACTCTAATTAAGAATGTAATGTGAGCTTTATAGAGCACAGGCAGATACCTCTTGTCTGCTTCCAGCAGACAATGTGGTGGTTCAGCCTATGGGCACATCAAGTGGTGAACTTCCCAACTGCCTCTGTTCCTGTATTGATCAAACACTGAAAGGATTTTGCCAAGTCCTGAGTAGTTCCCTGGTCCTTCCCCTAACCTGTGACAGCAGCAGAGGACATGCTGCATCCATTCAAATGATTCTCTCTTCCATCAACCCACCAAGCATCGTCTTACAACTCTGAGATTTCCAGGGATGATTGGGGGAAACTAGTCTTTTTCCACCCTAGCGTCATAACAATTCTGCCCAAGTGGAAGTTAAAGCTTGTACTTAGACCCTTGGATACCTCTTCTGTTGTGTTTTCTTTCCTGATCTTAGATGAACAATTGTCTATCCCCAGATAGATATGGCTAGGCTTGGAGGAGACCTTGCAAAAATCCAAGGGTGATAGTACCCCCACAGTGCCCACTTAAGGCTATTAATAGTCTCACAAAATCATTTTTTAAACAGTTCCCAAATAGTATCAGTCCAAGCCGAAATGATAATGTACAGAATAGATAACAGTCCCACAATATACACAGAACTAATAATCATAATTTACCTCAATAGGGTGAAATCCAATCTAACTGTAGCTTTAGGGTGTCAAGTCCTTTGGCAAAGTCCATGGTTTTCAGAAGTCTGGCAAGCATTTCTCCAACATCTATGCAAGGATCATGGCAGGTTTGACTATCTCCAGGTTCCAGGTCACTTGTGGAGATTCTCTAGGTCTAGGTAATGCTTCTAAAGCCTAATAGTGATAGGACTTAGTACAATTTTGTAAAACATGACAAAAATATAATCTGATTAGCCTTTCAATAATTAGTCCACTTGGTGAAAAACAGACTTTATGAAACTAGTCTTATGAACAAGAAAACTATAGGAAAAACATCGAAGTAAGCTACCCAGTAAGGTACCTTATCCTTGCACTTCAGAGGTACTGTAGTATGGCAGCAACAAGATTCATTACATTTTTATAAAAATAACAGTTTTACCTTCTATAGTTAGAGAGATTTACTCTGAAAGGAAGGAGGGACATGGCTGTAACAACATCAGGACTGTTCCTCCAGGCCTAAGCCTAAAGGCACAGAATGATTTAACATAAGTGTGATAGGATAAAGTGTCCTTAGTTCTGTTTGATTTCTCTTATAGTTAACTTTTTGCAACAGCCAATCATAAAGCAAAGTTCCACATTATTCATAGGATATCATAGGCAAGCTGAGGATTAACCAGGTGGGAAACATTCCTGTTCAAAAAGGAAAATAGCACAATTGGGTAAGCTGAGTGAGAAGGCTCTTATCTTTGCCTATGCAAGGTCATCTCTTCAACTTTCCCAGTCACAGACATCTCCCGGTAGCAATTCTTGGGTCACACTTCCTTTAAGTAGCTTGTGGCATCTACCTTGAATGACAGAGTACTGATTTAATGATCATTCAGACGGTTATACCCAAATCCGAGACTCAGAACAATATCAAATTACAGTCCCAAGAAATTTTACCTCAAATAGCAAGTTTCACTAATCACATCTTAGGGTTAGGTATAGTTATTATTTCTCTTGTATTGCTGCTATAACAGTTAACAATAAAAAGTTTGCTAAACCTTTCAAAAAAAATTCACTCATCATCCTTTTATTCTTTCTCTTTTACATCCTGATGTAAAAACTAGTCACTATAAATTAAGAAAATAATCACATTTTGGAATTTCATATAGATAGTAAATATATGATAGTTAAAACTCAGAAAAACATTGGTTAGATAATATAAGTTTCCAGACGAATAGATATCCATCTCTAAAAGCATTATATATTAATCCCAAAAGCAAGATAAATCTTTAAAAGTGGAGTTTATTGAGACTAAGTTGGCTCAAGATGTAACTTCAATATATATTATTTCAGGTATAACTTCACAATTTTCATAGTCACAGATCATCATATAAATTACTTCTATACTATATGCAATTTTATAAGCCCCCACTTTCTAGTGAAGGATTCCATTTTTTTCAGTAAACCAATTCATTGCTTTAGAATTTCACAACATTAGGAAATTATTTCACAAAGCCAATAACATTTTATAACCTTGGATAAGTAGAAGGTCCCAAGTAACAAAACAAGTTTAAGTAAGAGAATTTTAAGTCATCTTTTTTTCATTTTCCAACAAAGTAAGTAACTATTATTCTTTCTTTTTAAAATATACCCAAATTCTGGCAAAAACTAGGTATAGATCAATATGTTACATCATTTTTCAAGATGAGGTTAAAATGGACACATGACTTAGACATAAAAGAAGATATCAAAAGTAGATTAGAAAAACATGGAAGATATTACCTGTCAAATTTATGAATAAGAGAAGAATTTATGAATAAGCAAGAGACAGAGAGTATTATGAGATATAAAAATGGATCATTTTATCACATTAAATTAAAAAAGTTTTGTACAAATAAAACCAACATAGGCAAGATTAGAAGGAAAACAGAAAATCAGGGAAAACATTAATAGACAGCTTTAGAGGTTTAAAATAAAAACTACTTTCTGTTGTTCCTTTTTCCTTCAACCAAAATCTAGTAATATAAAAGACAGTCATGAAAATCTAGTACACTTTTTCTTCTGAGTAATTAATAAGCAGCAGAAATTGGAGAACCTGGAATAGAGGAATAAATACATAATACAAATACTCTTTCAGAAGACAGATAAGCTCTCAGATAAACTGAAAAGAGAGAAAGTGTTTGTGAGGGAAGAATCCATCCTCAACAGTCTTTAGTCAGGGAACATGGTGGGGACCAGCTTCCCATGTGCCTGTGGCTCTGCAAAAATCTCCCTTGTTTGTTATTTTCTACTTCTCTCTCTCTCCTCCCTCTCTATCTCTCTCTTTCTCCTCTCTCTCTCTCTCTCTCTCTCTCTCTCTCTCTCTCTCTCTCTCTCTCTGTCTCTGTCTCTCTTTCCATTTTTTATTCCTTTGGAAGATACCAAGAAATTCTTCAACTGACTTGATAGAATTGTAGGGAAGCTGAGGTATGGTAGATAAAGTCTAGCCCAATAATCCTCTTGGTGATAGGACAGTAAAGGAATGAGCATTCAGCTCAACCCTCCTCCTACTCCCCACCAAGAAATCACAGCCTTCCTTTGGACACATGAAATGGGGCTTTGCAGAACTCAGATCAGATATCCACTAATTCACATAACACATGGACCAGCAATTTTATATCAGATGGCTCAAGAATACAAACGCACACACACATGCATATATATGTATATATTTATACATATACATTGTGTATATATATATATATATCTATGTAGATTCTTATTATATATGTAGGTTCATAAATCCATCCATCCATTTCTCTGTTTATTCATGTATGTAGCTATCTACAATATATATATGTGTATATATACATATCTGTCTATATATGTGGATTCTTATTTTATATATGTATATATATATACACACATGTATATGTAAGCAACCCATGGTCATGGTCCATCCATTTATCCATTTACCCATCCATCTGTCTGTCTATTTTATTAGGTTCAGTTCATTTTTCTGGTTAGTTTCTCTAAATCCCATTTCTTGCCTGTGTCCTCTCATCGTTTCATCACAAGGGGTCCTTCCAACTTAAAGGAAGTTGTTCTTGAATTCTCTTGAGGATAGAGATTTTAATTTTTCTCTTCCTATATCCAGAGCAACCCAAGAAGTGGGTATACAAGGACAAAAATGAAAAAAGTGTCCCAGATCTCAAGAAGATTACACTCTACTGTTGAGAATACATGCAGAAGCATAGTAGTTGACTGGGAAGAGAAGAAGCTTTCATTAAACAGCTATTTTGTGTCAGGAACTCTATTAAGTGCTCTATAAATAGAAAATAAGGAAGAAGAAAGCAAGTGTAATTATGAAGATCAGAAGAGATCTCCTCGAGGAGGTAGCCCCTGAGCTAAGCCTTAAAGAAAGCTAAGGTTTCTAAAAGGTGAGCAGAGTGTGCATTCCGGGCAAGGAGTGTACTGTACTAAGACGAGAGAGAGAGGTGGGAAACAAAATGCTTAGTCTGGTGAACAGTAAATAGGCCAACAGGAATAGAATTTTCAATGTGTCAAAAAAGGATTAATGAGAACTAATCCTGAGAAGATGCTTTGGAGGCAGTGGATTTCCACTTTGAAAACACTAGCTCATGAGCCCCCACTGATGTGCTTGACTCTAAGTAGCAGTCAAAAGATATAATTGACTCAAAGCAAAAGGTTGGGTTTTTTTTTAATTGAAATAATTGAGTAACAACAATAACTATAAAACATCTACCACAGAAAGCCATGGTTCCCTCTTCCACAAATACATAGAGCATCAGTAGGAAAAGCAGGCATTGCGTACATGTAAGGAACATATTTGGCCAAGGTAACACACACTTCCAGTACAAGAGGGTGCCAATGTCTTTTTCTTCGTATTTTTCTTTATTCTCCTGGGCACAATGTCTTTGCTGGAGAGGTGGCTCAGCTGAGGTTCCTGGGCCTGGTCCTTACTTTATCTCACTGAACTCTGGAAAGAGCTGAAGAAGCCCTGGCTTGGATGATCCACATCTAGGGTCTCCCCAAAAAGGTAAAAGAGTATTCAGTATACAACTTGAATCAGCCAAGGCACAATCAATTTATCCATACACATAAAAGAAATGTTAAAC
>CM053771.1:25156291-25206172 GCA_028658325.1 Potorous gilbertii
CAACTGTTGAGTATTGTTCTTGCTACTAGGAAATAAGAAGTACAGGTAATGGGGAATAGAAAGTTATCTGGCCCTACAGGACAAAAGAGAAGATGTGGTAAGGGAAGGGAGGGATGAAAGAAGAGAGGGCAGATTGGTGATATGGGCGATTAGAATGCTCAGGGTATTGGGGAGGGGGAGGGGACAAATGGGGAGAAAATTTTGGAACCCAAAATTTTGTGAAAATGAATGTAAAAAGTTAAATAAATAAATTTATTAAAAAAAAAAAAGAAAAAGAAAAATGATTCCCATGGCACTCCTGATGAACATGCTAATGTTTTGCTGTGTGATGAATGTATGCCTCGCATGTATTTGTTAATTACTGCATATTTTGAGTGTACTTCTGTTTAATTGTTTTCTTGTTTATATTTAGTTCCCTTAGGGGCTGGCATCACCCACATATCACAGCTACATTAGGTTAACTTGGCATGACTTTGTTTCTTTGGCACAAGTGCCAAGTATACAGAAAGTACTTAATAAGTGCTTCTTGCCTTGCCTTGTGTGTGTGCTGCTGCTGTCTTCCATACTTTGTTATTCTCTAAATTATTATATGGATTTACTTTTGCTGCATGCAGATCCTAAGGCAAAAAGGGAGGATTTCCCTGCGATAACCAGTATTTAGAAATGGAAAGGTCACCTAGTGGAACCTCCATATTTTACAGATGAGGAAACTGAAAAACTTACCCTCAGTAACATATTCAAGGATATGGAGTCTTCTGACTCCAAATCTAGAGATATAAAAGTGGATCCCGCATCAAGGTCACTGGAGATGTAAATTATTTCCCAGGATTCCATGGGTCACTGAGGTCCTGGCCTTGAGGGTGGAGGGACCCCCTAGGATTTTTGGCAAAGGATTTGGGGGAAAAGAAATAACAGATAATGTGAAGTCACAAAAATGACCAACCATCAGAGTCACTTTCCATTCTCTATGTGATGCAGGTGCTAGAGTTGGATGCCTATTTTCCCCTTTCTTGTTCTACAAAAACTGTGCTGTTTGGAGGCACACTGAAGACACAGTTCCTTTCAGACAGGGCTGTGGCCATCCTGGCAGACTACAACAGGCCAAATGGCGATTGATGAGACCCTCTTCTTGGAACTTCCCTCCTGCCTCTGGGAACCAAACAATTCCCCAGCCCCAAGCCCGGAAAAACTTGGCTTTCCTCCTTTGTAAGAGGAGGGGAAAGACCTGAACCAGGGAACGTACTTCTGTTCCTGCAGACAGAAGCCTAGTGTTGTTTCTGAAACCATTTTTGATAAAATGGGCTCTCCAGCTCTTCCTGCTTCCTAGACTTTTCCAGACATGCTATGGTCTATCCCAAAGAAATAGAAAATAAATAAGTGTGTCAACCTTTGTTTGACTGTGTAGCCATTTAAGTGATAGGGAACAGAGAAGGAGTGTGGGTAGTGGGGTCACATCTGCCAGGACCTGCTGTGGAGACAGCCACCAGGTGGGGAAGTAGCTGAATGACCATGGCTTCTTCAGGAGTTTGCCAACCTGGTAGCACCCCCTGCCGTAGGATTGTTAACTAGCCAGAGTGATAATTAGAGGAAATGTGGGAAACTGGAGAGAATCAGAGATTTTTCCCTAGTCAAGTAAGTAGTAAGTGTTGTGACTTTGGTGGGAATGTCCTTTTGCAGCGTCTTAATTGTCTACTTCTGGGTTCCTCATTTCACCTAGCCTATTGTTGTCAAGAGTTCTTTCTTTCCCTCTTTCTTTCTTTCTTTCTCTCTTACTTCCTTCCCTCCTTCATTCCTTCCCTCCCTCCTCCCTTCCATCCTTCCTTTCTTTCTTTCCTTCCTTTCTCTCTTCCTCTTTTTTCTTTCTTTCTTCCTTCCTTCCTTCCCTCCTTCATTCCTTCCCTTCCTCCCTCCCTCCCTTCCTTCCTTTCTTTCCTTGTTTCCTTCCTTCCTTTTCCTCTTCTCTCCTTCCTTGTTTCTTTCCTTCCTTTCTCTCTTCCTCTTTTTTCTTTCTTTTTTCTTCCTTCTCTCCCTTCTTCCTTCCTTCCCTCCTTCCTTTCTTTCCTTCTTTCTTTTCTTGTTCAAGTCTTCTTGTACAAAACAACAAATATGGAAATGTTTCACATCATTGCTCACCATCTTGAAGAGGGAAAGGAGGGATAGATAGAATTTGGAACTAAAAACTTTTTAAAATGTTAAAAATTGTTCTAATGTAATTGGGTGATTATTTAAAAACAAAAGAAGCTTAACTCTAAAAAAAAGGCTATGACTGATTAAATCTAAAATCTATGATTGAGACTGAATGATTAATTGAGCTTTGCTCTTCTCTTATTAAAGTATCTGGGCATCTAATCACTTCTTTTAAGTAAGGTGGGATGACTTCCTTCAAGTGGAATAAGTTTCTTTCTTCAATCAACATCCTTACACAGGTACCACAAAAACTTGATTACATATGGATGGGGTAATCCCCATGACATAAAGCATGTTCCTATGTTACTAAATAGCACTAGCTTTCTTAGCTATGAAATAGATGAGATTATTTTATCCATTCTATATGTGAGAAAATTAATGGAAAGTGTTTGGGGAAGGTGACACTTGCTGCCTGTACTATCATAAAATGCTATCATGCCTGTACTAACACAAAAAAGATAGGAATGGGAGTCAGTCCACCCAGCCCAGGGAGATCCAAACTTTGCAGAGATGAAGCCTACTTAGACATTAGGGAGAGAGAGAGTCACCTATACTCATTCTTTCCTCACCCCTACCACCTGCTACCACCAGGTAGCTAATAGCTGTCAGACTGCCTTTTCTGAATTATTTTTGGGTGGGAAGTGATGCAATCAGAGTTAAGTGACTTGCCCAGGGTCACACAGCTAATAAGTACAGAGTATCTGAGCCCAGATTTGGACTTGGGTCTTCCTGACTACATGACTGGTGTTCTATCTACTGTGCTTATCTAGCTGCCTCCTTTTTTGAAATTTAAACACAGATGGCCTTGAATGACAGTAATTGAGGTCAGACACCAGGAAGGACATCCTGCTTGACTTGTTAAGGGTATGAGACCAACCCAAGGCATCTAAAGAGAAGGAGAGAAGATGTAGAGCTGTGATGAATGCCTGGACATAACAACTACAATGGCGATAATGTAACCATAGCTAACATTTGTCTAATAATTCAAGGTTTGCAAAGCATTTTACAAACAGACAATATTTGTAATGGTTATGAGATAATCCTTCGATCCTCACAGTAACTCTGGCAGGTAGTTGCTCTTATTGTCCTCATTTTACATATAGGGAAACTAAGGCAGGGCAAAAATGAAGTGACTTGCCCAGGGTCACACAGCTAGTGTCTGATGCAAGATTTGAACTTAAGTCTTGGTGACTCCAAGCCTAATGCTCTGTTTACCGTACCACGTAGATGAATTTCCAGGACAATTTTCATACTTTAATCTTCTGTGTTTTTCATTCACACGCCCCTGGCAGGACACAGCTACTTCTACTTCTTTCGTTTCTGTTGTCCCTGTGAGCGAACTGAGGCTGAAAGAAACGTTAAATGACTTGACCAGAGTCATGGAGTCAGAGGTAGGATTTGAACCCATGCACCCTGTTCTCTTCCCTATACACTGCCTCTCACTACAGGCAGTAGTCTCAAGGAGAGAAGCTGGAGTCTCTGAGCCTGTGCAGTGGCTCCTCAGAAGCCCCCAGTCCATTTCTAGTTGCTGCTTCTACCCCCTCTTTTTGTTCCCCAACATGGCTCTGAGAAATAGGGGGCTGGGACCGAGGGAGGGTTGGAAAAGTTGTCCCTTTTTGCACAAGGGCTTTGCACAAAGCCCTTGTGGAACTTCCTCCTTCCATTCCCCCCCCACTCCAAGAGTAGGGCTCTGTGGTGGAGGAGCTGGCTCTGTGCCGGACAGCCCATAAAAAAGCCTGGCCTGGGCTTCCACCAGGCCCCTATTTATGGCTTGCAGGAGGCGAAGGCTATTAAAACAGCCCCATTCCTGGCCCCCAAATCCTACTGGGGCTCCCTCAGCACTAGCAGCAGCTGCTACTCCCCAAAGCCCAGCTTAGCTTAGCCCTCTCCATTGGGGGGGAGATGAGGGGGAGGCTCTGGAATGGTAAGCCCCTGGAATCAGGAAAGGGGCTTTCTCCAGGCAACCCCCAACCTAGGCCTCCCACTTCCTCAGACTTTGTAACTCTGGGTTCCGAGGTCTGGGAAGGGGATTATTCAAAGACCCTGTGCAATTCAGCCCCCAGCCCCTCTTCCTCTTCAGTGTCTGCAGGAAACCCTTTCAGAGTCTCTCCTCAGTCCCCAAGGCCTTGGGAAACCCTATCCAATGCTTTCGCATTGGCTAAGGGCAAAACAGAAGAACGTGGAGGCTCTTACCTCTCCTTCATCACTGACAGACAGACACAGAAGGACAATTCATCTGGGCCCTGGGAAAAGTCAGTCATTCAACAAACGTTTCCTAAGTACTTACTATGTGCCAGCCTAAGAGGTAGGTATACAAAGAAAGAAAAAAAAGTAGACCCTGCCCTCCAGGAGCACGTATTCTAATGGGGAAGACAACATGTAAATAACTAGGTATATACGCACACATAAATACAAAGTGGATGAAAGGGGAAGACACAGCCCAGAGCAGACATAGGGGTCAGATTCTTAGGACTTCACCCAATCAGGGCATTCTACATGAAACTTCTCAGTGTCTTCATCCTCAATCAGGGGAAGCATTTGGCCCCTGACCTACCAACCTCATCCCACCCCTCATTTCCCTCCTATGCTATAGATTGAATAAGATTTAGACTCATTCATTCTGTTCCCAGGGATCCTGCTTGCTAGTTCTTGTAAACAAGATGGAGAGATGTAGGCTAGATCAGTGGTCTCCAAAGGAAAGCCAGTATGCCTCCCAAGAGGTATGTGCTCAGTTATTCAGAGCATGAGAAGATAGGTCACATCTCACCCTCTCTCACATAGGTAATCATGGGGCCTGAGTACAACACAACTAAGCCACACTGTCATTTTTTACAACCCAACACCCTTCTACTCATCCTCCCATACTTGTGACAGGTCCCATCCTTCTAAGTCCAGCGTGGGCCTCTCAGGGTGTTGTTGTCATTAAGTTGTTGGGTTTTTCCCTGTCCAGTCCAACTCTCCATGACCCCATTTGAGGTTTTCTTGGCAGAGATACTGAAGTGATTTGCCATTTCCTTCTCTAGCTCATTTTGTAGATGAAACTGAGGCAAACAGGGCTAAATGACTTACCCAGGGTCTCACAGTTAGGAAGTGTCTGAGACCAGATTTGATTTCAGGGAGAAGAGTCTTCCCAACCTCAGACTTGGTACTTAATCCACTGTACCACCTAGCTGCCCTATCACCTTAAAAAATCACACACACACACACACACACACACACACACACATATTTCTGTTTTTATTCACACACCAACACATTAAAATCAAATAGGAACTATATTTTTATCTAGGTAGGGCAGTGTGTTTGACACCTTTATGGTAGAAGACAGATTGGATTGGTTTTAGCTGACCCCAGAGAGCAGAAGCAGGAGACCTTTGGGAAAGCTTCTAAGAGGCTAATTATCACTTGATGTGGGGGAGTAGACTTCTTATCAATAACTATTCCCAAGTAAAATGGCCTGCCTTGTGGGATAACAGGACTAGATACTTACTATCAATGTCCCTGTTACTGTTACTGTCATTGTCACTATCACTGTCACTGTCACTATCACTATCCCTGTCACTGTCACTATTCCTGTCACTGTCACTATCCCTGTCACTATCACTGTTACTGTTACTATCTCTGTCACTGTTACTATCCCTGTCATTGTCACTATCACTGTCACTATCACTATTCCTGTCACTGTCACCATCCCTGTCACTATCACTGTCACTGTCACTATCTCTGTCACTGTTACTATCCCTGTCATTGTCACTATCACTGTCACTGTCACTATCACTATCCCTGTCACTGTCACTATTCCTGTCACTGTCACTATCCCTGTCACTATCACTGTTACTGTTACTATCTCTGTCACTGTTACTATCCCTGTCATTGTCATTATCACTGTCACTATCACTATTCCTGTCACTGTCACTATCCCTGTCACTGTCACTATCTCTGTCACTGTTACTATCCCTGTCATTGTCACTATCACTGTCACTGTCACTATCACTATCCCTGTCACTGTCACTATTCCTGTCACTGTCACTATCCCTGTTACTATCACTGTTACTGTTACTATTACTACATGATTTCAAAACAAGATTCAATGATGCTTGTTGGGGCTTACTGAGGTGAGGACTCCTTCTGGGGTTTGGATCCTTCAGTCTCCAAACTTCAATTCTATGACTTTCAATATGACAGTTAATGTCCATGGTTCATTCTACTACTTAAATGTTAAGCTCTCTGAGGGCAGGGATGATCTAATTGTATGAACCCAGGGTCCAGTACAAAGCCTGGTACCTAGTAATAATAGCCCGCAGTTATATCACACTTTATATGTTTTCTCATTTGATCCTCTCAATAACCCTGGGAAGAAAGTGCTGCTATTATCCCCATTTTATAGACGAGGAAACTGAGACTGATGCCAGTTTCCTATAGCCAGGAAGTGTCTGATTTGAACTCAGGTCTTCCTGATTCCAAGTCCAATACTCTAACTGAGTAAGTCCTTAATGTTTATTTGTTGAATGGACTCTGGATACCACTCACCACCCCATCCCTTTCTCCAGCTCTTTCTGACTGCCCAGATCATCTTTTTCTAGCCCAGGCTGACCTCCCTCGACCTGACCTCCTTATGTCTTTGGACCTGTGTGGTTGGTCCATCAGCACCTTCTGGTCCTTGGCAGACTATGGATACCCATCAGTGCTAGCCAGCATGCTAAGGGAGCCACAATTCTCAAATGCTCACCCGTCCAACTCCACCATATCTATCTATCTATCCATCCATCCATCCATCTATACATCTATCTATCTATCTATCCATCCATCCATCCATCTATACATCTATCTATCTATCTATCCATCCATCCATCCATCCATCCATCCATCCATCTATACATCTATCTATCTATCATCTATCTATCTATCTATCATCTATCTACCCCTCTCTTTCCTGATCCTCCTTCCAAACCTTCTGCAAACTAAAGTAATTCACATTCTCCTAATGCTTTCAAGTTTCCAAGTGTAAATATTATTAAACCCATTTTACAGATGAAGAAACTAAAACTCAGAGAATGAACTAATTTGCCCCAAATCACATAGCTAATAAATATCAGAGTCAGATCTTACTCAGTCCATAACCAGGTCCATACTCATCATACCTTCTGCAAAGTCTTTCTAAGAGAGGGAATGATTTCTTCCAATTTTGGACCATGGACCTTGTCGTCTCCTTCTCCAGGGGTGAAGCCCCAACTCAGTCTGGGGTGATTCTGCTCGCTCAGCTAACCCATTTTGGGGGTATAAAAGAACCAAAGGTCGCCTGGAGAATGTTGATTAGCAACTACAACTCCAGAAAAATCACTCACTATAACATCAAGAGCAGAAGTCCAAGGTCTCAGAGCACTTGAGTTTTCCAACATTCTATCAAGTCTTGTGCTGTCAGATCAGGTCTAATTCCTGCCCTGGGAATAGGATTGTCTTCAATCCTAGGATTGTGAGAGAAAGACTGGATCTGTAGCAGCAAGGTCTGTGAGAGTGGGAGGAGGTAGTGGTAAGATTGGGAAATCCATATTAATGGGTATTCTGGCCCAGGCCAAACTCAGGACGGTTTGGTGACACAGGGCTAGCACTCAATGAGACATGTATGGAAGTGGAGCCAGAAGAGAAGAGTAGCAGAAAGCAAAACAGTGAAAACTCCCCTCCACAAAATTTCAAACCAACCTAAAAAAGCACCAAATGGAAGCCTGATGGGGAAGTTTAGGAAAGCCTCAATAAGGCCTTTGTACTTGTTTTTACTGACACTGGGAATAGGGTCAGGGCAACAGCATTCTGCTATGCAAAGTATGGTAGCACCCAGGTGGCCCCTCCGGGCAAGAGAAGGTCCCAGACCCATACAGACACTGCAAAAGGGACCGGTGCCAACCAGCAACTTTGTCATCTGGTACCTGATTCTAGGGCCCAGGTCCACAGCTAAGTGAGAAGGAGACTTCTGTAGGAGGGTGACATTCTCAGAGAGGAAGACCCAGGGCAGTGTAAGACAGGAAGCCAACAAGCCAGTGGTAGCAATGGTTTGACTCAGACCCCAAGTAGAGACCCCCGTCCTAGCATCTTCCCTCCAGAAGTATGGCAAGGCCTAGCCCTAATACCAAGAACAAAAAAAAAAACCACCAAGAACAGGCAAACAACAAAATAATGCCCCACCATTTGAGCTATTATGTTGACAGAGATAGTTGAGAAGAAGAAAATTCTCCAAAACATCTATAAGCAATGCCTCAGAGAATACCACAGCCTGGGCACAAACTCAAATAGAACTCCTGGAGGAGATGAAGCAAAATTTTTGAAATGTTTTTATGAATGAAATGCGAGCACTTGAGTAAAAATTGGATAAGAAAGGAAAGCTATGGATGAATGAATTAGAAAGAGAATTAGCAGCTGGGCAAAAGATACGTAAAACTTTGCTTAAACAACAAATTCCCTGAAAATTAGGATGGACTAAATAGAAGTTAATGACTCCACGAAATAATAATGTGTTTTTTAAAAATCAAAAGGCTCAAAATAGAAGAAAATATAGTTGGTGATCTCCATGGGACTTCTATATTTCACTTGATTTAGAAATACCTGTCCAGTTCAGTCTGATGGTCCACTCATAGAAAAAGAAGGATTTGCCTTTGTCAATTGCTGCCTGTCCATTGAGTTTGCTCATAGTTGCCCAGGAGCAGAAATCTCAGTTTATTGGTGAACCAATCTGAAGCATCCTCCATGATCTAGCTTGGGTCATCCTAGCCCCACTTGACCATCTAGTCTTGGATTTTGCCACAGCAGGCTCTTTCACAGCCCCAGCTCCAGCTGCCTGGCAGTGCCTGGAAATTACCTCACAGCTTTCTTTTCCCTTTACTCTCCTCCACCTCAGTCCCACCTTCTGTAAATGCCTTCTCTAATAACAAATTGAGACTACTGGTGGGGGCTCAGGAGCTATCATCCCAGAAGCACAGTCTCTTAACCAGCACTGAAATCCCATGCCCTGAATAAGTATCAGCTACAATAATTACAAGGTTCTTGCCCTGAGTCTGGTCAAGAGAGTCAATATAACCAATTCACCAATCAGAAGCAGATTGAGAGCTACATGGGAACATGGTACATTGGTCTTTCAGAGACAGATGCTGTGATGGGCGCAGAAAGCAACTCCGAGTGGATGGAACTGCATTGTCTTTAGCTAAGGGGATCTTACAATCACTATAGCATCATCTACTCCATATTCAGATTAATAATGGACCCAGCCCCCAGTCTCTGCTGCCACATATTTAGTATGGAATAGGGAATTAGTGGACTTCCTCACCTTTACAGACTTCTAGTTAGAGTGCACACAAAGTGAGAGATGAGGAGGAAAAGATTTATTGGGTTGAACAAAGAATGTACCCTCTTGAGATGAAATTAATGGCTATATTAGAAAAATCTGTATATAGATTCAGAATATCATTCTGTGGCAGCTATGGTTAAGGGAATCAGATGCTGTCAAGTTGACTGGCAGAATAATGTGACTTTTAGGTTCCAATTTCCTTTCCATTAGGCCACCTTGATTCACCACTCAACTTTGCTAATACACGTAGACTCCCAGGGACTGTTCAGGAAATTAAAGGGCTGGAGATTTAAGCTATGTTTGAACACTGCTTCCACTCATTGCAGTTTTCTTGGATTGCAACCAAAAGAACCTGCCCCAATTCAAGACAATGCTCTCAACCCCATTAAGGCACTTTGGCATCCTGTTATAATGTTTAGAACCACTCTTGACATCTTATTGTTTTGCTGAATCTAACAGAGTAAGGTAAAATGTGTGGATCTCCATATTTGGAATCAACAAGATTAGCGAATGAGCAGCTAGGTGGCCGAGCACAAAGAGCACTGGACCTGGAGTCAGGAAGACTCATCTTCATGAGTTCAAATTCTGCCTGAGGCACACTATCTGTGTGACCTTGGGTAACTCACTTAACCCTGTTTGCCTCAGTTTCCTCATCTGTAAAATGAGCTAGAGAAGGAAATGGCAAATCACTCTAGTATCTTTGCCAAAAAATCCCAAATAGAGTCATGAAAAGTTGGACTGAAAAACAACTGAACAAGATTAATGGATCCTGTCACCAATTAGAAGGGAATATGGAAGTAGACTTACCCTGACCCCTTGCTCCCTCTTTTATTTATTGTTTATTTAAAAAGCATTTTAAAGTATCCTAGTTTGAAGATATAATAATCTCTCTTCATATAATATATAATATGATGATACTAATCTTTCTTCAACTATCAATTTCAATACAATACTCTGACTTTCTCTCTCCTTGTTAGCCCAGGAAGGGCTCCTCCTGGCACTAACTAGGGCAGTGATTGGACATGGGGAAAGGGCCCCTAACTGACCCACATTGACTATATTAGGGTGTTGGTGATCAAAAGGTCAAAAGTCTCTGATTGCTCTGGTTAACAGAAGTATTGTATGAGTTCACTTTTGACTAGCTGGAAAAGTCAATCCTTAGAGGGAGTGGCCAAAGAGGGATGGAATGGTTTCAGGACAATAACTCTCCAAGGATGTGCCAAGAACTAAGTGACTATAGTTCTATCTGATGAAGCAAATTGTGAAGTGAACTTTCCCCTGAGCACTATACCTATGTCTTATCTCATCATAGAATCTATTTTCTTATCCAGAAAGGTTATAATTGAATGTTAAAATGACCAGACACCCAGAAAGATTTTCAGTCATGGAGTATTTCTTCCTATCTTTTGCTCTTTCTTGCTCTATCTAGAGAAAAATGCCTATATTAGAATAATCTAAGTCAGGTATGGTGGTATGCACCCATGATTCTTGCTATTGAAGGAGACTGAGGCTGAGAATGGTGGATTGCTTGAGCTCATGAGTTCTGTGATGCAGTAGGCTGAGCCTTTTGAACTAAAGTCAGTACCAGTGTAATCTGGGATCTAAAGTCCACTGGTATGGAATTCTCTCCTTATTGGTGAAGACCAAAGTCTTCCTCCTTCATGAGGAGGTGGGGGCAGAACTGGTGAGAGTGGGAGAGAAGACAAATCCTGTCTTTGGGTTTCTCAAGCTGTGCAGTTGCTTTGGACATTTCTTGCCTCCAGCCCTCAAGACAGAAGATGGAAGGGGTGGAGCCAAGATGGCAGAGTGAGAGCATATACTCACCTAAGCTCTACCACACAATCCTTTAGATACTTCTAAAAAGAGAATCTGAACAAATTTTAGAGTGACAGAATCTACTAGGAGACAGAATGTGGCAGATTTCAAGCTCAGAACAACCTGGAAGGTCAACAGGAAGGATTTGTTACATGGGGCTGGAAAAGTAGAGAGTACACATAGGCTGAACCAGCACAGACCACGCCATAGTGGAGCTGAGCAGGAACCACCACGCAGACTGAAACAGAAGCAGCAGTATGGATTCTCAAACATATCAACCCAGGATGGGAATCCAGCTGAACTGAGTGAGAGAGCAACACAGGACCCCTGGTAACAGCAGCAGTCGCTCCTGAGACTATCAGCCCACAGATTAAATGTCTGCAAATCACCTACTTGAACTTCTGGAAACCAAGATGGCAGAATAATCTATAAGTGCTCTCGCCCTCCCCTTGTTGACCTTGAAAAACCCAGAGAATATTTCCCCAGGAAAAAACCTGGAATAGTGGGATCAGCCAAAGGGGTAAATAGTCTCTTAGCTCAAGAGACCAGGAAAATCGTTAAGGAGAGATCTTCTTGCTGTGGCTGAAGCTGAAGAGCTGTCCCAGACAGCCCCACCTCAGTGAACCAGGAGCAGATCTTGAGCCCCAAGGGGGTTATGTGTGCCTTATCTCAGTCAAGGGAATTGGAAAGATACAGCACAGAAGGGGGTTCACCAACCACTGAGCCTGCCTCCTGCACTAGTGCAGGAGAAGAGACCCCCACCCCCATGCCTCACACAACAAGCTCCAGAGTAATTCCAGGAAAACTCAGAAAGACTTCACCTGTCCTCTGCCTTGGCACACCAGCCAGCTCAGCACCAGGTAAACTGCAGCATTCTCGCTTCTAACTGAAAAAGCCAGCGGCCATAACACAAAAAGCCTGAAGTTCTCAGCACAAGAACCATGGGACAGAGTCCCCTGTGTCCCAGAAGCATAGATCCACTTTAAAAGCCAAGAAAAAGGCAATCATCATGAACAAGAAGCAAACCAGAAAAGAAAAGATCATAAAATCTTACTATAGGGACAAAGATCAAAACATGAATACAGAAAAGGTCAACAATGAGACTGTACTCCCATCTGAAACCTCAGAAGGGAATATGATCTGGTATCAGTCCCAGAGAGCAATCTTGGAAGAGTTCAAGAAGGATTTTAAAAGCCAAATTAGAGAGGTAGAATAAAAATTGGCCAATGATTTTTAAAATATGAAAAAAGAATTCACTGAAGAGGACAGCTCCTTAAAAAGGAAAATTAGGCAAATGGAAAAGGAAGCAAAAAAACCTAACTGGAAAAATTGGACAAACTGGAGAAAATAAGTCCTTAAAAGGAACAATTGGACAAATGGAAAAGGAGAGGCAAAAGTTAACTGAAGAAAACAATCTATTAAAAATTAGAATTGAACAAGTAGATGCTGATGACTCTATGAGATATCAAGAATCAGTCAAACAGAATATAAAGAATGAAAAATAGAAGAAAATGTAAAATATCTCATGGGTTAAACTGACCTGGAAAATAGATCGAGGAGAAAAAGTCTAAGAATTATTGGTCAACTGGAGAGCAATGATGAAAAAAAGAGCATGGACAATATTTCCAAGAACTCATCAAGGAAAACTACCCTGAGGTCCTACATTCAGAGGGAATAATAGTTATCAAAACAATCCACCAATCATCTCCTGAAAGAGATTCCAAAATGAAAACACCAAGGAATATTGTGGCCAAATTCCAGAACTATAAAGGTAAGGAGAAAATACTACAAGTAGCCAGAAAGAAACAATTCAAATATCAAGGAACTACAGTCAAGATCACATAGGACCTTGCAGTTTCTACATTAAAAGATCAGAGGGATTTAAATATGATATTCCATAAGGTAAAGGATCTTGAACTACAACTAAGGATCAACTACCCTGCAAAATTGAGCATAATATTTCAGATAAGGAGATGGATATTCAATGAAATAAGGGATTTCCAGACCTTCCTGATGAAAAGAGCTCAATAGAAAATTTGATCTTCAAATACAAGTCTCAAGAGAGGCTTAAATAGAATTTCTTCTCATCATGTGACCTGAGAGCATGGACAGTGTGAAGTGCACATGTTTTGTGTTCAGGATCAAGGCTACAGTGAAGCTGTGTGATGCAATGTGGGCAAGTACTGCCAGAAATGCTTCAGATTCATTACACTTTGATTTTGAATTAACTTTTAGTTGTTGTGTATTGAGAAACGTTTTACTATTGTCAAATTTTTTGCAACCCCATATGGGGTTGTGACCCACAGTTTAATAAGCACTGCCTACACCATTGGGAAAGGGTAGGAATAGAAAAACAAAAACCAAATTCCTTGTAACAAATAATCATAGTCAAACAAAATAAATTTTCTCAATAAATTTGGAGAGAGAGAGAAAAGATGGAAGATGCCAACTTGCCTTTAGGTTACTGAAGGAAGAAACTGCAGGAAAAAGCTGATATGAAAGGAGCAAGTAGTCTCTATCATGTCCCTCTCCCTATATTGCTACATCACAGACTTTGGGGAAGCTTTCCTTGGGTAAGATTTGGGACTCTCTTGGCTGAGCTCCCTATCAATGGGAGAACTCCCTCACTCTTTATTGCTTGGTATATATATGGAGAGAGAGAGAGAGAGAGAGAGAGAGAGAGAGAGAGAGAGAGAGAGAGATAATCCTATGTAGGCCTTCTCTGATTTATGTTTGCTGTGGAATTGGATAAATGGACTTCTTTTTTAATTGCTATGTGGATTCATTATGGAATTGGTATTTGGTGGGAAGGGAACCAAACCTTGGATATAAAGGCTAGGGTCTGACTGCCCCCATTAAGAGGCAGCAATCAAGAGGATGACCATCAACTGGGAAATGACTGAAGAAACTGTGGTATATAAATGTAATGGAATAATATTGTGCTATAAGAAATGACAAGCAGGTGGACTTCAGAAAAACCTTGAAAGACATATAAACTGATGCTGAGTGAAATGAGCAGAAACAGAAGAACACAGTACACAGTAACAGCAACATTGTAGGAGGAGTAAATTTGATAGACTTAGCTCTTCTCGGTAATGCAAGGATCTAAGACAACTCCAAAAGATTCATGATGGGAAATGATATTCACATCCAGAGAAAAAGCTTCAGAGTCTGAAATGCAGATCAAAGCATACTATTTGCTCTCCTTTTCTTTTGTTTTATTTTTTATTTCTTGTTGTTCCTTCCATTTGTTCTCATTCTTCTATATAACATGACTAATGTGAAAAATTTGCTTAATAAGAATATATGTGTAGAGCCTATATAAGACTGCATGCTGTCTTGGGGAGCAAAGGGGAGGAGGAATTTAAAACTCAAAAGCTTATGAAAGTGAATGTTGAAAACAAAAAATAACTAAATATATTTTTTTAAAGAGGCAGCCATCAGAAGTTAGGTTAAATCTAAAACTATATCTCCTAGACTAATAATACTTAAGGAAACAGACAGACATAATTGTGCCTTGGTACCCCCTCTCTCTTTCTCTGAGGACAACAGAGTAACCAAGCTTCTGGTCCCAACCTCATATTCCTCCATCTGACAAGATATAAAGGGTGGAGAAAAAAGAGAAGAGGGATTATATTTATTCCCTCTCCTTTAAAATTACACAATGACACCCCCATGCCACCTAGGTGAGGGATACCCTCAAACCACCAGAGACCACCAGGCTGCATAAGTAGAGATAAACTAACTAGGCTGAAAACGGATTCCCATGACAATTAGTGGTGGGATCAGGCTAGTGAGTGACCACTTTACTTCCAGTGTAGGAAAGATAGGGAGACCCAGTCAGGAAAAAGAGGAAAAAAATAAAAGATTAGAATAATCTAAATTGATTTTTTTGGAAAAGTGTTTTTCTGGGACTGCTCATTGCCTTCAGGAGCAAGTCTAGTGTTCAAAGTCTTTCATAACCTGACCTTCCCCTACTTTTCCAGTCTTCTTACACCCTATTCCCCTTCATGTACTCTACATTCCAGAGACACTAGTCTTTTTCTGGCTGTCATTGGAACACTCCATCTCCTGACTCCATGCATTTTCTCTGGCTGTGCCCCATGCCTGGAATGTTTTCCCTCCCCATCTCCACCTCCTGGCTTCCTGGGCTTCCTTCAAGCCCCAGTTAAAATCCCAACTTCTATTGGAAGTCTTTTCCAATCCCCCTTAATTCAAGGATATTCCTTCTGTTGAGTATTTCCCATTTATCCTGTGTGTAGCTTGTTTGTACATAACTGCTTACATGATATCTCCCCTCTTAAATTGAGAGGCCCTTGACAGCAGTCAGACACTGTCTTTTATATTTCTTTGTATCCTCAGCACTTAGCACTGGGCTTGGCATATAGTGGGCATTGAATAAATGTTTACTGATCGACTAACTGGTGCCCAGAGCACAGAGGATAGCATTTTCTTCCACAAAAAGTAAACCATCCCAGCTCATATAAGGCCACTGTTGCTAATTCCACATTATCATAAATCAGTAAACTTTGATTAAGGACCTAGTGTGTGCCAGGCCCTGTGCTAACCCCTGGGAATGCAAAAAAAGGCAAAAGAGAGCACTTCTAACACTAGGGCTCCAAAGACAAACCCACTCACCACTCTTGTCTGATATTGGAGGGCCAGCAACTTCAGGTCTCCAAGCTCTATGGCCCCTGAAACCCCAAATAGAAACTTTAACCTAGAAGATAGCAGAGTAAAGACAGACCTCACTTGAGCTCTCTCCCAAACCTCTCCAAATACCTGTAAAAAATGATTCCAAACAAACTCTAGAGCAGCAGAACCCACAAAAAGTCAGAGTGAAACAAATTTCTAGCCCAAGAAAACCTGGAAGTTCAACAGGAAAATTTCACTGAGCTGGGAGAGGAACACAGTTCAGAGTGAGCCACATCTGCACAGACCAGGCCCCAGCAAATCTAGAGCAGGACTGAGGGGACTGAATCATAGGCAGCTGTGGTGGTTTCTAGACTTTTTTCAATCTCCAAATGCAAAAGACATCTTAGAAGGTCAGTAGGAAACATCTGTTGGACCTGGATAAGAGAGGAGCACAGTCCAGCCCCAGCACAGCCCCAGCTCCAACAAACCAGGAGCATGCTTTGGGAGTGACTGAATCAGCAGCAGCTGCTTCCAGAACTCAGCCCACAGATAATAAGGTGATCAGACAACTGGTCAGAAGGAGATTACAGCTAGCACTGAGGCAGAACTCTATTGCTTGCCCATACTTGGATATGAGTTGCAATTCTGAGTGGCAATCCTGGAGTGAGGAGGAGCAGTGGCATAGCAGAGCTTGTGGACACAGTGGAGGAGGGACCCTCCTCACAGTTCCAGGGAATAAGAGTGCTTGTGGTCACTAACAAACCAGAGTAAATACCTTTCCTTAGATCATACCACCTTAGAAGAACTGAAAACTTATAGGTCCCTATAAGTATCTCTGAAAAGAGCTGCCAAAACCCTTGAAGCTTAGGACAGTTCACCCTCCACACTGGAAGCAGAGTCCTACCTTTTAAACAAAGAGTTAAAAAGTCAACAAATTAGCTGGGAAAATGACCAAACAATGTTGGGGTGGGGGGAGGATCTTCAGACTACAGAAGCTTACTTTGGTTACAAGGAAAATCAAAACATACACTCAGAAGAAGACAACAAAGTCAAAGCCTCCAAGAAAAGTATGAATTGATCTCAGGCTATGTAAGAGCTCAAAAAGATTTTAAAAATCAAGTAAGAGAAATAGAGAAAAAAATGGGAAGAGAAATGAAAGTGATACAAGAAAACCATGAGAAAAACGTCAAGAGTTTGCTAAAGGAGACCCCAAAAATTACTGAAGAAAATAAAACCTTTAAAAAATAGACTAACTCAAATAGCAAGAGGTACAAAAAGTCAATGAGGAGGAGAATGACCTAAAAAGTAGAATTGGCCAAATGGAAAAGAATGCACAAAAATTCACTGAAGAAAAAATACTTTAAAAATTAGAATGGAGCAAATGGAAACAAATGACTATGAGAAATCCAGAAATTATAGAACGAAATGAAAAGAACAAAAAAATAGAAGACAATGTGAAATATCTCTCTGGAAAAACAATTGACCTAGAAAATAGATCCAAAAGAGATAATTTAGAAATTATTGGACTGAATGAAAACCATAATTTAAAAAAGCCTACACATCATCTTTCAAGAAATTATTAAGGAAAACTGCCCTGATATTCTAGAACCAGGGTGTAAAATAGAAATTGAAAGAATTCACCAATCACCTCCTGAAACAGATCCCAAAAGGAAAACTCCAGGAATATTATAGCCAAATTTCACAGTTCCCAAGTCAAGGAGAGAATATTGTAAGCAGCCAGAAAGAAACAATTCAAGTATTGTGGAAACATAATCAAGATACTTCAAGTTGAGCAACTTGTACATTAAGGGATCGGAAGGCTTGGAATATGATATCCTGGAACTTAAAGGAACTAGGATGAAAACTAAGAATCATCTACTTAGCAAAACTGAGTGTAATCAATGAGGGGGGAGAATTGATATTCAATGACATAGAGGAATTTAATGCATTCTTGAGAAGTCAGAATGAAATAGAAAAATTGACTTTCAAATACAAGACTCAAGAGAAGCATGAAAAGATAAACAAAAAAGAAAAATGATAAGGGACTTATATAAAGTTGAACTGTTTTATATTCCTATGTGGAAAGATGGCATTTGTAACTCATGAGATCTTTCTCATTATTAGGGTAGTTGGAAGGAATGTATATATAGACAGAGGACACAGGGTGAGTTCAATATGAAAGGATGATACCTAAAAAATAAAATTAAGGGATGAGAGAGAGGAATGTACTGGGAGCAGGAGAAAAGAAGAGGTAGAATGGAGTAAATTATCTCACAATAAAAAGTTTTTACAATAGAGGGGAAGAGGGTAGAGATGAGAGGGAGTGGGTGAACCTTACTCTCATCAGAATTGACTCGAAGAGGGAATAACATATATACTCATTGGGTATAGAAATCTATCTTACTCTACAGGAAAGTAGGGGGAAGGGAATTAGAGAAGGAGGGTGATAGAAAGGAGGGCAGACTGGGGGAGGGGATAATCAGAAGCAAACACTTTTGAGGAGGGACAGAGTCAATGGAAAGGACAGAATAAATGGGGTGGGACAGGATGGAGGGAAATATAATTAGTCTTTAATTATATTACTATTATGGAAGTGTTTTGCATGGTTATACATGTATAACCTATATCAAAATTACTTGCCTTCTCAAAGAGGATAGGTGGGGAGGGAGAGAGAGAATTTTGAACTCAGAATTTTAAAAACAAATGTTAAAAATAGTTTTTACATGCAACTGGGAAATAAGATACACAGGCAATAGGATATAGAAATCCATACTCGGAAGGAAAATAATAAAGGAAGGAAATAAAAGAAGGTGGGGGAGGGTCAGAAAGAATGGATGATAGATTGGGGAAGAGGTAATCAGAATGCATGAAGTCTGGAATGGGGGAGGGGAGAGATCGGGACAAAAATCTGGAATTCAAAATCTTGTGGAAGTGAATGTTGAAAACTAAAAATAAATAAAATTAAAAAAAAAAAACTTTAACCTAAGGGGTCATATTCCTCATTGACCTGGTAAAGTCTTTATTCATGGCCTGGGTATTTAATAAAATAGGGATGAATCCCACCCTATCTGTCAGGATGACAGAATTTTAGGTTTAGCAGTGACCTTAGAGGCACAAAGCCCAGCCTGAGCTCAGACCAACAAAAGAATGTCCACTCTAACATGCCACATGTAGCATCTGCCATCTTCCACTCTTAAGATCCCCAATAAGGGGGAATACACTACCTCCAGAGTAGTGTATTAGTTCTGTTTAAAAAATATTTTTTGACAGTTCTGTTTAAAAAATATTTTCCTGACATCAAGTCTAAATTCTTTCAAACACTTGAAGACAACTATCCCATCTCTCCTGTGCTTTCTCTTTTCCAAGCTAAACATGAGAGACAGCATGGTTGAGAGGAGAGAATGCTGATTTGGGCCCAGGGCAATTTGAGTTTGAATCCCACGTCAGGCATTTTCTGGCTATGTGACCCTGAGCAAACCATCTGCCCCTCCTCTCATCCCAATTTCCTCATCCATAAAGTGGAAATATTAATAGCACCTACCTCCCAGGGTTGTTGTGAGGATCAAGTGAAACAACATGCAAACCTTACAGTGTCATATACATACTATTTTTACTAGTTATGTGATTCTGAGCAAGTCACTTAAGCTCCCTTGACCTCAGTTTTCTCATCTGTAAAATGAGAGGAATTGAACTTAATGGCCCCTAAAGTCCCTTCTAGAGTGAATAACCAGACCTGGAGTAAGGAAGACTCCTCTTCCCGAGTTCAAATCCAGCCTCACATAGCTACTAGCTCTGTGACCCTAGGCAAGTCACTTAACCCTGTTTGCCTCAGTTTCCTCATCTGTAAAATATACTGGAGAAGGAAATGGTAAACTACTCCAGTATGTCTGCCAAGAAAACCCTAAACAGGGTCATGACTGAAAACACTGAACAAGAACACTCTATATCTATGACTCTTTGACTACCTCCCCACCTGTGTCCCAGTTCCTTCAGATCCTTACATGGCATAGACCTGAAAGCCCTCTTTCTGGAGACTTCTTGTCTTTCTAAAATGTAGTGCCCAGAACGAAACACAAGATGTGGTCTGACTGGTTATATGATAAATAAAATCTCAGGCATTAGAGACTCATTGAGTACAATGCCCCATAGGCCTGGGGCTGAAAGAAACCATGAAAGGTCCTCTAATCTCTGCATTGTTATATACATTTTACAGATGAGGAAACTGAGGCAAAGAGGGGGAAGAGACTTGCCCAGGGTCACACACCTAGTGTTTGAGGTCAGATAGGTGCCCATTGGCACCATTGTTCATTGATTGATTGTTTGATTGATAGGAAAGAAACATCCTCAAAAGAGCAGCAGCACCTATTCCTATCTTAATCATTCACAGATCTTCAAGGCCTTTCCCAAAGAGAAAGACCTGTGACCCCTGTCTTAGGAACAGGGAAAATGAGTCAAGGGCAAGGGCAGTAGGAAGTTTGCTTACAGCTCAGTGACCAAGCTGGGAAGTAAATGTGATTCCCCTGCCCCCCGAAGGGCTGAATCTTAAGTCTTCTCCCCAGGAGGGAGCTGAATGAATATGTGGGCAGCCTGCCAGCCAGTGTTCAGCCAATGCTCTGAGGGCAGCTGCAAAAACCCCACTCCCCTAGAAACAAATGGGTAATAAAAGCCAGCCCAGCCCACCTCCGATCTGGCTGAGCCCTAATCCTCAATTACCTAGGAAGGAGCTGTTCCAGATAGCGCCTCGCTAAAGAAAAACACATGCTTGTCAGGCGTGGATGGAGATTAACGCTTCACAGTTGTACCTTGGTGCATGAGAAACCAGGACCCAGAAGAAAAGAAGGAAAATTATGGGGCTGCTAAAGGCTGAGGTGACCTGTAGTATTAAAAATGAGGGAGAGAGAAAGAGAGAGAGAAAGAAAGAGAAATACATACACACACACACACACACACACACACACACACACACACTCCAAGCTTTATTCCTGCAAAGGAGGCAAGCATAAAGCTAATTATACATACCCAAGTCCTCATTCTACAACCAGCCACATGTTGGTGGGAAGAAAATCATCGCCAGTACCATACTCCCAGGCCAATTTTTTCCATTCTTTGTATCCCCATTGCTTAATGTCTGGCACATAGTAGGGGTTTAACAGATGCTATTTGACTTGACTTCCTGGCAGAGAAACTGTGTTCTCCAATGAGATATTTGTAAAACTCTTAGCACAGTGACACATAGTAGGTACTTGATAAATGGTGTTGACTTCTGGGCAGGGAAATTGTATTCTCCAATTAGATAATCTTTGTAAAGCCCTTAGCACAGTGCCTGAAACACAGTAGGTGCTATATTAATACTTTTTCCCTATAATTATTAATAGTATTTTCCCCCACTTCCTAGACGCCATGGAATTTAGATTTGGAAGGACTCTGCAGACCATGAAGCCCAACCCTGTCATTTTGATCAATGAGAAAGCTAAGGAAGAAAGGTGACTGTCCAAAATCACCCAAGTAGCAGCTGGGAGACATAGGACTAAATCATGGATCTGGAGCCCTGCCCCTGACACAAAGCAGGGCTCCCTGGGCTCACCTGCTAAGACACCCATCCTCCAATCCTACTTCACCGGACAGCCCAGCACTCTCTCCATGCCACTGATTTCTTATGACAGAAGTAAACCAATGAGCAGGTCTGGGAAACCCAAGAGACTAAAATCTCTTGGGGATGGACGATTGATATTTCTGCCACTTGACCATCTTTTACTTCCTGTGTGGGGTCAATAAGCCGTGTGCAACTTTGTTTTTACTTTTTTGAAGCAAAAACCTTAAATGGTCTCTGAGCCTAACCTGTGATCAGGGCAATCAGCTGCCCCATAAAAGTCCACAGGCCTTCCCTCCAGCCCAATCAGGGCCCTTGGGACACCAGTATAGGATAAGGACCACTGACTTCTCAGGGCTAAGAGAAGCTCCATAAGATTTTATTCATTTGTCAACAGGACTTGATTTCTTTCCCCTGTGGAAACATACTACAACCCCTTTTCCCCCTTAAAAGGGAAATATTAGGGCACCTGCATAGGGATTAGACCTGCGGTTTCATTGGAAAAGGGAAATAAAGATTCAGGATAAGGAAACCATATCTACCAACGTAAGTTGGCACCTTCTTTGCAGCCTACAGAACTTGAAGGTGCTGGGAGGTAAATGATTTTCCCAGGAGTCTCAGAGTCAACTGGTGCTAAGAGGTTGGATTTGAACACATCTTCATGGCTCCTGTGAAGAATGATGAAAACTTTTGCTTCTACAGAAATTATGTAATATATGACTTATGAAATCTAGGAGATCCATACATACCAGAAAGTCTTTTAACTTGCAGCAAATGCAGGAAACTAAATTGACTGTAGAAGACACTTTCAACATAGATGAATACTAGATTATCTTCTAGCAGAAAAGGGAAATTAAGAAATATGATGGAGAAATTTGTTTCCATAAATTTAGAGTAACAAACAAGCAGCAGAAGGGGAGGCATAGCGAAGGAGTTATGTCTCACGCAGAGGATGATGTGCAAAACGAGGATCCAAATGGTTTGAATCTTGTTTTGAGGTAGCTAAGTAGAGTAAAAGTGAAGTCTTGCTTGCAATGCTTATGCATAATAAGCTTATGAATATTAACATCTCCTCTGGGAGGGCTAAAGGTTCATTAAATGGTCTTACAATGCTCATAGTGGGAGGGGGAACATGTCAGGGGCAACAATGTAGTAGGTGTAGCAGAAAAGTGTATCCCCTATATTACCCAGCCAATGAGGAGACAAGGGAGGGACTTTGCATAGGTGTTTAAGGCTTACATTTTTTCTGGAGGGTGTATCTATTTCATGAGGTACCCATCACTGCGATCATGTTAATAAACTTTTCTTTCATCTTTACCCCTCCCAAACCTGAATGAATTATTTCTCACAGCTCCAAGATCAGTTCTCTAGCCACTAAGCCACACTGCCTCTTGAATAAAATACTAAGAAATGGTAATATTTTAGTGTCCTTTGTCAATCAGATGAACCAGCCTCTAACCTGTGGATGGCAGGAACTGAACAGAGAAGACTAGAGGCAGGAGAGTCAGGGATCCAACAGAAGTTTAATTACAAACAGAGGGAAATGGTTTGCAAGCAAGGATACATGTGCCAGAGCCCTGCCCCTAGTGGAGAGACCCCGAGGAGTGCAGGGAGATCTCCAGACCAATGCCAATGGCTATGCTGTAACCCTGACAATCAGAGGTAGCAGCAAGAACTGATTCATAGCAGGACTTCATGACTGAAACACGGCTATTTGTTCAAGTTTGTCCAGTGCTTATCGGAGCTCTGAAAATACCTGGTGCTGGTGAAAGTGGTACAACAATTAAATGGTTTTGCCACAGGGTGAGATCATTCACAGAATGAATGCAAAGGATGGCTGTTATGCCTAACTCAGGGGACAGCCTGCTTTCTGGCCCTTAACTCTGGAAAACAGGGTGTCTCCTCATATCTTGGTACCTTGGATAAAGGGAAATATTAAAAAGTCTCATTTCGCTGTTCTTGCCTAAAGTCTGAGATCTCAAACCTTTTCTGTGCTTGGAAGAAGTTCTAAGGAAACTTAGAAACTTAGGGTGTGAGATCTTCCTTCTAATCAAAGCCGTAATTTATTCTCAGACTAAATCTAAGTCAATAAACACTGTGCAAAACAAGGGAAATGCCATTACGAGAAAAGAAAGATAATCACTGCACTCAAGGAACTTGTAAGGCCCAGAACTGGGCCTCGACACGGCTTCTGGACCATCTCCACAAAGTCCCTTGAGTTACCTAGAATATAAGCTCCTTTTTTTCCTTTTTCCTTAATCATCTTTAGAAATAGATCAAGTAACAATATTGTTGGGTCAAAGAGTAGTTGAATAACTCTTCGGGCATAATTCCAGTTTGTTTTCCAAACTGGTTGGATCATTTTACAATTCCACAAACAATGAATTAATGTCCTAATTTTTCTGCATCCTCTGCAACATTTGTCACTTTTGCCTTCCATCATTTAGTAGATGTAAAATATTTTCAAGATTGTTTTAATCTGTGTATCTCTGACATACAATGATTTAGAGCATTTTTATAGGACTATAAATTCTTTAGATTTCTTCTTTGGAAAATCATCTGTTCATATCCTTCGACCATTTATCAACTGGGGAATGACTCATACTCTCATAGACTTGACAAAGTTCTAATTACTATGTGTGAATTTCCCTCCATCTTATTTTACTCCCTATTTTCCTTCTCAGCCTCTCTTTTTTCCCTAACCCAGTTACCTTCTTTTTCCCTATACCCTCTTTTTCCTTATTTTACCCACCCCTCTAAAATTACCTTCTCCTCACCCCCTCCTATTCTTATTTTACACACTCTTTTAAAAGTCCTTCCCCAGTTTTCTCACCTCTCCAGAAGTTCAAAAGACTTTCTAAATCTCTTCAGATGTACACTGTTTCCTCTTCAATCCAGATGAGAGTAAGATTCCAATATCACCAGCCCTCCTCCCTCATCTGTTTCCCCACACCCCATTTTTGTGAGATAATTATAGCTGCTCTCTTTATGATGGCAAAGAACTGGAAATTGCAGGGATGCCTATCAAAATGGGGAATGACTGGACAAGTTGTGGTATATGATTGTGATGTGTGCTCTAAGAAATGATGAGCTCAGTGACTTTAGAAAAACATGGAAAGATTTGCACAAAATAATAAAAAGCCAAATGAGCAGACCAAGAGAAAATTGTAGGTAGTAACAGCAATAGTGTTTTAAGAAAGACTTGGAGTGAATGGTTTTTTTGCTACTGTAAATACCCAAATTAACATATGAACATATCAAGAAAGACACTATCTGAATCCAGAAAAAGAACTGATAAGTACAACTAATGTATAGAATAATTTAACATATATATGTGTGTGTGTCTAATGGTAGCCATCTCTAGGGTAGGGGGAGAGGGAGGGAAGAGAAAAAGAAAATATTTATATGATAATTTTGCATATTTGAAAGACATAGCAAGTTGTGCATAGTAGATTTGCAGTTTCATGCACAATCACCTTTTTTATTGTACTGTTATGAAAATACTTGTTTTATTCCATAAATTGAAAATATTTTTTAAAAAAGAATATAAGCTTCTTGAGGACAGGAACTGTCTTATTTCTGTTTTTGTCTCGTCAGTGCTTTGCATAGTTCCTGGCATACGGTAAGCAATTAAAATCACTTTATCTATCCATCCATCATCTACCTATCCATCCATCAATCATCTATAAATTTCCATTCATTCATCCATCATCTATCTCTCCATCAATCCATTTCTATCGTCTATCTATAAATATATATATATGTCCTAAGCAACCTCAGCATAAGCTTTTCCTATAATGCTATAAGCTACCTACCCATTTGGGGACTAAATCCATTTCAGCCACTGGCCCATTTGTAATCCATTAGGGAAAGACCCCAATGCATTCCAAGAGCAAGGGAAATTGACCTAACTCCAGGAACAGGTAGTAGTAGGGACATTTTCCTCATCTTTCTCTTCAGCATTTGCGTAACAGACCAAGCCCAGGATGTATGAGTCAGAATTTCAGTGTCCCCAGCCCCTTTGTGAATTTCCAAGCATTACAAGTCTCTAAACAGGAAGTGACATAAATGTAGCACACCTGACATTTTCTATGAGTGGTATGTTTTGTTCATGGACTTGTTCTATGTTTTGATATAAAGGTCAGCAATAGATACAAGATCATCTAGGCAAAAAATCTGAGAAGCTGTTAGAGAAATCACCAGATGCTGAACAGCAGAAGGCTATGAGACAAGGCTTCTCTCAGTCCTCCCTTGTGGTGTGAAAGCAGTTTCCCAGGTGGGTGGGGGCCATTTCCAGTCATCCGGATCTGTATGTATCTGGCCACTGGATCCAGATGGCTCCAGAGGAGACAGGGAGGCTGTTGGCTTTGTGTAGCCCTGCCTCATTTAAATCCAATTCACTTGCAAGTCATGGCATCACCTCCCTGATGTCATGGTCCTCTTCAAGAATGAAGGACAACAACCCAAGTGGGTGAGGCTTTGATCAAGCTCCTACTCAATGGTGAATTTTGTTGTTTTAGGCCAGACTCCCTATTCCTAAAAGGAGTGTACAGCTGGAAGTTTTGAAGAACCTCCAAGATTAGGAATACAACAATAAAGATAGAGATACCTCTGTCCCTCAGCGTTTTTCATGCATACCCAATACAGGTATAAGACAACTTCTTTGTTGTTCAGACATTTTCAGTCATATACAGCTCCTTGTGATCTCATTTGAGGTTTTCTTAGCAAAAATACTGGAGTGGTTTGCCATTTCCTTTTCCAGTCCATTTTACAGATGAGGAAACAAACAGGGTGAAATGACTTGCCCAGGGTCACACAATTAGTAAGGCCAGATTTGACCTGAGGTCCTCTGACTCCAGGTCCGGCACTCTATCCACTGGCTCACTTCACAGCTCCCACAAATTTTTAGATAGATGGAATTGGTATGCTGGGAAAAATCCCGCTAAACAATTTCCAGAAGGATCTCTTAGTTTAAATAAAATATATCACTTTGGAGGTGAGAAGGGGGCACAATGGATAGAGTACCAAGGCTGGAGTCAAGAAAACTCCTCTTCCTGAGTTCAAATCCAGACTCAAACATTTACTAGTGTGTGATGCTGGCAAGTCACCTGCCAGCATTTGCTCAGTTTCCTCATCTGTAAAATGAGTTGAAGGAAATGGCAAACCATTCCAGTATCTTTGTCAAGAAAATCCCAAAGGGAATCACAGAGAGATACAACTGAAAATAACAAAAATCACATTTTAAAAAACACCCAATCTCATTGGTCAAATATTAAAAAGGATTGTAAATGGGAAATCTTTTTAAATTGATGAACAGAGCTATGAACTTCAGAGACACTAAGTCTCAGAGGTCTTAGAGACTAATGCTAAAGACTTAACAAGTATAATCAAGAGAGAGAGAAAGGTTGGATATGTAGGCTTGAGAGTCACATGGAGATGATGTTTTCTATAATTGCACATATTATGTCATATTACATCTATATCAAACTGTTTGCCTTCTCAGGAGAGAGGCGGGGCAGGAAGGAAGAATTTGGAACTCAAAATTTTTAAAAATGAAATGTTAGATGGTAAGACCTCTATGTTCTAATGTGAAGTGAGAACCACCAGATCACTACGCACAGTAATAGAATGATCACCTGAGAACTTGGACACACTGTTGAATACAAAGGACTAGTGATGAAAAATGCTGTCCACCTCCAGAGAGAACTGATAAATTGATTGCAGAATGAAGCATAATTTTCTTTTTCTTGCTTTTAAAAACAATATGGCTAAGATGGAAATGTTTTGCATAATTTCACATGTATAATTGATATATTGTTTGCCATCTCAGTGAGTGGTGGCAGGGGTGGGAGGGAGAATCTGGATGTCAAGATTTTTATAAAATGATAAAAATTTTAATTACAAACATTTAACAAAATGTTAAAAAATTTTACATGTAATTGAAAATATTCAATGAAATAAAAATAAAAATATATCGGGGGAAAAAGATTCATGGTAAGATTAAAAACTCAAGTCCAAGAGTAAAAACAAAAATGTGAACCTAACTAGCTGTTTGTTTCTTGGTGATTACTCTTTAAATTCACTTGGCCACTGCCAACAGGGAGGAAATTTTTCTTTTGGAATTCTATGATAAAGTACTGCACCAAATAAGGAAAATGCCTACTGCCCCTTTGGTACCTCTGCAATAACTACCAGGAGCAAATGGGAACCAGGGGACCTTGCCTTGGTTAAACAATTCGATGCCCATAAATTGGGTACTGGGTAGCCTGCTTGCTGAAATATGTCAACCCCTACTTTTCAGCTCTGAGGAGCAATGTGCTCAACCCCTGCAAAGGAGTGATTCATCCATCAGCTAGGCCATAAAGTAAGTGAACTGAGCAGGTAAAACATTTAGTAGCAGCCACTTTTAAACCTGAACGCATTGTTATCCCCAGCCAAAGTGCAGAAACATATCTCAAACAAACCTTCTAATCAAATGGTTACCACCAGGCCTGGAGTGGTTTGGCAGGAATGATTCCTGGTTAACTAAGAGCACCCAGCCAAGGGTGTATGGGACTTAATTGTTTCAGATCCTTTGGAGTGAGAAAGTAGAATCACAGGCATGTGGCTAGAGGCAGTGGGGACTTGGGAAAGGTAGATAGGAGCCCTCTCTTCTCTCAGCCAATCAGGAATCATACTTTCCTCCCTGTGCTACACTAAAAGCCAAAATGAGGTTGACCCATATGCTCATGTCTCCTCCAATATTTCAACAGGTGAGGACTAGAAAAAGCAGGGCCTTCAAGACTGGGGGAGGCTGCCTTAGTTTTGACAGTACTCAGTGGCTTCAGTGTTGAATGGCTCCAGGATGATGTCCTGCCAGATCACAACACAACCCTCCCTCCCAAGAATACAATGGTTTGAGGACTCTTTTCTGCTAGCTGAGAGGTGGAGAGCTCTTCTTCATGCCTGCTAGGACTCCTTTGAATCTTACAAAAGTCCCTACTCAGTCCCCTCAAAATCCTTCTTTAACTGCTTGCCCCATCCCAGGCCCTAGGCTAAGTCCCTGCCCTTCAAGGAGCTCATATCCTGGAGGTAACAACACATACAAAGATGTTCAAACAGATATGATTCAGCAAGCAGTAGGACACTAGAGATGGGCCTCTCACACAAGGTGGGACAGGAGTAGAGCCCTGAGGCAGCCAACAGCTAGGGAGGAAGGAAAGTGAAAACATTCCAGGAATGGGGGGCCGTAAAGGAAAGAAGGTAGCACCAGGCCTGTTATTTCCAACCACCAGTCTTTGTAACACCCCTACACAACCTAGGAGGCCTGACAAGGACACCTAGCCAAAACCTACAGGTTATAAATCCTGTGCTTTTAAGATCTTCCTGATTGCCCCAAATCCAGTGACCATGGGAACTTGCCTTCTCTCAAACACCTCTTAACTTTGGGTGGACAAGGCTGCCCCAAAGAATACCACCTCCCATTTTCCCAAGTACTTGTGACCTTGTACAGTAGACAGGTGACCTTCTCCTGGCCTGGTGGGAGCTCATACTTTGAGGGCCAGCAAAGCTACCCCCTAAAACGGCTTAAACTCATTCAGAAATCCACACCCCTCCTTTTTACCCCAAGTTGGCCTGCTTCCCCAGAGAAAGACATGCACACACAGGAATTAAATACAAAATCAAATACTTTAATGAAATTAGGGAGCAGGGAAAAGAAACAGCTCAGATATACCACTAAAACTGATACTGCTGGCTGTGTACTCGTTTCTTACATCTTCTGTTTTAACAAGCAAGCAGAATGACAAACTACGAATTCTTCAAAGTTTCAAATATCCTGAGTAGAGAGTTGTGTTTTTTTAAACCACATAAAATGCATATATATGAAACTTTCCTATTCATGAGCTGGTGTCCTGCACTCAGCATTGCACAGATAAAAATATACTACTTTCAATACACAGATCTAAATACTTCACATTTTTAAATCAGAATTCTCTACACAAGTTTTAAGTTGACAGAATTCAAGTTCTGAATTTTCAGTATAATAGCTTTAACTTGTATTAAACACACGTTTATTTACAATGTGGATAAAGTGTAAAGGTACCTAAATAAGGCCATATTACCATATTGTACTGTTAAACACTGCAAAATATATACACGAGTACAACCTAATGTAGGTAGAAGTTCTAAAAATCACTTTTCTTGGTTTAACGTAATTGAGTTTCAGTATGAGGGGGAAAAAGACAGCTTGTAGTTAGCACCAAGCTACACAAAGTTTAATTAAATAAACATTTGAGCTTTCTTCCAGCTCTATCCAGAAGGGCCATTCAGAGTTGAAGTAGAACAGCGAAGAGGTCCACTCTCAATCTCATAGAGGAGGCTGCAGCCGCCCATCCATCTGTTCTAGGACTAACACTTGTTACAGGGATGGACCCAGTGCCAACTTCCAAGGAAAGGTCCGGATGCCCAACTAGACAGTCGTTGGGGAAACCAAGCTGTCTACCTGATTCTATTTTCAGTCTCATGACCATGTCCATTAAATGACCATTTCCCTTTAAATTCATGCTTAACAAGTTGAGGAACAAATAAAGCAGAGATGATGGTCAAGTCAGTCTGGACACCAACTTGCCCAGGCTATGGGAAAAAAGGCAGCTGAGGCCTTGTCTGCCACATGGCCTCCAAGCCTCATCTCCTGTGCCTGCTGTGTCCAGGGTGTTCTCGCTCATAGCGATGGCCAGTCCGCTCATAAGACCTAGAACGTTCCCGCCTCTGATCCCTGTAGTAATGACTCTTCTTCTTGTATTTCCCGGAATTATCTGAGCGTTCCCTGGATCGGCTTCTAGATCTGGACGAGCTCCGGCTGCGAGATTTCCGAGGTTTTTGGGCTGCATACTTATAGTCCTTTGATTTCTTGTAGTTCCTGATCTTGGAGCCCTTGTAAGAACCACCATGGTTGGCCTGTCTTGGGGGAGAGTCGCTCCGGCTCCGAGAGCGGCTCTGGGACTTTGAACCACTGGACGTTGAACAGCTTTCACTTTTTCTAAAGAAAAACAGCCCCAATGAAACATCTACATTATGAAATCTACTTTCCTTAAGGGACCCAAAGTTCACCCAATCTCCTAGCTCTACACTAGATAGAATACCTGACAGGGACCTAGAAACAAGCTATACATACCTCCTCTTGGGAGAAGCAGATCTGGACTGTGATCGAGAGTAGCTCTGATCTCGACTTCCACTGCGACTTCGACTTTCTCGGCCTTTTGGCAAGCTGTGGAAAGAAAGGCCTTGTTAGTCAGAGTGAAGGATCAGCCACCCAAGAGGCACAGAACGTCCACCCCAGAAGAAAGCCTCACCCATTCACTGGACTGTTGGATTTGGCCCTCTTGGCACCCTCCATTTTCCTTTTGGCATTCTTCATTGCTTGCACAGAGAGTGGGGAAGGTTTATTCCCTTTAGTTTCTTTGGGGGATTCTAGCAAAACAAATATAAGAAATTCCATGGAACACCAACAATAAAGGAGTCGGAGAGAATACACAAGTTGAAACTCCACTATTCTTCCTTCCCTACCCTACACTGAAGCAATCATCACACCTGTGAATGGAGCTGTTCTAATATCAAAGGAAGCACAGAACAGCTGAGGGGGAAACCTTGGAGGCAGAAGGGAGGAATGAGGACTAGCATTCCAAGACCCAAACAGACACAAAACTTGGCACATGGGCCTCAACAGAGAACGTCACTTGGTCAATCATGTGTCTTCACCATAAAGCTAAGTCTTGAAAGATGACTCTATGAAAAGAATGGAGTGCCTCTCCTCCAGGTCCTCGTCTCCCCTGGACTTGGTGACTGGCTTCTCCATGTGCCCCTCACATATAGCCCTCCACAGGATCCCTGAAGCTGACTTTTGACCAAGGGTTCTCTCTAACCTCAAAGACAAATCCGTGCGACAGAAATTTTAAGTTCTTCATACACATGCTCTGATACATACTTGTAATGCAAAGCCATCTTGGTGCTTCTGACATGAGTCACCACTGCAACTTCCTGCCCGCCCCTCCCCCCCACCTGTTCCTTTCAAAACTTTAGTTCAAGTACCACATCCTATGTGAAACCATTTTCTGCTGCTGGCCCACCATACATGAATAGATAATAAGTGCCCTGATAGAAGAAACTTCACTTTTCTCTCCCATACCTAATGAATGGGACTTCGTGCTTATTACTAAATTGTGGCTGATCAATCGACCCTGTTGTAATCAAAGTGCGGTTTGGATAGATAACTCCAATTTCAATGTAGCAGAAACAGAAAGAAGGAAAGTCAGCAGCAGCAGCAGCACTGTCTAGGAGGAGGAGGAGAACTTCACAAAGTAGCATCTGGCCCTAGAGGATGTCCTAACTTTTCGGAATCATGGACCCCTTCTCAAAATGCTTTTAGATGTATAAAATACACAGGATTACGAAAGAAAACCAAAGACACTAGGGCACCACAATGTCAAAAAACCCAAGTGTACAGCCACGAAACTCCCCAACACAGAGTAAAGCCGTAAGAGCAAACCTTACCAAACACTCACCTATTTTAGGAACAGGGGAAAAGCCAGAGGTGTTGTCTAAAATGGGAGTCCCATCAGCAAGCAGTCCTTTAGCTTGGGCTTTTGCCTCTTCAATGGCATGTTTTTTCTTTTCGACTTCACTTTCTAAATATGTCAGATCAACCTACAACAACAGCACCAGCCCAAAGAAAGAAACAAGAAAAATAGATAATAGTCACACCTAATTAAGTGGGAAAACATCAAAGCAAAAATAGCAGAAAGATAAAACAAACCTTTTTCCGAGTATAGAGCAACAAAATTTTTAAGCAGATTTCTTGAATCTCTTCCTCAGATGCTCCAAACAACAGAAACCAATGGGGACGATTAGGAAGAGGAATCTAGAAAAAGGAACACCACTGTAAATATCCACACTCTTATCGTGCCAGGTACTACAAAACAAATGGTTGGTAAATTTTATTTTTACCAAAATGCATTACCCTGGAAAAATATCATTTTTAGAAATCCCATGAGAAACTTAAATAGAGTCATTTGCCCTACAAGTTCAAATCTACAGGTTCAAAAAAGGTCAGGAAAGGCAACTAACCAAATTAATTTATGCAGCTGAATAAAATGTGTCAAGCAAAAACAAGCTCATCTTCTGGAAGGTACCACCATTTCAACCACTCATTTTACACCAGAGAAATCAAATACTAACCTCTAATGTCCTGGCAGCAAGATAGATGCACGCACAGGCAATGCTCTCTGGCTGGAACCTTACAAAGACATCTGTTCGAAGGCTATCATTCATATAGTTCCTAAAAGTCAAACACAAAAGAACTGCAACTCCCCAAGGCAATGCTGACCATGTCTGCAATTCACTATAAATCACTCCATTTCTAAGCATTCTACCTCTAAATCTGAGGGCTAAACGGTCCTGTAAATCTCAAGAGTTAATGGAGGATCATCAGAATAGCTTCTTCTGAACACAGGGAATGAGGGGAGGGACAGTAACAAAAATTTGTTTTCTTTTTTTAAAAGCTGACTTTGTCAGACAATACTGTTATGAAAGAGAACCAATTTTAACTTTACTTTCTCCTGCTAAGACTACTGGCCTGCTCTCATGCAAAAGCACAACACTTTGGAAAGGCAACATCTACCATAGTGGTTAAAATTATTCAATTAAAGAAATTTATGCTCAATCTCCGTAGTGCAGAGAAGCATGCAAACTCAAGTCATCAGCTGAGCACTGGTCCCTTCTGGATTCTTCTGAGATTAGACATCCTCTTCCCTGAAGTTCCTTTGCATCAGAAAAATGTTTGGGTTTTTTTTTTTTTGGTTTGTTTTTCAACCTGTCCATTTCCCATGACGGACTGATTCACAGCATCCGGAACAGAATCCATTTGATGGGAAAAACGCCCTTGTGCATTTCGGATATATGGGAACATCATGCAGAGGAAGGCTCAATACCCAAAGTGAAATCCTCTTCGCAGGTTTATCAAAGAATCGTTTCCAAATTGTCCCATTTCAACAAGGAGTCTTAAAATGAACATTCACAGAATCAGACAATGGCAATAAAATACTGGAAGTTTCACAGTCAGTAAGCACATTTTAAAACTATATTGCAGTTTAAGTTATCAAAGTACAAAAAGTTTTTATCTAAACAGAATGTAAAATATTCACTACATTTTCAACATATTTTTTCAGAGAAAGACACTTAAAATTTCATATATTAAAATCAGAACTTGGGCATCTGGCTGTAGATCAAGTATGGTGAAAGATGAGGGCTGACCCCAAGGAGAACAAAAATTTTTTTTTAAAGTCATGATTTACAACTCCAAAGAGTTTTCAAAGCATAGCCATAGATTCCTTGTGTTCAAGCATCAGTCAATGGGACAGACCATCCTACTATCTATCCTATCATTTTTCCCTGAACCCCAGGGCAGCATTAAGCACATACTGCCCACCCACAAGTTTCTAAGAACTACATTAAGATGTTATGAGGAAGGCACTCTATCTGACTCCAAAAGGTGTTGCTGTAAGCATCAATAAAGAACAAAATAAAGTCACACAAGGTAACTACACATTTGTTGGTCAGTAGGAGCTATTACTTTTTGTTTTTGCCAGTAAACAGATGTTTTATAACATTTTAGCTACAGTAATTTTCTCTTTTAATCAAAACAGCCACAAACAATAATCATGCCCAATTCACTTTCCTTTTAAGTCCTAAAATACAAAACAATTAAGAACATTTAAAAATATTTGTACTTATTGCTGTACTTGAAATTTACAATGTTTAATTAAGTATATCAAAGTTTAAAGGTGTGTACCTTTTACTAGACTAGCAGTTGCTGAAAAAAGCACAACTAAAGAATTTTTTTTAGCAATATATGTTCTCAGCCAAGACAAACTGGACCACAGGCTACTACTACCAATCTGGATCCCAGTTAACCAGTTTGTCACATTTTTGAATCCCACCTCCATCCACCCCTTACAGTTTCGCAAAGAAAAAGGTAAACACCTTTAATATACAGGTACAGCAGCTTTAAATTGACAAAATTTAAGTTAAAACAGTTATAAAATCTAATAAATACAATTGTCAAAGCACAACAAAAAAATGAACAAGAAAAAAAAGTCAAAGATAACCACAAGAAGCAGTCGGCCAGTTACTATACTATCGTATATACCACCTGTCTAGAGCCAGCCTTCTCTGGAGAGCCTGCATTGGATTGACTGAAGACGGCAGCTATCCCTGCACCAAAGCGCTTGGACAGCAGAGGAGAAGTCTTAGTCACTTACCCTCAGAGGCTACCCTTTGATTAAAAGAGTACAGAAAAGAAAAGTCAAAATAGGTTCTCCATCAAACAAGTAATAGCACCAGACAGTTCAGTCAGCAGAAATATGACCCTTAATAGATTTAACTCCATGAAAAAAAAACCACAAAACACAAAAAACCCACACACACTAAACTGTCAAATCAAAATTTGCATCAAGTATTCGCGTTACTAAAATCAACGCCTGGAATTTTAGGAAATTCTTCTGTCCCTCTCCTTCCTCCCACAAGGATTTAATAGAGAAGCAGATAGAAAGTTTTCTAATAGTTGTTAAGTCCCTACCCTAGATCTACTCTAGTGTCTCTGACATCCCAGTATTATGTCCAATGATCCAAGTCAATGGGTGACAGCGGGGTTGGGTTTCTAGCACAAGGAGGGGTTACTAAGTACTTCCTCATGTACTTGGCCCAAGGGAAAAGACCAGCTGAACCCTTTCACAGGAAGGGAAAGCAACGGAAGATAGGGAGGAAACAGGGGAGGAGGATATACACTACCTTACCATAAGACAGTGCCTGAAATTTTAAGAAGCTGATGGAAATCTACACAGCAGACTGGGGCACTTCAGACAACTGTGGAGCCCACAACCAAAGTCATGGGATAGACTACCCACTGCCCAAAGTGCCTCAAACCAACATATTTCTGCCACTGCCCTTGCTGGTCTCTTAAAACAAAAAAAATCAACTTACCATGACGTCTGGACCAGGTGTTGATTACGCTCACATTCTAACACCTGAAGGTACATAACGATTATCTGGAAGATATGGGTCATTCAGTTATTATCAAGAATCTTTAGATCCAAGAATTTAGTTTATAGGGGTAACCATGCAGCAAATGAGATCATCATGCTAGATTTTCAAGGAGCGGCCTCATGATGGCATTATCCTGACAGACAGAACTGTTGGATGCTGAGCATTTGCTGAATGATACACATTCCCTGCTTTACAAGGCACCAGGATGCTCAAGTTGGGCTGTAGCTATCCCCGACTAAGCATGCCTCAACTCCACATTAGGAAGTTTTAATCTAATTTCTGCTCTCAATTCAATTTCCACTGTGAGATTAGCTTGTTCTATATATCTCGATTGCTATTTTGCTCAGTAAAAGGACTACTCCTAGTAAAAGCTAAAAGGCATTTTTTAAAATCTAAAGCTAATAGATCTAGGGAAGGAACACTACAGTTATCAACATTAGATTTCTGAGTAATGTTTTAATTGAAGTCCAGGAAAAAAACCATCTCATTGCCGGGGATAGAAGAATACTCAAGTGCTTGAGCCATGCTCCTGTAGTTGACACAATCAGATTTACTTCACTATGACAGAAAAGGGCTCTTGGAACTCTGGCAATTCAAGGTAGGAGAGAGAGAGAGTATCCAATCAGTTTTATGAAGTCAGTGGCAGTGACAACAAATGAAGATAAAGAAAAATGCTTCTAACCCCGCAGAAGCTAGTGTACATTTTTACAGCAGAGCCATCTATTTAGAAATCTTTAGAAATTTAGTAGGATTACTATGCTATTGACAGAAACTGGAAAACCAAAGCAAACTGCCTCTGGTGTGTTTTCATTCACTGGTGAGAGTGGACAAATGTGATTTAATTTCTTAGCTAAGATGGCACAAACTGGTCCATGAATGTTGATGCAAGGTGAGTCTAATGGGAGCATGTGTTCAGGAACCACTTACATTCTAAGAAAATATACCAACCTTATGAGGGTGCTTTACATGGACACAGAACCCCAACTCCTTCAAAACTCTTCTCTCAGCCTTTATAATTTGGTTCTTCAAATTAACATAATCCTGATCCAAGAGCAGAGGTACAGGTTTCCTATAAGAAATTGCCCAATCAAACAGAAAAATTAAAACCACCACTGTACATTATCTATAGTAGATAGTATTACGTATGTACATTGTAAACATCACCCCTAGGACACACTGTCAGATTAACCTCTTTTCCCCTAAGAACATGAATGACTCTCCTTCATCCCTTATTTTTAACCTAACTAACCACTGATTCTCATTGGTTTTCCTCTTCCTTGCAAGTACTAACAACTCAGGTTCTAATTTTAATAGTTTGGGCACACTGGCGCTGAGAAATGCTGGCTGATTTAACTTGTGTCACTAATAATTTAACAGCATAAGAACTTCTGAGATGTGCAGTAAAAGGAAGCCCAATAATCTAAATCAATAAATGAAATTACTACATTCTGAAAAGAGGTTTCATCCATCTAGATGTTATAAAGTACTTAGCTAAGAACATTAGGCTACTTTTAGTGAACTCTTACTTAGGTAAGAGTTCACTGAAAGCCAAAGGACATGATAAAGGAAAAGAAAACCAATAGGTATAGTTTAGTTGAAACAATAACAACTCAGACTCATTAATTGTTGCTCAGCAGAGTCTAAGTACCATATCTGCGTTCAAATCCCTATACTATCACATATGACCAGTGTGACCTTGTGCAAACCCCTTAATCTCTGGGAGCCTACATTTCTACATCAGTAAAAAATAAGCAGATTGGGACAGAAGTACCCAGAGGACAACTCAAAGTCCCTTATGATCCTAATAAAACTAGGATTCTTTTGTATACTCAAAAAATATACCAATACTTACTTTTTCTCCCTCAAATGCCGAAGTCGATGAAACACATTAATTACGTCCCTTATCCGTCTTGGAGCTTCTTCTATTTTGGAGGCCAGATGAACACAGGCCATTGATACATGCTGAAATATAAGTATTGCAACATACTGATGTTTTGCTCAAATCTGGAACTGTGATCGCCTCCATCAGCTTAAGGAGGGCTAGTAAGAGAAAATGGCAGGTAAATACAAGTAACAGAACAACCTGTAAGATAAGCAGCGCTTTACAACCTACATGGCTTATCAAACATAATGAAGCAAAAATACTTAATCTACTGAGGATACCTTGTTTTTGTAATTAGGAGAAAGAGCAAATATGTTGTTAATTAAGCTTTACATATTAAAATCTTAGGTATTTAGCTTGAAACAGAAATGAGGAAAGGGGAAAAAGTTCTACTTACTTCCATGGAATGCTTCACAAAGGATTTGGTATAAAAGAACCGCTGAAATAACACCTGCCCTGTAGCCATGGCCACCTAGAAAGTGAAAAGAATTCAGTATTATGTTTTTAAAAGTACTGTTCAAGATGTGCCAGAATCATCTCAATCTTAGAAAAAAAAAGATATTGGGTCTCACTGTATTCAAGATGTTAGAAAACAAAACTTAAAAGCTTTTCCTGCCCATAGTTAGTGATCCACCCATACTTCCCCACATCACAAAACAACAGTTGCCTTAAAACCAAGAAAAAGAGTCCATCTCAAAACATGTAAACAAAAAAACAATCCTCCACTCCACCATGGATGTACTTCTTAAACATTTAAGTAAGAATTGGCTGGAGATGCCTCATGTGCTTTCCCACACACTAAGTCATATTTTCAAGGGCCAAAGGGTAAGAGGCCCTGCCAGCTAAATCCAGCAACACAAGAGCTGGGATAAGGAAAGATCAACACATTGGGAGGAGGGAGGTGGCAAAGGAGGAAAACACTTGAGCAACCCTTCCGTCCCCTTGCACAATACAGGGGAAAACCCATTACTATTCAAGAGCAGGAACTGTTTTTAGTTTTGCTTTCCTATCTCTGGCAGGGCAGAGCCCATATTGCCCAGGAAGCCATTATAAAGGCAACACCCTTCTTTCTCCTGGTTAAAGAGCCTTCCCTCTACCAATACTTCCCAGAATCTCAACCTAACCACAATAAGATGGTTGGTTTGTTGAGGTTGCTTCCAAAATGAAAGATTTTCTCCAAGTGTTAAAAAATAAATTCAGCCAGTAGAATACAAAACTCTTTAGTCCATCTCCAGGACCTCCCCTAAAAAGCCAGCACATTTGTATTGCATTTATTTAGAAAGCAGTCTCTCTCCTAAGGAGTAAACCACAACCTGCCCACTAGGGGTTGGGCCACACCGACCTGCCCCCCTTCACCCAGTTCCCCCCATTAACTGTTTTTTTTATTTGGGGTGGGCTTGGAGGGAGCCCTCCTGAAAAAATCCTCCTCCCTTTCAACTCTTTTTCTTAGTCTGGGGCCAAGTTTCTCAGCGCTGTCATTACGTGGTTCCCTCTATTATGGAGGGGAAGGGAGCTGTTTCTGGTGTTCTAGGTTCAGAATTCTAGAGCCTTAAGGTCATCGAGAGTGAACAAGCTCTGAAATGTTACATGATAACTTAGGATCACAGGACCAGTTTCTGAGCTGGAAGGGACCTCCTACGACGACGTGGAAACCGAGTTTTCATTTTTACATAAGGGGAAACTGAGGCAGATTTTTTTTTAGATGAACAGGTTCATATTAGGAAGCCTCCAAAGGCCGACCCATTGGTTTTACACAGTAGGACACTGAGTTTCCCAAAGGGTCAGGCCACTTAAGTCCACAGTCTAGGGCCAAATATTCATTTCACGAACGGGAAACTGAGGTTCGGGAGGTTGGGGTCCGCTGTACGCCCTCTCCCCGGCATAAAGAAGCCACCGCCCTGTTTGGGCAGACGTCGGTAGCTGGGCCGGGGCTTTCCCGAATAAGCCCCGCCACCCACGGCGCTCGGAGGAGGAGCGGCCTCCCTCGGCCCCCACGCCCGGCTTTGTCCCAGGCGGCTCTGGGAACAAAGGACCAGGCCGGGCCGCCTCCCTCCCCTCCCCCACGCCCCTCCCCCCTCCCGTGCCGGGCTCGCGCCTGCGCACTAGCGGCCGGGCGCGGCGGCGGTTACCTCAGGCTCGCGGCCTCCCCCCTCCCCCCGCCCCCCGCCCCTCCGGCTCCCTCGGCCTCCCCTCCCCCCAGCCCCGGCCGGCCGGGCCCCGTACGGACCTGCGGCAGGCGCAGCAGGATGCCGGCCGCCTGGATGAGCTCGCAGCCCACGACGCGCAGGCCGGTCTCGGTGTCGGGGTCCAGGCCGCTCGACATGGACGGCGTGAACCGCAGCTTGTCGTCGGGCAGCAGGCAGTTCTCCAGCGTGATGAGCACACCCGAGTACAGCCGGTCCCCGATCAGCACGCCCGGCCCCGAGCCGCCCGAGCCCGCCGCCGCCGCTCCACCGGCCCCGCCGCCCGAACCCGAGCCCGAGCCGGCCGCCGACGCGGCTCCGCCGGCCCCCGAGCCTGCCGCGGCCGCCGCCACAGCCGGGGCTCCCGCAGCTACCGCCGCCGCCGCCATCTTGAATCTTCTTCGTGCTTCTGGCCCCCGCCCGGCGGCGCCTCCCTGCGCCCGCCCGCCTCCGAGGCCTCCATTGGCCGCCGCTGCGAGCCGCGATTGGCTGTAGCGCGCGTCACTCGGACCTCTCTTTCTGACTCACGCGCTGAGAATTCGGCGCGGGCGGAGAAGGGGGGACGTTACCCAGCGCGCATTGCGGCGTCTCCGCCTACCGCTCGCCCTCCTCCCTCTCCCGTCTCCCAGAATGCCCCACGACGGTAGCTTGTCTGTCAAGGTCCGGGTGCTCCATCCTTGTGGCGCACCGAGCTGGAGAAAGCTTGGAGCCGAGGCCTTTGTCCGGATGAGATCGGAGACGTGACAGGTCACCCTGCCTAGAGGGCCGGATGTCCGAGTGCTGCCCCGAAGCCAGCCTCGGCCCCAGGGCTGGTCACACCCTCCAAGCCTCAGTGCCCTCTTCTGCACGTTGGGCATAAAAATAGCACGTGCCTCAGCGGTGTAACTAAAGTCGGCAGCACAGCCACCGCTGCATGTAGCGCCTGGGGGTTTGAAAGCACTGTAGCCAGTCTGCAGCGCTAATTACGCACCTGCCATATCCCCATCCCTGTGCCAAGGCTGGTGGCACCAAGAATGGTCGTGCCCCCACCCCTCAGGGAGTTCACAGACTGATAAAAACATCCACGGACCCCAGGGGGGAGGTGCCCCTATGATCCCCATTACAGTGGAGGATACTAAGGTAGAAGGCAGATGAAAGTAGCTCAGGCTCACATAGCTAGAAGGTGATGAGGCAAAACTTGAACTCAGGTCTCCCTGACTGCAGATCCAAGGCTTCACCTACAAGAAAGTGCCAGACTCAGCAGATGCCATGTGTCAGGCACTGAGGGCAGAACCATCCAAAATGAAGGGGTAGAGTTAGATGAGAAGTTCTTTACTAAGGTTCATGGGTTGTTTTGGGTTTTAAGTTTTGGTAACTATTTCAATATAATTGGCTTCCTTTGTAACCTATATGTTTTATTTTATATTTATTTAAAAACACGACTCTGAGAAGCAGGGATCCGCAGACATCACCAGACCACCAAAAGGGTCCAGGACAAACAAAGTTAAGACGCCTGTGCTAGCCTTAGACCTCTTTACCTCGTCCCTTTCAGTCACCCAGGCTCAAAAATGCCTGGATTCTTCCTGAGCTCTGTCCCCTCCTCTCAGCTCCATCAAGCTTCAGTCACTGATGATGGAGGCAATGGTACCAATTGATCATTTAGACTGAACCCTCACATTGTTCTTTTTTCCCCTGACAAAGGGCAAACCACCAGTGTGAGATTGCAGAAATGCAGACAGAAACTTCTAGACTGCTTTCATTGTCTTCATGGGTTGTCCTTTTTGGGGGGAGGGGAGTTTTGGGGAAGGAGCTCTAACAGTGAATTTATTCTAAATGAATTTAGTCTAAATGAAATTTATCAATTAGAAATCTAAGTGCCTGGCACATGGTAAGCACCATCTTAACTTTTGTTTGTCCTGGACCCTTTTGGTGGTCTGATGTTTGCAGATCCCTTCTCAGAAACATGCTTTTAAGTAAAAATAAAATAAAACATGGAAGTTACAAAGGAATAATAAATGCTCATTGTCTGGACTGCACACAGTAAACACTAAATAAATACTTGCTGAATCAAATGAAGTTTTCAAATACAGGGAGCTTTCATAGGACCCTAGACCGACCTCCACAGTTGGATCCTAGAGGCCATCTAACGTTAAACCCCTTGTTTTAGATATGAGGAAACCAAGGCTTAGATAGAGGAAGTGATTTGCCTAAGGTAAGCTACCTATTTGGAACTATATTTTTAGCAACAGAAAATCCAATGTCCATTATAAGGATGGTGAGGTGACTGACATGTTTTCTCTCTCCTCTGAGTCTCACAATATCCCTGACAGGGCTAACAAGTGATAATTCATCATCTTCCTCAGTTTACAGATAAGCAAACTGAAACCCAGAGGTTGTGACTTTTCCCTGATCACACAGTAAGAGTCAGAATTCGAACCCAAAATTCTGCTGGGTCCAGAGATCTCTTGGAGTCTATTCCACTTGAGAGGAAATGATTCTAGAGAATACAATAATATATCTATAAACTCCAACTTATTTAGAATTTAAGGGGAAAAAAAGAGTCTATCAAATACTACAGTGGCTCAAAAAGGGAAATACTCTGAAGATAGGGAGTTCTGTGCTATTGTGTTGTGTGCACAGTGGCTGTCAGAGTAAGCACCAAATATATGTGAATTGAATAACTGAATAATTTCATTCCTGAATTTATTTCAGCTCTTTTTCATTTTTATAATACTGTCATAGGCAGGTGCCCTTACGGGTGCTTGCAATTTGGATTCCTCTAAGATGGGGCTTGGGAGACAACTTCATGATTTGTGGTTTTTAACCACCCCCAGAATGTACTGCCAGTAACAGGCCAAATCTTCAGGTGCCCCAGCCAACCCGGTTTTAATCCTCTTGAAACTAGCCAGGCTGATGTAGTGTGTCAGCTAAGAGACACATACATGAAAGCATATCCCTCAGAATGTGGGACCTTCCAGGTTAGGGAGGATCAGAAAGAGTGCGGGTTCCAACCGATCTATGCTCAAGAACCCAAGATGCATGAAGTCTGCTAGACTATAGCATGTTGTTCTAGGACAAAGAAATAGCACAGAAAACAATCCCTCAAAAAAACCAGATGGTGTAAGGTGCACTCCCAATCCCAGAGTTCCCTTTATTTTGGGCTCAGACCTCTCCTAACAGCCAAGATCAAGGTCTCCTCAAAACCCAAGCTTATGTATATTCTTCTATTTGACCCTGTTACATCCCAATCAATGTGCTTAGGTCCCTTTCCAACTGACCATCTGTGGACAAACTCCTTGGTGAGGTTCTGAGGGTATCAGTGTGGAGAGATGGCACTGAATTTGCAATCAGAGGACTGGGGATTCAAATTCCAGCTATTCGCCCAATATATGATACTGGGCAAATCACTTCTGTCCATGGGTCTTGGTTTCCCCATTTGTAAAATGAGTGGATTGAACAAAATGACCCCAGAGCTCAAATCCCAACTTGTAGGGAGGGGTTCTCCTGCTCCACCCCCCCAGGACCTCTTTCTGTTACTTTCATCTATCTCTCTCTTTTAGGTACCTGGTTTTTACATGTTGTCTCCACCTTTTTTTTGGCCTTTCTTTGCATCTCCAGTGGTCAGCACAATGCCTGCCTGGCTCATTTTAAGCACTTGCTTATGCTTCTTGCCTGGCTCTTTAATGCCACAGAAATGTAGACAGCTGGAAGGACCTCTTTAGACATCCCCCCCATCTAAGGTCTCGTTGTATAGATGAGGAATGTGGGGCTTGCTCCAGGTGATATACGCTGAGGCAGAGCAAGGTCTAGAAAACAGCCTCTGCTTTCCTGCTGATCACTGATATTTGCCAATGCTCACATCTGGACATGCCCCAAGTGAGGGGCCTCAATACCAAATAAAAGACTGGAATGCCATGGAAACAATCCACAATGATGATCAATTCTTTGTTATAAAAGCTTTATTTTATAATCTCCCAGAATCCAGTTTAAAGTCTGCCCCTTGTCTGAAAGAACACATGCTCAATGAATAGGGCTCCCCCATCCTCCCACCTGGTAAAAGCCCAGCTACCTCTCCTCTCTGTCATGCTCCTGAAATGTTAAAAGACATGAATAGCAAAGAACATGAATAGCTAGGGGAAGCTCTTGCACTGCTCATCTATGTTATTGGTGTATCTGAGAGTTACTCCAGTCCTTCATTGGGCAAAGAGCCCTGGTGTTGGTGGTGGTGGTGGTGACAGCAGCAGCTCCATGACCCTCACTGATAATGCACCACTCGGGAGAAGATCCCTGCCGGCTCCTTCTTGTCCTCCAGAGCAGCTGCCAGGCCTTCTTCTCTCCTCCTCTTGGCCAAAGCAGCCAAAGACTTGAAAGTCTTGGGTTCATAAATAGCTAGGTCAGCAAGGACTTTCCTGTTGAGCTCCACCTGACACTGGGGAGAAAAGAATCAAGCAATGACCCCACACTAGCTGAGCTTCTCCGAGCTGGACAGTGTGTAGCCCTTGACGGAAAGCTATGAGTAAAGTGACATGTACTGCTACCTCATAGGGAGGCCCTTCCCACTTCTGGACCACCCCAATCCTGACTATGTTTCCATACACAACACCCAAAGCCGCTCTTTGGAGTTTTTCCACCTCAGTGGAACACAGTAGGTGCTTAATAAATGTTGACTGACTGATTGCCCATGGTATTCTAGCTTCTGGGGCCAAGCAGAACAAACCAACATTTTCCCTCCTCTGATTAAAGCTTCTTTTCCCTCCAGACCCCAAACGTTCTAAGTTGCTTCAAGCAAGCCAATCCTCCAACCTCCACAGTCACGGTTTCCAGCTCCCTCACCACCCTGCCATCCTCCCCTGGATCTGGTCTGTTGATCAATGCTCTTCCTTTAGCCTACAAAGGGAACAATATTCCAAGCAGGGCCCAGAGGGACAAGCACATCTGCCCTGTCCTTGTCCTGTTTGAGATGGGACACTTGCAGTTGGAGGCCTACACGAGCTCACACATTTCGACTGCAGGTGACTCACATTCATTCAGGAAGGGTCCACATATAAGATGGAAGCGCCTCTTCGCTGGATTTTCCATTGGGAGTTCCAGGTGTGAGTTGGGACATCCCTCCCAGAGGCAGTGCAAGGAAAGGAAGACACCCCAGTCTTGTCCCAGGGATGTCTCTAGCCAGAATGCGCAGCTGGCCTGAGAGCCTCAGGAAGGCCCAGCCAGCACTGCATCGCATCTTCCTATCTCGTCCAGTTGCAGGCAATGTAATGAGGATTAATGACTGACATTTGGATAGCTCCCTGAAGTCGTGGCATGCTTGATCGTAAGGATTATTATTGATAGTAGCAAGCATGTATACACAGTTTTAAGGTCTGCAGAGCACTGTATACGCATGACCTCATCTGACCCTCACAACCATCCTGGGAGTGTGTACAAAGGGTACTATTAACCTTACTTTACAGAAGAGGAAACTGAGGGGGTAGCTGACTGGCTCGCCTATAGGAACAGAGCTACTCAAGGATCTGAAGCAGGTTCTGAACCTTGGGTCTTCCTGTCACCTAGTCCAGTCCTTAAGCTGCCCCACCAGATGACCTCTATGGATGTCATGCACCCAGCCCAGAGGCACCTCATGAATGCCTGGCCTTGTTCAACAGAACTGTGTCCCATTTATGCATGACTGCCCCTTTGGCAGCCTGAAGCTCTGAACTGAACACCGAGTCCTTCCCCTAACCAGCTGACTGTCTCCCACAAGGGCACCCAGCCCCATGTGGATGGACGTGACTGACACGAGTCACCATGTGTGGGGCAGTGAAGGAAAGAGTCCAACCAAGAGAGCTCTAGGAAAACATGAGCACTCAAACCATGATCTGGGTTAGGAGCTTCTGGGGGACACAGGTTGAGTGTTTATACAGACAATGAGGCAGAGAAGGGATACAAGGTGCCAAGCACCCCAGCAGAAGAAAAGGCAAGGAACAAAACCCCTATGTAGTGATTCCCCCAGTCTAACAGCTGGGAGACAGAGGCCTCAGCTTCCTGCTAAGTCTGATCTCACCTGGACCTGCATAAAATGTGCCTTTCAGAAAGCACCTCCAAGAACCCAGGAGGTCCTTTTGGGGGAGGCTGGCTGAGCTGAGCATTGGCCTCATTCCTGGAAGCACAAGTCTGGGAGGGGGCAACCTTAGCTCTTTCAATGTACACATCTTACTGAATTCCTACTCCCTCCCCAATTAAACCATTTCCTCCTGAAACTACCATTTTTTAAGCCAAGAAAAATGAGAATTTGACCCTTCTTCTTAATAGCCGACTAGGCAAGGCCCACCCCACCACACCATGTACCACAGTCTCCATTTCTGAGATGCTCCTTTGGGGATTTTGGAGAAAGAAACAAAGATGTCTCTGTCCATCAAACCCCCACGACAGTCAAATGAATTCCAGGAAAAGGATTTCAATTGTGACATGTGAGTTGCTAATGTGGGATTACTGTGAACAGTGCCCTGGAGACACTGGCATGCTGTCTGATAACACTTCCACCTTATCACAGCAAGCACTGCAACATACCTTGATCAAATTGCTAATAAATGACGGATACTTCAAGCCATGTTCTTGGGAAGCTGCTGTAATTCGATTAATCCAAAGCTGAAATCAGAACACACAGAAATGAATTCATTCCAGACTGAATAGAAAAAACCGATCGCTTCAGTCCTGGTCGATGGGCCGCTATGGCTCCCATCTCCTCCTCCACCAACGTCATCTGCCTCCATAAACACTGAGGAGATGAGGACAGGCTCCACAAGAGCACCAAAGGTCTCAGAGCCGGCTGGCCCATCCCCTCTTGTTCAGCTGCCCTTTCCATAGGATTGAAATGCTCTCCTGACCAGCCTTATCATATCCCATACTCCTGAGTCCCAAGGTCTGTCTCAAGCAAATGGGGTGGGGGAGATTTAAATGGTCTAAACAAAAACAAATGCAACCCTACCATTTCACTACAGTCCTCATCAGCACTAAGAGACATCAAGATATCAGGGCCTAGAAATCATGAGGACCTGAGCTGAGTCCCACCTGGGACAGAAGAGAGGTAACTGTGGGATCTCAAACAAGTCCCGGACAACTAGGGAGGTTCGTCACTAGGTCTGATCCAGACAAAATGTGCCGAATATAAAGAAGGGGGTGGGCCCTGCCCAGAGCTCAGATCTACTCACAGTTCTCATGGTCCTCTTCTTCAGGCTCCTGGAATTGGTGCATTTCACAAAGGCTCTATTCACAGCCCTGACAGCCAACCTGTAACACCGATTCTTCCTTCCCCGAAAATGCTGTTAGAAAGAGGACATGTTGGTCACGGCTGACAAAAACCAGCGATGCCCACATTCAAGAGGCAACAGCCTTCACTGCTGCTGAGCAACGGCTGGAAGGGAGCCCCATGGGCACAGAAAACCCAGCACCCGAAGGCCCTGCAGTCAGGCTGGGCTGATGCTGCCCTCTCTGCTTGTAGGTGGCTCAGACAATGATGATGACAGTGATGATGCAACAATTGCAGGGGGTGGGGGTGAGTACACAAGCCCAGGAGACTGGGAAGGTCTAGTCATATTGTTCTCATACACTCAGACTTAGTCAGGAGCCTGTCCGTAGCTATCTACTGACACTGATTTAAAAGAAGTTATTAATGACACTTTTTGTTTTCACATAATAGCCATTTCTGGATATACCCTTTCCTTTTATCCACCCCCTGCCAGCAAATTCTACCTGCCCACATAACAAAAATAAACACATCAATAAAGATTTGGGCAGTCTGACAATGGGCAGAGCATTCAGGCCTGGTAGCACCCAGTCTCTCAACTGGGGGGATGGAGGGAGAGAGAAGGAGAGGGAGAGACAAGGGTAGATAGATTTCATTATTCTGGACCATCATCTGGGGGGGAGGCCTTTACCACAGGTGGTCTTTGAGAGAGTTCAAAGGGACTCCAGAACATACCCCACCCCAATGCCCTGTGGAAGGAGGCACTCTCAGCAGGAGCAGAAGGATGGGGAGGAGAACTATGTGTCTGAGCTGGGTGATATGAGGAAGGAAGCAGAATTACAAAGATGAAAGAGGCTAGCAAGGAGGAAAAGAGCCCAACTAGAGAACGGGAGAACCAAACTGGGGCCGGAAGAGGAGGGCACATAACAGAGAAGAGGAGTGGTAGTAGGCAAGCCAAGAGAGCCAATCAGATGGTAGGGAACAGAAGAGATCAAGGGAGAAGGAAAGGTTGGCAGAGCAGACCCAGGAGGTGGGGAGAGGGGCAGAATCAAGGAGCCTCAAGAGGGGCAGAACAGGGGAAGGGGGATGGGACAGGGGCCCAGAGGAGGCACTTAGGGAGAAGAGAGCAGAAAAGGAATGTAAGGGAAGGACTGAAGAAGGGTCAGATCCTGCCCTTTCGACCCTCTGAGCCCATCTTGCCTGGGTCCCCTCCTCTGTCCTTCCCCCTCCATCCAGACCTCTTCTCATAATCTAAGGGGTTTCTCTACCTCAGTCTCGACCCACTCTGGTCCATCCTCCAGAAAGAGCTGTCAAAGTCATTTTCCTAAAAGGATAGGACTATGTCACTCACTGTGGAGAGGTGGCGCCGGAGTAAGGAAAACTTGAGTTTAAATCCTGCCTTTCAAACACCTTCTAGGTATGTGACCCTGGGCAAGTCATTGTACCGGTGTGCTTCAGTTTTATTAACTGTAAAAATGGGGATTAAAAACCCCCAGGTTACTGCGAGGATCAGAAGAGTTTATCAGCACAGAGGCCCAGAAGGTGCTTACTACGTTTCTTTCCCTCCCAGCTCCACAGGGTCCTCTTATCTCCAGCACAAACAGAAAATGCTGTTTGACTTCCAGACTTCGGCAGCCAGGCCCTCCCTATGTTTCCTGTTTGGATTCCATGGCTCCCGCACACTGCTCACCTCTCAGATGCGGATCTCTTAGGCTCCCATATTAGAAGGAAAGAGCCTTGAAGGCATGGACCAGGTCCTTCTTCCTTTTCTTTGTCCCTCCCAGAGCTTAGCCAGGTCTGAGGCACAGAGAGCACTTCACAAACACTCCTCTCTTTTCCCCCTCCCCAATTCCAGACTCATCCAATTGGCTTGGTCACAGGAGTCCTGGAGGAGGGGGGAGAACCGAGCTTACACTTGATATTTTGTGTTTAGTTAGGTGAAGTCCATCCACCCTGTGGAAATGGAATGGAAAGGGGAGGGGCTGTTTGTTTTCCTTTGTATCTTCAAGCTTTGCTCAATGCTCCAAAATGAATAATCATAGCTAACAAGTATAGAACCTTTATGATGTGCTAAGCAACATGCTAAGTAAGTACTGTAGAATTATTTTCTCTTTAGGTCCTCATAATAACCCTAGGAGGGAGGGACTATTACCCCATTTTAGAGATAGGAAAACTGAGACAAACAGGTGAAGTGACTTGCCCAAGGTCACACAGCTAGGTACAGCAGTTCTTCACCTGGAGGATCTGAACCTTTAAAAAAAATTTATAACTATTTAAATAGAATTGGTTTCCTTTGTTAATCATTTTAATTTACAGCTTAAAACCATCATTATCCATCTCCAAAGACTTCATCAGACTGCCAGCTGAGTCCATGACACATAAAAGGTGAAGAATCTCTAATAAACAGGTGCAAGGATGTATTAAGCATCTACTCTGTGCCAGGTACTAAGTGCTTTTTTTTTTTTACAAATATTATCTCATTTAATCACAACAACACTAAGATATAGTGCTCTGATGATGCCTCTTTTATAGCTGGGGAAACCGAGGCAAACAGATTTTGGGGGGTTTGTTTTCTTTTCCAGGATGTGTCCAGGAGCTGCTAAGATACAGCACTAGGCCTAGAGTCAGGAAGCCCTGAGTTCAAATCTGACCTCAGATACTTCCTAGCTGTGTGACCCTGGGCAAGTCACTTCATCCTGCTTGCCTCAGTTTCCCTATCTGTAAAATGAGCTGGAGAAGCGGCAAAGCACTCGAAGATCTTAGCCAAGAAAACCTCAAATGGGGTCACAGAGAGTCCGACAGGGCTCACCCCCAAGACTTGCCTCTGGGGATGGAGGGGAAGAGCTAAGGGGTGAGAGGGGGAAGGGGCCATGAGGAAGGGGAGCTATGGGGAGGGAGGGGAGGGGTCTCAATAGAGGGAGGAGCCATGGAGGGGGAGGAACCAAGGAGAAGGGTCAGACTCAGGAGGGG
>CM053771.1:25206272-25436221 GCA_028658325.1 Potorous gilbertii
CCGTAAGCAGCACCATGGCTCCCTGGCTATCCTGGGCGGCGTGAAACCGGGCAGCGGCGCTGCTCGAGCACTTCCGGGGGCGGCTCCGCCTCCTGCTGCAGGTCCTTCCGGGGGCGCAGGGCGGAGTCTGCAGCCTCGGCTCCTCCTCCCACCCCTTTCCTCCCCTCCCCCTCCGAAGTGGGGAAGGGCCTCGGGGCTGCAGTTTGTTTCCCTACATGTATGTCCCTGCATCCTCAGTTAGAGGATCTCTAAGCGTCCTCAGAGGAAACGATCCCGGGACCTGGGCGGCCACATCTGTAAAATGGGAACATTACCCCGCGGCGCTGTGTTAATGTGAACCAGCCACCGTGCCCTTGTCCAGGACGGAGAGGCCTCCTAGACCTCCATCCCCTGACCCTCATTTTCCGGAAGCCCTGGGCCTCTCCGGCCCACCCTCCCAAGGAGAGCCACACTCTGGCCTGGACCGGTCACCCCCCTGCCTAGGAAGCTCCGGGGCTCCCTATTGCCCCTAGAATAGGGGTCCTGGGCACTGGGGACAGAGGTCAGGAGAGTTTAGTAGATGTGGCTTCTCACCAGCCTCTAAATGGGATTCTGAGAAGCCAGGCTGAAGAGGGCCCCAGGACACAAAAAAGGACTCAGGTCTTCCCTTCCCTGCTGGCTGCCTCAGTTTCTTCATTTGTAAATTAACCTTGCCTCCCAGGGTGGGTGTAAGAATCAAATGAGTTGATAATTTGTCAAACTCTAAGGCACAGTCACATTTTAGCTTTAGCTTTTAAGATTTCCTGGTTTTAGAAGGTGCATAGGACAACCAACCATGATAAGCGGTATTACCTGAAAAGTCTTGGAGGAGGAAGTTCATATGAGGGAGGGTCAGATGGCTTTGGTTGGTTGGTTATTGTCCTTCGTTGTGGAAGAGGATCAAAATGACATCAACATCATAAAGTGGAATTTCAATGTGTCTAACTGTGGCTGATCAGACTAATCAATACGAGCCTGGAATGCTCTACCACAGGATAGGCACAGAAAGCCTGTGTGAATTTTTGGGGTAGATATCCCAAATTTGCACATCCTGCATCTATTTTGTGCTGTCTCAATTCTGTTTTGCTCAAAGAGCACAATGGCCTTTCTGATGTGGGCATACCATGCTGAGCAGTCCTGTACCAGTATCTCCCCTGTTGCACAGTCAAATCCAAAGTTCTTGAGAGAGACATTGAGAGTGTCCTTGTATCGCTTCTTCTGACCACTATGTGATGGCCTGCCCCATGAGAGTTCTCCATAAAATAGTCTTTTTGGAAAGTGTACATTTTGCATTCGAACAACATAGCCAGTCCATTGGAGTTGTGCTCTCTGAAGCATAGTTTGAATGCTTGGCAGTTCAGTTTGAGCAAGGTGTTTGGTACCTTATCCTGCCAGGTGATCCTCAGAATCTTCCTAGGACAGTTCAAATGGAAACAGTTCAGTTACCTGGCATGGCGCTGGTAGACTGTGCATACAACAATGAGGTTACCACAACGGCTCTGTAGACCTTCAGTTTGATAGTCAGTCTAATACCTCTTCTCTCCCAAACTTTTCTTTGAAACCTCCCAAACATTGAGCTAGCTCTGGCAACGTGTGCATCAACCTCATGAAGGTAGAAGGGCTTTACAATTGTGGCAGAAAAAAAACCTGAGAAAATTCACTCCCATCAGCCCCCATTCTCCTCACCCCCTCATTCATCATAAAGATGAGCATCTTTAAACTCAACTAAATAGATTCTCGGTTGTATTGCTGGCATGTTACTGGGCCTTTAGTGGAAGTCTATCCAATCTAGGGTGGAGGAGAAAGTGAGGCTGGTGACCTTGCACAGCCCTCCCTCACTCAAAACAAAGTCAAATGCAAGTCATGTCCTTATTTTTCTGATGTCATGATCTTCTTCAAAAATGAAGGATGAACACAAACTGTGAATAGACAGAGCTGCCTGAGAGGAGACCCAGCTGGCTGAGTAACCCAGTTCATACTCTCCCTTCTGTCTCCCTATCCCCTTCCTCTGGGGCTTTGGGGTTTACTGGCTAGATTTTTCTCTCTCCCTCCTCTTCCTTCCTTCCTCTCTCCTCTTCCTTCCTTCCTCCCTTCCTTCCCATTCCCAAAACCTTAAAACCAGTGCACTCCACAGTTCATGGGCTGGACCCTGCCTTAAGTGCCTCCACTTAATGGCTGGCTTAGTGATTATGACTAGTAACAGTTTCTGGTCATTTAGTTATTTTTTCTTTTGTTCATTACAAGAGCCATTCCCTAATTATGTCTTAAAGAGGCCCACTCACTCAATGGGTGTTACCTGCTTCTAAGTGAGTATCTGAAAAAGCCAACCTGGAAAGGCCCAGGTCTCCCACTGCATCCTGGGCCATCTCCAGTTGTTCTGTCCTATGTCTTGCCCAGGGACCCAGATGACTAGAGGAGAGGATGAGGCTGATGACCGTGCACAGCCCTGCTTCACTTAAATCCAATTCACTTGCAAGTCATCCATCACCCTCCTGATATCATGGGTCCTCTTTAAGAACGAACAATAAACCAAACCTCTGATACTCAATATCTGTGGGATATTTCATCTCCCTAGGCCTCAGTTTCCTCATCTGTAAAATTAGAAAGTGGAGATTGATGGCCTATGAGGTCCTATGAAGCTCTATAGTTACAAACCTGCCTATCTTACTGTTTCCCAGTCTCCTTTGCTGGATTTTGGGTCCATCTCCTGACTGTGTTTTGTGTGTGTGTGTGTGTGTGTGTGTGTGTGTGTGTGTGTGTGTGTCCCAAAGTTCTGTCCTAGGGCCTCTTTTCTTCCTATTTCCTCTATCCTTGATTTCATTAGCGCTTATGGGCTCAAGTATCATTTCTTGGAGACTTCTGGTTTTGTGGGTCCTGCCTGTGAGATGTTCCCTAAGCACTTGAAACTCAGCTTGTCTAAAATAGAATTAATTCTCTTGTCCTTTAAACCCCTCCTCATCCAAACTTCACTATTTAGGTCCACCCCATTCTTCCAGTTACCCTGTCTTGCAACCTGGAAATCATCTTTAACTCTTTCCTTTCCCTCCCCCCATCACATCAATCACATCCTATCAGTTGCCAAGACTCATCAGTGCTACCTTCACATCTCTTTCTTCCATTTCCATCTCTCTCTGTTCATACATACTCCCCAAGCTCAGGTCTCCTTTGCTTCTCACCTGGACTATGGCAGTAGCTTTCTAACAGGACTCCTTGTTCCTGGTCTCTTTCATTCATTTCATTCATTAGTCACACAGCTGCCAAAATGATCTTGCTAAGGCACAAGTCTGTCTGTGTAAAGACAATCTTAGCTTTCAAGTTGGATGGACCTTAGATCTTTTACCTTTGACACATTAAGAGAGGCTTACCCATGGTCATAGCATTGGCAAGACTGGAATTTGAACCAGGGTTCTCAGAGTGCCTCCCTGAGGCCATGAAGGATAAAATACAAGCCCTTCAGCTGGCATTGGAAGACTCCACCCTCCCATCCCAGACACCCTTCGGATTATTCCCTTTACACACTTCTGATTCATTCCCCATCCTGGCTCACACACCACCTCCCTAAACAAAGCCTTTCCTCAGTCCTCTCTTAGTTGGCACTTTACTAGAATGTACTCAATGTACTAGAATTCGAGATCCTTCATTCTTTGGGTTCCATTCTTTGCCAGTGCCTGGCACAAAACAGGTTCTTAAGAAATGCTACTTTAAGTTGATTCATTGTTTCCTTCCTCTCCAAATTATCTTGCATTTGCTTACTTGTTGCATTCACTTAATAAATCGTTATTGCATTGAGTTTGTTGAGGTTTAGGAATGCTGAGACCCTGAAATAGTAACATGTGGGTCTTACCTCGAATGAATTTGATCCAAGCCTTCTTTCAGTCAAAGACATAATTTGTAAGTATACAGGTCAGATGGGTGTGATCCTAAAAATCCACCATATTGACCAGACTCTTAAGGAATCACAGCGTTTGTGATGTTTGTATTGACAAGTAGGACAGATTGAATCTGAGCGATTTAATGGGGGGCAAAATGGATCTTATATACAGAAAGACTGCGGGAAGGATCTAAGAACGACCAAGTAGTCTGGGGTGACTGGGAGGTAACAGAGAAAGACCTCCAAAGGGCTTGTTGGTGCCCCAGGTGAACACCAGGAACCTAGGTGAAATGGAAGGGTCTAAATGATGCTCTAGGGTGGGGTCAGGTGCAGACAATGAGGACTGGGCTGGGTTAGAGATAGCAGAGAATTGGAGTTTGGGCATGGGGCCAACAATTAATGGGCAGTTAATTAACTGGGAAGGGTCAGTCAAATGCCAGCTGCTTCCCTGGAACTAGTAGGTACTTAATTGATTGATTGATTTCTGGAGATACAAATACAAGTAATCAGAACAGTCCCTACCCTCAAGGAGCTTACATTCTAAGAGAGGAGTGTTTTGGTAGTGTTCCTTGATCTACCAGTTTTCAGAACTAGAGGTAGAAAGCTGGGTTGGGGGCAGGGAGAGGGGCAAATGCAACAAGACCCAATAACTTGAGGATGGCGGACGTGGAACTAGCTTAGTGGGTTTGATTGAGGACTCGATGTGGTGAATTCACCCCAATCCTAAACCCAGAGTCCTAGGACAGGACTGGTGAAATGTTTCATAATCACCAGGCCCACGGACCATATATCACCATTTGCAAAGCACTCTCCTTGGTCTTTACTCTGTGAAAGAAGCAGTGATTGCTGAAGCAGAAGGTGGCAGCTGCTGCAGCTGAACCTGCCCCTCCCAGGGAATTTCCTTTCAAGGCTGTGGAGGAAGAGACAACATTTTGGGGATTTCATTTCCATTCAGGGAAAAATGAACAAGGGGAGTCCTCCAGAACCTGACTGCTGTGGAAATCCTAACTAAGGGATATTTGCAAAGAAATCCAAGTAACCTTTACTTGTTACTTGTCTTTTTAATATTAAAAAAATTATATAATTGTGTTCCTTCATAATCCTATGTATTTTTTGTATGCATTTAAAAACATGATTCTGAGAAGAGACCCATGGACTTCACCAGACAGCCTTGGGGATACATGATGCAAAAAAAACCCCAAACTTTTAAATACACTACTAGAAATGGTTTATAATTCTAAGTAAAGTCAGCATCTTCAAGCCTGCATGTAGTCGTGTTTAGAGCACTGGGCTCGAGTCAGGAAGCCCTGTTCAAATCAGACACTTAAAATTTGTTTGATCCTGGGAAAGTCACCATTTTTCCTTATTTTTCTTACCTAAATTTCCTCATCTATAAAAGTGAAAGGGTTGAACTCTGACCTCTTTCTTTTGAGGTCTTCCAGCTCTCCATCTGTGATCCCATCATCCCATGTTATATTTGTAATATGCATAGCTCCATCCCTGGCACACAGTAGGCACTTAACATAAATGTCTGTTCTCCCTTTCCTTTCCAATGAGCAAGATGATGGAACAGTAAAGATTCACAGGAGAGATCTATTTACACAGTCTGATAAATGTCATGGTGTGTTAAAAGCTTACTGCTTTCTGGGGGACCTGGAAGATGAAGACATTTATCATACCAGGGTCTGTTTGAAAAGAGCTCATGATTTTTAACTGGGTTTCTTTAAGTCATTAAAAGCAAATCCCTGAAGTTGTATAGAGGGAGACATTCTGAACTGTTGTTCCACACAGATTAGGTGTGAATGAGTAAATGGCAATTCTGAACAAAGGCGATTGCATGAAACAGGAGGGCAGAGTGAAGTGAGAGTTGTTTAGTGCTTTGGAAGAGACCTGGGTGTGCTTTCTGCCTTATAAACAGTTCTATATCTCTTGTACTATCACATTCCTCCCCTTAACTACATTAAAACTGTAGTTAAGATGCAATCTTTGTTACATCTGGCAATACTCTGCTTGGCTAAAGGAATCACAGAGATCAGCAAGGAAGAGATATAAAGAAAGTTGCTGATACAGGCTGTTAGAGATATCTATCTGTTTAAACATGCTTTTATTTTTAAAAAATTAAAGAAAAATCTCTCTCCCATAAGTTTACCCATTTTAACAAAAAAACAAAACAAAACAGAATTTCTAGGATCAAGATCAAGGATTACATATAGAGATGGGGAGTTCAAGGGGCAAAGCAGAGTATCAATTAGTAAACCAAAAAGCATTTATTTACTTTGTCACAAACTTTTCCAGAGGGCAGTGAGTAGAATGCCTGTCCTGGAGTCAGGAAACCTGAGTTCAAATCCTGCCTCAGCTGTGTGACCCTGTACAAGTCACTTGACCCTGTTTACCTCAGTTTCCTCTTCTGTAAAATGATCTGGAGAAAGAAATAACAAACCCCTCCAGTGCCTTTGCCAAGAAAAGTCTAAATGGGGTCACAAAGAGTGAGATATGACTGAACAACTTTGGAATCATGACTTTGACTGGCCTTAACAGCTATGTGACCTTGGATAAGTCATTTCACTTCTGTCTACCTCAGTTTCTTCAACCATAAAATGGGGATAATCATGGCACCTACTTCACAGGATTGTGAGGATCAAATGAGTGTTTTGCAAGCTTTAAAGAGTTATACAAATGCTGGCTATTCTTGTTATTCGGTAAATCTCAAAAGATGATGGCAGAAGGTGGACAGCCCTCAGAGCTGGACAGACCATGAGGCCAAATGTCCAGGGCTTTGGTTCACTGCTGCTCCATTTCTCTCAGGAAAAGGTAAACATGACAAATGGGATGGGCCTGTCCGTCTTACTTTCAAATATTTCCAAATCTCCCCCCTTGCTTGTTCCAGAGGGGCACCCAGCCTTGAAAACACTCATTCCTTTGGGGTCCCAGTAAAAACAATAGCTCACGTTTTGTATATCACCATTGGGTTTACTCTCCTCATAGTAATGCTGTTAGGAGAAGTAAGTGTTATTCCCATTTTACAGATGAGTACCCAGGCTTAGATGCCAACACTATTCACCGTCCATGGGATTTTGACCAAATTCCCGTATTCTTGTGAGTCTCAGTTTCCTCCTCTGTAAAAAAAAAAAAAAAAAAAGAGAGAGAGAGACAGTTGGATCAGTAATGTCCAAGGGCCCTCCCAGAAGTCCTGTGATCCTAAGGTCCTAAAGTCAGCTGGTAGCATAGTACCACTCAAAGCTCCAGTTTGGATATCTACATGAGGGGGCCTGAGCCCTGCCCAGCCTTGCATCTCTCTTCTTGGTCTTTCTGAAGGGAACAGAGAGTCTTGAGAGGACTGCCTGGAGCAGCAAGGTCTTCTGCAGTCTCCAGCCACTGTGTCTGCAGGCTGGGGCTAGCACCCTGCCTTAGTAAAAGTTCTGCCATAGAGCAATGATCCTTCTCAACGGCCAAGTGCAAAGGGGTCTTGTGGAGCCAACCAGCAGCATTGACCTCTGCTCCCTGATCCAGGAGGTAGCTAGCGACCGTAGTGTTCCCTCCCAAGGCTGCATGGTGCAGGGGCGTGAGATGAAGTCCATCTTGGGTGTCTACCAGAGCTCCTCTCTCCACCAGTAGTTGGACCACGGGAAGGTGGCCAGCAGCAGCTGCCCGGTGAAGGGGAGAGCGGCCATGTTGGTCTGGAAGGTCCCCATTAGCACCATGGTACAAGAGCAGCTTTACTACCTGGGAACAGGAAGGAGACTGCTTGGCTTTGTTGGAAAGCATAGAAGGATGAGGGCTATTCTTTCTGAACTCCATCTCAGCTTGTTAAATTCCAGGGAGACCATCACCCAACGTCTCATCTTTCTCAAGACCCTCTGGCCTAGTCTGTGAGAGCCCCAGTATCTTCTCAGATCAACCTGCTCCTTAAAGCCACCCCTGCAAAAATGAGAACTTTGTAGAGTCCTATTCTTTCCAGGCCTGAAGTAGAGAAAGGGGGAGGCAGGAGACCAGAGTGCAAATCATGACTCACCATTGACCATTTGTATGACCCTGGATAAGTCTCTGAGTTTCAGTCTCTAAGGTGTCTTCTGGCTCTAAAGCCTGCATTCCTTTCCGGATTCCTCCAGCCCACACAACTCCCTCCTGCCTTTAGACACCTGATACCAATTACTCAGCCTTGAGTCACATCCTGCCTGGTATTGTCTCAGCTGTTTCACCTGGCTCTCAACTTACCAAACTGGGTCCTCTCCCAGGGCAGGGACTGGTTCACAGAGATGATAATGATGGTGATGGGGAGGTTGGTGGTGATGGTTTCTGTTCCTCTAATACTTTAATGTTTACAAATTTAATTCACAAGCACCCATTCCATGTACGGCCCTGTGATAGATTCGAGGAAAGGTGGTACAAAGACAAGACAATCCCTGCCCTAAAGAGGCTTACATTCACTAGGGGAAGGTCCTCAGACAACTGTCCTAGAAGGTAGATTGGACAAGTGTTACCACTATTAGGGAGATGAGGAAACTGACAGAAGAAACGAACTGATGCCCCCTTGCCTTTCCAGGCTTATCTCCTACTCCTTTCTTATACACTCTTTGCCTGCCAACTGGACTCTGGTTGCCAACAAGTCCTATACTCTCCTGCCTCCATGCTGTTGTTTGTATGGTTCCCTCTGCCTGGTAGGCCATCCCTTCTCCTTTTCTTCTGACCTTTGCTGCTGAATTCCTATCTATCCTTTAAACTTCACCTCAAATACTTTGTTGTCCAGAAAGCCTTCCTTAGTCACCTTGTCAGTAACGATTTTCACATAATAATTAGGTAATGTAATATATAATAATATATTTGTTTCATATATCTTTATATATATTTAATTTCCTCCCTTTCCACCCCTCAACTGTGGCAGGAGATGTCAACTTTGTATCTGCTTCACTGCCTATTTTGGGAAATCCTTAATTAATGTTTATTGAATGATTTACCTGAAGTTACATTGTCAGGTTGAAGTCTCCTGCTTACAACATTAGTGTTCTCTCTCCATCATATTACATTTATTTATTTTTCTTTGACTCCTTAAAGGGGCCATCCCCTGACTACTTCTTAAACAGGCCTATTCACTGAATGGGTGTTACCTTACCCTAAGTGAGTACCAAATAGGCCTTGGCCTAAAGAGGACAAGGTCTTCCATTGCATCCTGGGCCATCTCCAGTGATCCTGATGAACATCAGGCCACTGGACCCAGATGGCTCCAGAGGAGAAGTGAGGCTGGTGACCTGCACAGCCCCTTCTCACTCAAAACAAAGTCAAGTGCAAGTCATGTCATCGTTTCTCTGATGGCATGGTCTTCTTCAGCAACGAAGGACAACATGGAACACCCTCCTGTCCCTCCCCAGATATGAATAGCACAGGTCTAAGCATGCAAAGGTGTGAAGGATAGTGAGGGGGGAAAGACTCTGCTCCTTTTACCTTGGGAAGTGACAAGGAAATCATTCTAGCTAAATCCTTAGGACCTTAAAATGGTAGTGTGTGAAGAGCTGTCCTGTTTACAGACATCCTACACTGACTGACCTACCCTCCCGCCCCCACCCCCCACCCCAGGCCTGGAAGACTCTCTGAATTCACCTTCACTTATTTTAAGCCTCAGTTCACACGTCCACTCCTACATGAAGCTTTAACTGGTGCCCCTAATAGCTAGTGACTTCCTGCCCAAGATTTCCTTGTAGCTGCTTATATGAGAACATATTGTTTTCCCCAGCAGAATTTAATCTCTTTGGGGGGCAGGGATCTATTCATTTTTGTCTTTGAATCTGGGAACATCAAGAGCCTAGTACATAGTAGGTACTTAATAAGTATTTCAAGTTGTCTGATTACCCTGGACCTTAGGGCAGAGCCCCTGTTCCTCCTCCTCCACCCCTATCCTAGGACAGATAACCCAGCCCACAAGGTCATCTGCATTTACAGCATCCATGACCCTTGGAGAAGTCTCTTAATCCTTCATTACCCCACACCCTGTTATCCCCAAGCTGGGTAAGCTTTTTAGCAAGTAATTAAATGGATGCATGTTCCTAGGTGCAATGCCCATGATCTCCAGCTGCATTTTCAAGACCCCCAATGTGCCTAAATCATTTCTTCTTCTCCCCTTGTCTCCACTGGCTCAGGGACCTCTCCCCATTTACTCCCCATCTCATGAACCTCTCCTTGGCATAAGATCATAGCATTCCTAGCTAGAAAGGCCCTTAGAGATGATCTATTCCAAACCCTTAATTTCTGGGAATGTTTAGAGAAGGAAGATGATTTTATCCGAAGTCACATGGGTAGCATTAGAGCCAAGGTTCAGTGCTAGGTCTTCTGACTCTTAAGGCAGAATCCTTTGTTTTTGCTCTGCCACTCAAATACCTTTCTCTAGACTATGACTCCAGAAAGCCAAATGAGATGGAAGGGGGAGAAGAGGGTCAGTATCTCCTCTATCCACCTCACCACCTGATTTCTAGTAATACCACTGCCTCCTTATTTTTGGTCCAGGACTAGTTCACTACTACCATTAGCTCACGACTACATAAACAGCCCCCAAGGGGCTCTTCTAGTTGGGAGAATTGGGCCCAAGATGTCTCTTCCTTCCCTTCATCAAAGAAAGAGCATATCAGGAGAAGCCCCACCTCCTGGTCTCCTAGGTCTGAGGCAATGGTGAGGGCTGTTGCCCCTGTGCTGTCTTGGGCATTGACATCTGCTCCCTGGCTCAGAAGGAACTGCAGTGTCTCCCTTCTCCCAGTCCCTGCTGCCACATGCACAGGGCAGGGGCCTCCTGAACAGCGGATGTCTGGTGAGATGCTCTGACAGCTCAGAAGTTCTACCACAGAAAGCTGGTTCCCTGCAGCTGCCCAGTGCAATGCTGTCCACCCGTGAATGTCCTCACTGGCAGCGTCCAGACCGTGGGCGAGCAGTCGCTGGACCAAGAGAGAGTGTCCCACGGCGGCTGCCCAGTGCAGTGGTGTAAGGCCCCGCCGACTCCTGGCTGAAGCTGGAGCCCCTCGCTGCAAGAGCAGCTCAACTACCTGGCTCTGCCCCTGCCAGGCAGCCCAATGCAGAGGAGTGACCAACTCCTTGTCTGCTGCATCTACTGCGGCCCCATGCTGCACCAGGAACCGGATCAGAGGGATATGGCCACTCACTACTGCATGATGGAGCAGGGTCCGGCCTGCTGGATCCCTGGAGGAAGAATTATAACTAAGGTAGAGAATTATCCCCTAGATCCTCTGGACCCCTCCCCTAAACCTGAGTCACAGGAAAGCATCTGAAGTCTCAGGCCCTGCTTCTTACTCTTTCTCATTCTTCCCTCCCCATCTTCCAGGATATATGTGGGCAGAGGTAGTGAATCTAGGGTGTGTGGGAATTTTGGAAATGATTTGCCATCTCTGACATCTGCAGGAGCAGATCCTCCTTTGGTCCCCTCCTAACCCCCAACCTCGCTCACCCTTAATCCACTTTCCCTTCCTTCTCTTCCTTCCTCCCTCCCTTCCTTCTTTCTTTATTTCCTCCTTCCTTTCCTTCCTTCCTTTCTTCTTTCTTTCCTTTCTTTTTTCCTTCCTTCCTTCTTTCCTTCCTTCTTCCTTTCTTCCTTCTGTCCTTCCCAGACTCAGAACTGGAAGAGGTCTCAGAAACCCTTTTACCTTTTGTTGGTATAGGGCTCCACTCTACAACAAAATGTGTTCAGAGAATGTAAACTGATCCAGTTACCTTGAGGATTCATGGGAGATGGGTCTGGGGAAGGGGGTGGGGTGTCTCTGAGCCCAAAGCCTAGGAAGCAACATGCATGTTTAAGGCAGGGGCTGAGTCACAAGCCACTTCCTGATGGATGCACCATTATATTATGCAGATGGGCAGCTATGATGAAAGGGAAAGAGCCTTCATTTTTAAGCATTTATTAAGTGCTGACTGTGTGCAGATACTGTGCTCAGTGAGGGGGAGATGTAGATTCTGAGATGTTTGTCATCACTTCATGACTGAACCAGGTACACTGGATATGAACTTCAGAGGCTACCTGGAGATCTAGTCCCAGTGCTGCCTCTCAAGACAGACTCAAAGATTGTCCACTGGGAAGTTTTGTCTGCTTCATTTTTAACCTCTCTATCCCCAGAGCCCTGAGGGAAAGGAGATATTTTCCCTGGGAGAACAAACTAATATTAGCCCAAAACAAATACAATTGTTCAATGTGGGCCATTTGTGGGGTTTTGGATTCAGGGTATGAACATTCCTATGTGTATGATATAGTAGAGAGGGGGTTAATAGCTCACATTTGTAGACTATCTCACCTGCATTTATCTCACTTGATAGTAGGTGCTTAATAAATATTGGGTAATTGCTGGATGACTCTTGGTAACAGTCTTGAATAGTGCATAGGAGAGATATTAATACTGTCCACATTTTGTAGATGAGAGAACAGAGAGGTTGGGACTTGTCCCAAGTCACAGAGCTGATAAGTGGTAAACAGATCAGGACTTGATATCTAGGGAGATTTCTTCTGCTCCTCTGGCTGCCTAGAGCTGTTGTGTGACCCTATATGAGATATGATATATCTTTGTGTGGTGTTGTGTGTTGGGTGTACATCATGTGGATAAGTGTGCTACATACATTTCTGCTTCACAGAAAGCCAAGCCTAAAGGGAAGCCTGAGCCCAAAGCCTCCTTGCTGGGGTGCTGGGGCTAGGACTCTGATGGGGCTGCTCACCTCTCATTGATACAGGCCCCCTGCCTCAGCAACTGCTTCATCAGGCCCAACTGGCCTCTCCATATGGCCCCGATCACTTGGCCTTGGCCCCAGTCCTTTGGGGCAGGAAGGAGGCTCAGAGGCCCCTCTTCCTCCTGAGCCCTTTCATCCCCCATCTCCAGATCCATCCAGTGCCTGCCCAGCTCAGCCTCCAATTCTCTGTGCTCCTAGAATAAGGACATACAACAGCTGAGGTTTCAGTGAGGGGTAGCATAAAGAATTCTATAGTCAGAGGTCACCACATGACCCCCAAACTCACCTATGTATGAATCAACAAGTATTTATTAAGGGCCCACTGTGTGTTGGACGCTGTTAGGCATTTAGAATATGGGGACAACAAATGAACGTTCCAAGCTGATGCCTTTGTCTCCAGTCGGAAACTGACCCCAACCCACTCCCAGACTGGCTCCCTAAACCCATCCGGGACTGCGCCTCAACTTCAGTCCCAGACCAAACCCTAATCTTGACTAAAGTCTTGGTTCTGTCTCAGTCCAGCATGGAGCTCTGGCCCTGTTCTCACTGGTCCCTAACCCTGACCCTAGTCTGGCCACTTCATCAGTGGAACTAGACCAGATGCTGTCAACCACCCTTATCAAAGGAAAACCTTGGAGAAAACAGAAATGGCGCCCAAGGCCCACGGGGACCTAACTCTCCAAACTGGGGGATGGGTGGAGGCCCTGTTTTCTCAACACTTTCCACGCTAACCCAGCCCTTCCCAGCCCTGCACCCTCACCCTCCAAGGCTGAAGAGCCCACAACTGGGAGCTTCTCATCCCTGGTAGACTTTCCCTCTCCATGGGCAGTCCCAAGGTTGCTCCAGGCTGTGGGGATGGTCCTTCCTCCTGGTCCCAAGGTTCCTGGGCAGGGCTGAGATTCCCTGGAGTGCCAAAGATGCCTGTGAAAAGTCAGAGCTAGGGAGCTGAGGGCCAGGACCCAGCACACTGTAGATAATGGCGGGGAGGTGAGGAGAGTCACTTGGGGCTGGAGATCTTGCAGCCTCCCTCCTTCCCTCCCCCACTCCACCCCACCCTAGGGCCTTGTTGTTTACCTGACAACAGGAGGGTGTCCCCAGGGTGATCCCGACAACCAGCTCTCCTGCTGCCTTGGGCCAGGACTTACCCACAGACAGACCAGACTCCTTTAGAAACAATCACAGGAAGGGTGTTGTGGCAGTCACCATGACAAGCAGGGACATGCTGTCCAGCTTCTTATTTCCCCAGGGTGCCCACTCCTCCCCCTACTCCCTTAAGGAGGATTAAGCTTCACCCTCTGATCCTCGAGGGTCTGGCCTGGCCTGGCTCGGCCTCTTCTCTCCTTCTGCCTAAGCTTCCCAGTACTCCAGGGGGTGGGGGAAGGGACTTGTAACTTTGAAACTGTCCTATCCCCCAGCTCAGGAGTTTCCAGACACAGCATCTCCCCTCCCACCACTATCAACAGCGTTCTAGGCTCCCAAGGGGCTCTGTATGATTTCCTCTTGTTAGATCATAGGTGATAATAGCAGCTCGTGCAAACAAGAACAACTGGCTTGTTTAATTTAAAGCTTATTTCTAAAAAATTCTATTGATACCTTGTTTTTAGAAGCAGTACAGTGTAATAGAAAGCTGTCCTGAAGTCAGAAAGACCTGGGTTCGAGTCCTACCTGACACAAGCTAGTTATGTCAGGGCAAACTCTCAGTCCTTGATGTAGGCAACTGTGGTCCAACATCACTAAATGGAATTTCTCAGACCAATGAATTCACAGGCCCAGTGACTGTCCTTCTATCTACATTTTTCTATCACTTTCATTTCTGAGTATATCCCTCCCTCCTCCCCCAAGTAGTGAGCCATATTTTGTAACAAAGATTTTTAAAGAGAAAGAGGATAGAACAAAATTAATTCAGCAGATCTAATCAATCTATCAGTTATACAGTATATGCAGGATTCCACACGTAGCTCCCCACCCCTGCAAAGAGGTAATTTCACAGTTCATAAAGCTATATCTTAGGGAAAGCAAGGCATGTATCAGCATATCCATTTTATTTGTGGGGAAACTGAGGCTCTGACTTATCTAGGGTCTCCAAGAGCAGGGTTTTAAACACCAAACCCATCACTTCATAGCTTGTCCTGGTTCTGTGGCCATTTCTTTCCTTTAGGATAGGATCTGAGCTGGAAATAACCTCAGAGATTATCAAATTCAACTCCCTCCTTGTACAGATGCAAAAACTAAGGCACCAGAGAGGGTAGCTATGTCAACCAAGGCCATACAGGAGTAAGCGATAGCCCTGATTTGAACCCAAGTTCTGACTTAAAAACCAGTACCAGTACCATACTTCCTCCCATTGGCATAGCTGGGCCTCCATCTCTCATCTGCTCCCATGGATTTGATTATCAGCTCTCTCTAATATTTTATTTTTTAATTAAACATAAAACAATTTTTAACATTCATTTAAAAAATTTTGAAGACTCAGGAAGGAAAATGCTACCCATATCCAGAGAAAGAACTTTGCAGTCTGAATGCAGATGGAAGCTGATTGTTTGCTTCCCTTTCCTTTGGCTGTTTTGTTTCTTCTTTCTCATGGGTTCCTCCTATTAGTTCTAATTCTTCTTTACATCATGACTAATGTGAAAATATATTTAATATGGATGTATAAGTAGAGCCTATATCAGATTGCATGCCATCTTGAGGAGGGGGAGAAAATGTAAAACTCAAAAACTTATGGAAGTGATTGTTGAAAACTAAAAATAAATTAATTATAAATTCTATATATTAATTATAATTATATATGTAATATATTACATATAATTAATTATAATATTAATTATTTTAAAAATCTTTGAATTCTAAATTCTCTCTCTCCCTCCTCATTGAGAAGGATGTGCAGTCATGAAAACCATCAGCTCTCTCTATATGACTCCCAAGTCTATATATCCAGTTACCATCTCTCTCCTGAGCTCCATTCCCACTCCACCGATTCCCTGTTCAACATTACCTAGATGTACCACAGACATCTCAAACACAACTGGTCCAAAGTAGAACTCCTATCCTGTGCCATTCTTCCCCTCACCCACACACACACACACACTCACACATTCCAACTCCCCTCACTTCCTCCCTTCCCTGTGTCTGTCATGGGTAACATTATCTATCCATTCACCCAAGATCAGCACCTAGGAATCATCTTTGGCTCTTCACTGTCTTATTCTCCACAGGTAATCAATTGCCAACTCAACCTCCATGACATCTCTGACATCCATACTCTTCACATGGCCACCACCCTACTTCAGAACCTTGTCACATCTCATCCAAACTATTGGTACTCCCTGTCCCCCCAATCTCTCCTCTCCTTGAGTCCTTCACACAGAAACCAAACTGAAAGGACTGAAGCAAATATATTCCTCAAGAAGTCTCAATGGCTCCCTAGTGCCACCAAGATAAAAATATAAATGCTTTTGTCATTTAAAGTTCTTCCCAATATAGTGTGAACCTGTTTTTCTAGACTAATTTCATATTATCCCCTGTCATATTCTCTTTATCCCAGCCAACCTGTTCCGCTCCATCTTCCCCTTACCCAACATTTCATGGGCTCTCTTTGCTCTTGTGTACCATCTCCTTTGGAGACTCAGCTCAGGTGCCATTTACTCTCAGAACCTTTGCTGCTCCCTGGCCCCAAGATTGATGCTGCACTTCCGTTGCCTGAAACTGTTGTTTGTCTATTTACATTGAGAGCTTTTTATGTTTGCTGACCTGTGTACATGTTTCCATTCATTAAAATGCTAACTTCTCAAGGTCATGGATGGTTTCATTTCATTCCTCTGCATGTGGAGCAAAGCCTGGAAACTAGGCTCCTGTTGCACTGACAGGACTGGTTCTTTCTACAACTGGCTAGAATCCTGAACCTAAAATGTGCTGGGGATCTCCATCCCCCAGAGGCAGCTAGGTGACACCACAGAGCACAGAGCACATGGGTCTAGAGGCTGGAAGACCTGAGTTCAAACCCAGCCTCGGTATACTCATTATCTGTGTGACTCTGGCCAACTTATTTTACCTCTGCTTGCCTCAGTTTCCTCAACTGTAAATAAGAAGAATACTAGTCCCTCACCTCCCCCATTATTGTAAGGAAAGTGTTTAACATAGTGCTTGACTCATTGTAGGCAATATATAAATATTTATTTCCTGTGCCCCTTCCCCTGCCATCCCAGAACAGGATTGAAAGGAGACAGTGTGGTATGGTGGATTCAGATGACCGGAGTTTGAATTTCATCTCTGCAATCACCTCCCTACGAGACAAGAAGCCTCTTGATCCCCATCTTTGAGTCTCAGTTCTAAAAATGAGGGGATTGTATTAGATGATTTTAAAGGTTCCAACCCTGAATCCTTAGGTCCTGTCCATGACTCCTTTCTTTCCTTCCTTGGATTTACTGATGTTAATCTTTCTTAGTTCAGCCCCTACACATCTGACCATCCCCTTAGCTGGTAAGTATGTGCATCCCCCAAGGCTCTGTCCAGGGAGCTTTTTTCTCTATATATACTCTCTCTTGTTGATTTCATCAGCTCCTGTGAGTCCAATGATCATTTCTATGTAGATTATTTTATATATGTGTGTGTATGTATTTGTATGTATATATAAGTATTTGTACATATATACACATACACATATACATACATATGTGTGTACATATACACACATATCCAGCCCCAATCTCTCTCCTAAACAACCCTAATCCCCCGTGGCCACCTGCCTGTTGGGCATCTCCATCTGTATGTGCTATGGACATCTCAAATGCCCCTGCAGTCTCTCCCTCTGATTGACTGGTTCTTCCCAGAACCTTCATTTTAAAGAAGAAACCCGAGCCAGCCATGTCTTCATTCCCCTCCAGGTCACACTCCTGACTCTCATGGACTTTCTCTTCAATACCCCCTAGAGAACCTTCATCTCTTTCCTGCTCCCCCTTTTCCTGTTTTCTTGTATGCTCTGTGAGGGCAGTGACCACCTTTCTTTCTGCTTGTAGTTCTATCCCCAGCACTTACACATAGTAAGAGATTAGTAAATGCTTCTTTACTTGACTTGACTAACAACATATACAAAACAGAATTCATTATATGTCTCCCAGAATATATCTTTCCCCCAAATTTCTCTCTTTCTGTAAAGTTCCTCATGATGCCTCCCTTCACTCAATTTCTCTATCTTGAAGTCATCCTTGACTCTTCCCTATTTCTCACATCCAATCAGTTGCCCAAACCTTCTACCTTCTACTTTCTATCTTCACAACACCTCTAGCATACATACTCATGAACTCTGGGCCAATTCAGGCCTTCTTCATCTCTCATCTAGATAATTACAATAGCTTCCTAATCTATTTCTAGTCTCTTCTTTCTTCAACCCATCCTCTACACAGCTTCCAAATTGATATCCATAAACCCTTGAGGTCTAATTGTATCACTCCTCCACTCAAAACACTTTAGAGGCTACCTGTTGTTGCCCTTAGGATAAATACAAAATCCTCATCTGGACATTTAAAGTCCTCTATAATTTGGTTCTCACCTACCTTTCCAGTTTTATTTCAATATCACTACCCTTCATACACCCTCCATTCCAATCAGAGTGGCCTGTTAGCTGTTCCCTACTATACGTATTTGTTCTCCCATCTCTGGGCCTTTGCACAGTCTGTATCCCCTAACTGGAACGTATTCCCACTTCATCTTTGCTTTCTAGAATCTTTAACTTCCTTCAAACCATAGCTCAGGGACCATTTTTTGTCAAAAGCCATTTCTGATGCCTCTTAGAAATTTGTTACTTTGCATATGCTTTTTATTTGCTTATTTTGTACATTCAATTCCTCTCCTCCCCTCTCCTAGAATGTAAGGATCTTGAGAGCAGGGATGGTTTCGTTGTTATTTTTGATATCTCCAGCACCTAGAACAGCTCCTGGCTCAGAAGAGGCATTTAACAAATATTCATTGAGTTAAATTGAGTCTACTTTAGATCATCTCCGAGAAGAGTTTGGGGGGGAGGAACTACACTGAGTGGACATATGAACTCTCAAAGATTCCTCAGATCAACTTACAGGGCCAAAGTCTTAAGAAAATAGGCTCCCTTACCTAAGAAGATTTATATGAACTGATGCAAAGTGAAGTAAGAAAAACTAGGAGAACATTGTACAGAGTAACAGCAACATTTTATGATGATCAACTGTAAATGACTTAACGATTTTCAGCAACACAATGATCCAAGACAATTCTGATGAACTTATGAAAAATGCTATCTACCTCCATCAAAAGAAATGATGGAATCTGAATGCAGATTGAAACACACTTTTTAAAAAAGTTATTTTTTCTTGTTTGTTTGGTTTTGATCTGTGTATTCCCCCCTCACCCACAACATGGCTGATATGTCTGCACATATATTACCCATGACAAATTGCTTACTTTCTCTGGGAGGGGGGTAGGGAGGAAAGTAGTAAGCAAGGGAAGGAGGGAAAGAATTTTTTAAAAAAAGAATGCTAAAAGTTATCTTGACATGTAATTGGAAAGAAAAATAATAAATATTTTAAAAAAGAAAATGGCCTCCCTTGTGATCTTCTGGCCAATTCTGTTCTGCTTTTTGGAGGAACAGAGGAATTGTTGTGTTTGTCTTCTGTTCTTGAAGAAAATCGTGACATCAAGCTGATGACATGACTTGTAGTTGACTTTGATTTGAGTGAGGGAGGGCTGTGCAAGGTCACCAACCTCACTTTCTCCTCCTGAGCCATCTGGGTCCAGTGACCCGATATTCATTAGGACAACTCACAGGAGTTAAGAGACAATCAGACCCTCAGACCCAAAGTTCAACTTTCAGAACCTCAGACTCAATGTTCATGTCATCGGTCAGAGTCTACCCCAATTAACTCAGGGCATTTCATATTACTTAAAAAAGTAAATGGATGTAATTACCACAAAAGGCCCTACCCCTGGCATAGTCCCTCTAAAACACTTCCCAAGACAGAGGGGCCACAGCTACACACAACCTTGCCCAAGTAAGGTAACAGGTGTGGTTCTGCATACTTACACTAGGTGGCGATGCAACTTTGGAGAGCAAAGAAAGTTGGGGTTGAGGAATTCCTTTCAATTCATCACCTGGGATTTTTTTAAAAGAAAGCATTTTATCATGCCTATTGTCTCTACCACACAGTTTTTTGGCCCTCTCTAGACCAGTGTCCTTCCTGACAATGAGAACTAATTAAGCTAAAACCCAGGATTCTGTCCTGATGGTCAAGGAGTGAGGAGATGGGGGGAAGAGATACATTTCATTATCTCTTTTCTGGAATTCCTCACCATTTTTTTCATCATTCAGAGTTTTGATTCTTTTCAGCAATCATTTCTCTTAGAAAGTTTTAATCATCATTTCTGTGCTCCATCTGGTTCTACTTATTTCTCAGAGCATCAGTTCATACATGTCTTCCAAATTTCTCTGAACTCCTCATGTTCCTTATTTCTTACTGCCCCATAAACAAGTCATTGTCTTCATCTCCAACAGCTTTTTCAAACATTCCCTCAATTGATAGAGACCCACTTTGTCTCCAGGATCTCTGGTACAAGAAAGGGTTACTAAATATGTTTTGGTTTATGAAACCCTGCTCCTACCCAAGCAGGACAGAGGAGGGATGGACAGGAGATACTTATGGAGGGGGACAAGGCTCCTGAATGGCAGAGAAAATGCTGAGCTCAGTTTTGCATTGGGCAGGGCAAGAGCCTTCTTGAGTTGGCTCCAGAGCTTCTTTCAGAGCAATTGATGGACATGGGACACTCCAGGGAGGAAAGAGAAAAAGACTCTGAAAGAGCAGACAAGCAAGGAGCCCCTCTCTGTGTCTCTGGACTTTGCTGAGTTTCTAGAGACTGCCAGAAGGGACCGTCCTGGATGAGATGGATTCCATTGTTGTCTCTCCTTGTTTGAGCTCAGTCATTCTTGTATATTCTTGGTATATTCTAATAATCCTGATAATTTGTCCAGTTTCTGAGTGTTTGAATAAATGGTTTTACTCATCATTTGCTATTTGTGGTGGGTAGACTTTTGGGTAATTATTGTTTGGTCAGTATAAGCCAAGGGCTAGCCTCCCCCTTAAGTGAGACCAGGGAAGCAGTTTTCCTTTTGAACTCAGACTCATATACCCCTAGACCAGAGAGACAGCTATTTGAGATTTGGCAGGTGGGTATAATTTGTCCCTGATACCCATCTCTGTGACTATTGAAAAATGCCTTCTTCAGATGGAGAGGGCCTCCCTAAGCCCATCCTCTTTCCTCCCACCCCCCCTTTTGCCCCAACTAGCATCCTGGCAGGGTAGGCACTGTGCATTGCCTGCATCCTTTCCACAGAAATGGACCAGAGATAGAAAGATGATAGAACACACTGCTTAGACTCCCCAGATAGCTGCTTGCTAACTAAGTACAGAACATCAGCCTTCTGATGGAGGGGGAGGAGTGTTAATGTGCTGTTAATGACAGGAATTCACATATTTACTCTTACCAAAGATGAACTTCAGAGGCAATTTTCACTGACTCATTTTCCAGATAAAGGAGCTGAGACTAAGGAAGCTCATATCAAGGGTAAGCATCAAAGGTAGAATTTGAACCCAGGGCCTCTGACTCTTGAGACAGTACATGTTTCATTGTACCATACTGCTTCCTCTTTCCCCTCCTCCTATGTCTTCAACACCCATACATTTGGGGAACTAGCAAGCTTTATGAAGTTAGGACTGCCCTTGAATCGCCTGGATTTAGTCTTTAAAAGTGCTTCATCCACTTTTGATGTGTTGTTTCTTGACTTTATAATTCCAGGCACCTCCCCTCTAGCCCTAAGGAAGAAGCACAGGGGACCTGGAGAGTCTCAGCTGAAGACTGGGTTTTTGTCTGAGGCTTCCTGTCTTTCTCCTCCTCCCTCTTTGATTAGAGGACGATCTTGTAAGCTACCAAGGATACTGAGCATCTTGGGCTGCCTGTGAGCATCCTAGCAGCCTCTCCATGACTGACAGGATCTTCACTAAGAGGCAAGGACAGTCCAGACTCAGTAAAGAAAGGCAGATGGAACCCAGCACAAAAGTGCCACTATCCCCAAGGGGGATGTTGATAGTGGGTTTTTGAGAAAATAGAACTGACTGCAATTGATGCTATATTTATTTATTTATTTTAGTTATATAAATAAATAATATATATATAATATATAAAAATAAATATATAAAAATAAATATATTTATTATATTTATTTATATTACATTTTAATGTTTTATTTATTATTTATATTTACATATTTTATTTATATCTTTATTATTTACATAATTTGTGCATTTATTTATATTATATATTGAAAAATATTTATTTATATAATATATAAAATATATTGATTATCTTTCTCTTTCTATGTGACTCTGAATGAACTGAACATCTTTACCCAATCAAAATAAATCAGTCCAGTAATTTCTCTTTATCCTATCTAATAAAGCACTTAGTAGGAATTTAACAAATGCTAAGTAACTGACTGATAAAGAAGATACCGAGGCAATCTGGGTGGTTTAGTGGATAGAGTTTTGAGCCTAGAATCAGGAAGACCTGAGTTCAAATCCTGCCTCAGACATTTCCTACCTATGTGACCCTGGGCAAGTCACTTAATCTCTGTTTGCCTTAATCTACCAGGGAAGTGGCAAACCACTCCAGTCTCTTTGCCAAGAAAACCTGCTACAATTGAACTCACTTCTTCTGAGATAATTTCTGAGGTGGTGACAAAGCAACAAGTCTGTGAAATGACCGAAGACATTACTGAGAAAAGAGAAAAGTATAAAAAATGTAAAGAACTACTCTTGGACGAGAAGGCCAAATGTAGCAGCTAGGCTGACAAACTGGCCAGATTGGAGATGAAATGGAAGGAGCAGATGAAAATCACTGAGGATGTGAAACTTCACCTTGTGGAAGTGGAAAACCAGTATAGAGTTCAGTTGGTGCAGAGACAGCAAGAAATAAATGATGTGACCTCACATTTGGAAACTCTCACCAGGGAGAAGGAGGAGGAGCTTAGAAAGAGACTGGAAAATCAAGCCAAGAGAGTCATGAAGGTCAGAGTTCCTGGCAAACCCTAATGAGTGGCACCCCAAAGAGATCAAAGTGGTCCTGTGCCTTTGCTGCCAAATAGGAAACTAGTTCTGCAGTTTGGAAATCCCTCTTCAACCAGGACACAGGAGCTTTTTACCCAGATGAAATCCAAAGGGCACTGTAAGAACATTCTTTTGGGAATTGGAAGACAAAGTAGTCTGTAACCAGACTGCTCAAAACTTTAGTCAGCCTCATGGTTTCACTGAAGACAGCAGTGATGATGATGAGAATGTTTTACTGCTCTAGAACCTTACATGCTAATAGGACCAACTCTTGTTTTTATTACAGCTTTGAGAAGTGTGTCTTCTGTAAATTAATGTTCTCTCTCAACTATGATCCAAGCAAGTTTGAAGAATGGGTCGAAAATCCCTGGAAGGTGTGCCCTATGTGCCGTGAACAGTTCCCATCAGACTATGCCCAGCAGAGGTTCAGTAGGCACATTCAGTCCCACTTTTATGAGAATGTTTTTAATTTTTACTAGAATGCCATTTTAATATTCCAGTTTACCATTAAAAAAAGATCACCTCCAGCAGCTAAAACACAACTGACAGAACATCTACTACAGCTTTCTGGCCACTTATGTTATACATTACCTGTGCACAATGCAGTAGAATTAGGGTCAGGATCTATAGTTGGCTTATCAGCAAATAGCAATTTAACATGTTTCTTTCATTTGCTTTAAAAAAAGAAAGAAATTCTTTGTGTGTATGTACCTTTTTTTATTCTCTAACGGGGAACATTGTATCAGTAAAAAATATAGGATTATTTTAATGTAACAACAAAAATTTATGGTAGTAACTTAACAGACTGATAACAAGTTTCTATTGAATAGATGATTGAGCATGATTAAATATTATGCAATAAAAATATTTCTGATATCAAACTTGCATGGTAATTATTTAGACAACTTTCAGAAAATGATATAGTTTATCATATAAACATACAATTTTTTAATCCTCTTTAGAAGTTTAGGCAGACAGATTTCAAAAAAACTTGGAAAGACTTAAATGAACTGACGCTGAGTGAACTGAGCGGAACCGGGACCTGGTACACGGTAACAGCAACATTGTGTGATAATCAACTATTATAGACTTAGCTCTTCTCAGCAATACAGTGATCCAAGCCTCATGATGGAAAATGCTATCCACATCCAGAGAAAGAGCTATGGAGTCTGAATGCAGATTGAAGCATATTATTTTCTCTTTATTTTTTTTCTTCCTACAGGTTTTCCCCTTTGGTTCTGATTTTTTTTTCATAATATGACTAATGTGGAAATATGTTGAATATGATTGTACATGTATAGCCTGTGTCAGATTTCATGTAGTCTTGGGGAGAGGGGAGGGAAAGGAGGAGGGAAATTTGGGGGGAACTCAAAATCTTATAAAAGTGAATGTTGAAAATTAATAATAAATAAATTAATTTTAAAAAATAAATTTAGATGCATAAGATTATGTGATTGCAATATGGCAAATACCTCTTTGAATGTGTGAAATATTTGCCTTAGGAATTAATCTAAGAAAGTACATTTTACCTTAATCCACTATTTTTATGAATAGAAATTATTTTAATTACATTTTTTTGCAGTCAGAACCCTGTTGGGGTTAATGAATTAATAATTAACTTAATAATGGGGGAGGGTAGAATAGGTATAAAGGTAGGTATCAATCAAGGAAGAATATGTTAGGTGGCTGAAGGAAAGAGGAAGCCTGAATCTCCCTTGAAGCAGGGGACTGGGAGGGTCCTGACAGATCGGAATCAGCCTGGGTTGAAGGCTGGGAGGAGAGAGCTGCTTGGAACTGAAGAAACATCTCCATTGAGACCTAGGATGTGGATACTGAATTTCTCAGCCCACAAATGAGTGAATCCTGATGCCTCATGAACTCCTCACACCTATGCCCCATCTACTCTCCAGCAACAGAAACTCCCAAAGGGACAGATACCAGAGACAGAGGTCTGAGAAGGGCTGGAGAGGCACACTAGGAAGGAAGACCTTGGGAGGCCCAGTCTCATAATCTATTCTGGTAGATTGGCAGTCTGTGTTCTCTCTGCCCCTTTGTTGAAATATCAAAGTCTCCAGGGCCATACCTACCCACCTTCCATCCCCTAGAATTTATCCATTCTTTGTCTTCTATTCTTAGTATTCCAGGGCTCTGGCCACCACTCTCCCTTCCATGCTCTCCCCCTTAAACCCTCCCCACACCATGTTGAACTGGGCAACATCTTTTCCCTCCCCTAGTCATGGCCCAAGATGCCACACATGTCACTCCATTTCCACCTCCCCTGGCTTCTCACCACTCATCTGCACTGTTGCAATAGCCTCTAAATTGGTTTTCTAGCCTAGGGTGGTTTGTCTCCTTTTAAATACATCTTTCACGCAGCTGCCAAAATTATTTTCCCAAGGCACAGGTCTGACCATGTTCCTTCCTTGGGAAACAAACGAAAAAACAAAAAGAAAAACAAAGGAAAGACTTTTAAATGGCTCCCCATGACCTCTAGGATGAAATATACACTCTTTAGACTGGAGCACACTTCCCAAGAATTCCCAACTTCTAGGACATGGGGGACTCCTCTCTCCTTCAAACCTCACTTAGTCATGGGACTGGGCTTGGGGAGACATAGTCAGGAGGGTATAAAATAGAATGAGACCACTGAGTGGGGAGGAAGAACGTATATTCCCTGCCCTCTCTAGCACAGTTCATGATTAGTTTTTCCCTTAATTTTGGTCTCCTGGGTCTTGAAATGGACAACTGGATGGCACAGTGGATAGAACATTGGGCCTGGAGTCAGGAATCAAATCCAGCCTCAGACACTTACTAGCTGTGTGACCCTGGGCAAGTCACTTCACCCTGATGGTCGCTATTTTCTCATCTATAAAATGAGCTGGAGAAGGAAATGGCAAACCACTCTAGCATCTTTGCCAAGAAAACCCTAAATGGGGTCCCAGAGTGTCAGATATGAGTGAAAAATGACTGAGCAACCACATGGAACGTTTAAGAATGAATTCTTTCAAAAATGTTGCAAAATTATAAAAATGAAGTTTAACCAAAGAAAATATAGAAAATTCTTGCTTCTTTGCAGAAGTGGGGGATCCATGGATGTTGACTTTGTGTATATTGTCAGATTTCTTTTCATATGAAAATGAGCTTTGACGACTTTTTTTCTTTTAAAAATTTCTTTGTTCTTTGGGGTGACTCTCTGGGAGAGGGGAGGAGAGTGGATAAAGGGAGACATATAGCAATGTAAAAAAAATCAATAAAAATGTATTTTAAAGGGTGATTTTAGGGTCCCCTCTTTACTGGAAAGGCTGGAGAGTCCTAGAATGGAATTGGGGGATGTTGGCCTCTTCCCAAAAGTAGGATGGTTTCCACTGTGCCCCTTCAGCTGACTAGCAGAGGCAGTGAGAGACTTGAGGCACTGGCATCTGTGGGCATGGAGTAAGGGAGGGAATTGTGGGCAGTGAGCAGGGAAGGCTGGTGAGGGGGGGCGGTCAGGAAGCAGTACTGCCTTTAGAAGCATCACAATGAGCTGAGACAGCCTTTATCTCTGAGCTCCAAGCAGTCCTGGCTCTGCCTGCCTTGGATGAGGGGGACAAAGTGCTTGGGGGGGAGGGCAATGCTCCATGTGGAGACAGCAGGGAGCTCTTTGACCTGCAGATGATTGATCCTCATATCCCTAGGCTGGAACCTGAGCCTGGACTCCTCCAAGATGGACAGAGGGGTCTGGAGAGACAGCTGAGGGCTAAGGAACTGAAAGGGCTACAGAGCAGCTGCCTTCAGGGACAGGACAGAAACTAAGACCCCAGAGGAAAAGAGTTAGACTCTAGACTGCCTTCCTCCTCAGTACTTCAGCGGGAGGTAGGGGCATGCCCCAAAGAGAGCCAGTGGGTCAAAGCCACAAGGACTGAGGGGGCTGCAAGACCCACCCCAATTGTCTTCCTGCCTTCTGAAGACGGTGCCAGGGCCCACAGGATGTCTGAGGCTGAGTTGGAGGCAGAAGTGGAGGATGGGGTGTCGGACACTTCACCCATGCTACCTGGGCCCCCCTCACTGCACCTGAAAGTTCCCCATCTTCGCCCTGAGCCCCTGGGTCCTGCTGGGCGCTGCCTCTGGGCGATGATGCTGGCCACTGCCAACCTGACCCTCCTCCTTCTCCATCTGCTGCTGCCCATTGCTGTGTTCTCTCTGGCACTGCTGCCATCAGCTGCTGTGGTCTACCTGGGCTTTCACTGTCACTCCAGGGTGAGCTACAGACTGCAGAAGAGCGGGGTGGAGGAAGCCAAGGCCAGGATGGTGGGGAGGGGTGGATAGACCTGAATTGGGTTCAGAGGTTGACCCCAGAGGTTAGGGATTTAGAGGGGCTGGGGCCCAGGGAATGAAGAAGCTGGAAAAGTAGGAGGGAGAAGTCTGAGATCTGATAAGGAAGGACCCAGAGTCAAGGGTGGCAAACTGAAGGATGAGGACAATTTGACCCTGGGTCTTCTGGGAGGGGTGTGGATGGGTCAGAAGGCCCTAGAGAACTGGGGGATGGTAACCAGAGATCCAAAGGCCCTCAAGGAGAGAGGATGGGGGTAGTTTAGATTATGATCTGGTCAGGGTAGCCCCAACTTCGAAGACACCCAGCCCCAGGTTCTGGGAACTCTGGAATAAAAGGCAGGTATGCAGAACCCTGTCACTTCTGGGGTTCAGGATTTGGAAATAGCCATAGCCTCATGGGAGACCTCACAAAGGGGTTGCTTTTTTTACTCTAAGGTTCAGGTAAGAGCAGGATAGACCAAGGTGTCCTACCACTACCACTTCCACCATTGAACCCTTCCAGAAAGTCTGAGCTCCAAAGAGTTAAGAGCAGGCCGAGGTTTCATGAGGACTTTTGTCTCTGTAGGGTGAAAGACCTATTGTTTGGCATGAGGCGGGAGGGAGAACCAGCTCTCTGCCCTCCCCTATTCTGGAGGGCCTTCCCTCCTGGTACCAGGGGCCACCAGATGGCAAAAGGCTGGGGCCTCCACAAGGGTTTAGGGAGCCAAAGATTGTCCTAGTCAGTGTGTGTGTGTGTGTGTGTGTGTGTGTGTGTGTGTGTGTGTGTGTGTGTATGGGGGGGATGTATTGTTGTTTAGCTGTTTTAGTTGGATTGGACTCTGTAGGGGGAGTGAAGTATTTGTTACCCTGCAGTTAATCAGTAAGTACCAAACACCTACTATGTGCCCGGCCCTCTGTCTTCAGGTCCTGGAGATGAAAAGCAAAACACTGAATTGGGCCCTGCCCTCAGGGAGTTTACCATGTCTAAGGGGAAACAACCTGGCACCAGTCTCCTATTTTTCCCTTTTCCCCTTCTTCCCCTACCTTCTAACTGGGCAGCGCCCTTCTCCCTTCCTCTTCCAGACAAGCAAATGCAAGGTCAGCACAAGGCAGATACTGACATACAAGGAGAGGGAAGATCTATTATCTAAAAATAATAGATACCATTTATCCAGGGTTTGCTCTGTGCCAGGAATTGTGCTAAGCACTCTACTAACATGCTCTGATTTGCTCCTCACAACAGCCCTGGGAGGTAGGGGCTGGTATGATTCCCATTTTACACAAGAGCAAACTGAGGCAAACAGGTGAAGTAACTTGCCCAGGGTCACACAGATAGTAAAGTGTCTGAGGTCACATTTGAACTCAGGTCTTCTCAGCTCTGGTCCTGGAACTCTGTCCACTGTGCCATGTAGCTGAGGAAACTTCTAACTCTGAAATATGATGATGGGACCTGCAACTAGATGAGGGAGGGGAGAGTTTGAAGGGGAGTGAGGGTGGAAGCTGGGGGGAAGGGGAGAGCTAAGTCTGCCTAAGAGTCAGAGGAGCAGATGAGGGAGAAGACTGAAATTAAAGAGGAAAAAGATATGAAGGAACAGTTAAAGGCAGGTGGATCATGCAGTGGGAGGGTCTTCCCTCTCCTCTCCCCTGCTCCTTTTGCAGCCAGAGGAGCAAATGCTGGAGGAGGGGCGGGGGTGGTGGTGATGATGATGGTGAACTGAATAGGAGGGGATCCGGGGATTCCAAAAATAGACAGGGTTGGAAACTGCTTCAGGGAGGGGGCAGAGAGATCCCAGGAAATCCCAGCCCAGACCAGAAAGAAAGGTCTAAGAGGGGAGGGGTGCTGTGTATGTACCCCACCTTCCTCCTGCAGTGAAGCATGCAGCATCTGGGCTTCATCCCCTCCCACAGTAGAGCAGGATGCTGAGTCTGTACCCCACCTCCTTCCCTCCCTCTCCAGGTGCTGCGCTCAGACTCCCGCCCGTGTCGGGCCCTGCTGGACGACCGCAGCTCATCTGCACTCATTGTCCTGGGCTTCCTGACGCTGCCTCCTCTGCTGGTGCTGGCCTCAGCGGCCTATGGCCGTCTGATCCACCGTCTGTGCCCACTGCTGCCTCTGCCACCCCCTCCCTGGGCTGCAGCCTGCGCCCGCAGCTCCTCAGCCAAGCCCCAAGGCAGTTGCCTAGAAACCCGGAGAAGTTGCTTAGAAACCCATGAGAGCTGCTTGGAAACCCAGGGCAGGTGGGAGGGCGACAGGCAAGCCCGGGATTGGGTGTGAGTGAGGTCATGATCAAAGAGCCTCAACTCCAGATCGACTCTCTGTGCCCCAAATTTCTGAATACCCCACTCCAGGTCATCCCAGCCACCCACACCTCAGCTCCCCACGGTGGGACCCCAAAGTCAGCTCTCATTCTCCTCTCCCAGATACTGGAGGCCTTCAATTCCACCCCACCTCAAACCCTATGCCCTGCTCTCTGGAACTCTTAGTGGTCTTCATCTCCCTGTTCAGGGGACCTAGAACCTTTCCTCTCCAGAAGGGACTGAGTCCATAATCCAAACCTTCCCCTGACCAGAAAAACCCAGGGTCAAAGCTCCAGTCTCAATACAAATGTTTCCTACTGAAAATCCTGAGATTTTCTATGCCTCTCCCGAGGGGACCCAAAGGCCCCTGCTTCCCAGCAAGGTGCCACATACTTGAGAACCTCAGGTCCAATAGCCTTGCCCTTGAGAGAATCTCAATTGCTGATGACCTTGCCCCCATCTCCCTCATCAACTCATTCCTCAGAGATTCACCACAACCCCAAAGTTACCTCTACTCCCCCAGATTTCCTGGAGCATCTCTGCCTTCAGCAGACCCAAGACACTCCTGCCCACTCAGCCCCAGAGTCAGCCCCTGCAGCCCAGCCTGTCCATGTCCCCCTCCCCCAGTTCCAGATCTCCAGACCCTCAGTTCAGGAGGCATGCTTGGGATGTAGATCCCATGCCACCCTGGAAAGGATTGGAAAGGACCCAATAAAGCCCCTTTGTTTGTCCCTCAGGAACCTTTCCTTCAGCAGCATCCCCCCACCAGCCTTTCTGTTGTCTGCTAGGAGAGCCAATAACATAGTGCCTCAGGTCCAACCTTGTGTTCTGGGTGGAGTAAGGGATGGGGAGAACTGGGCCTCCCAGAGGCATTGCAGGGCATGGGCATGCATGGGAAGGTATTCACCCCTACCTGATTCCAGATTGCCCACCCCCATCCCATGTCCCATCTTCAAAGAGAGAAGGAAGGATTCAGAGATTTTTGCTGATTCCTCTGTTCCCAACCCCAGCTCAACTTCTAGTGCTCACTCCTTTCTCTGATAACTTTGTGTTTATGCATTTTGGGACAGTAAAATGGAAGTTTTTGGAAGGCAAGGACTGTTTACTTCTTGTATCTGTACCTCATCTCCTAAAATGTGCTATCTACAAACCACCTAGCCCAGTGCCTAATACATAGGAAATAGGGGGAAGGGAGAAAGGGGCCAAGCATTTACCTAATACTTGCTACATACTATGTGTTATGGGGTATAAAGGTATTTCAGGAAGGTTAGCACCTCTGCTGTGAGAGCTGCCAAATTCTTTTCATGGCTGCCCACCCACCTTTGGTGTCCGAGTGATTCACCCAGCTCTCACCCAAGGCTCCAAGAAGCTGTAGCATGTGCAGTGGCCACACCCTGGTTAATTGTCTTGGCAGAAGGGCTAAACCAGGTTAAGGATAACTGATGGGTCCATACCCAACGGTGAGTTAAGGGGATGTCTACTCAAACAAATCATGTGAAGACTTCCCCTGTCAGAACAATGAAAACAATTTGTTCTAACAGCCAGGAAGGTGGCTGAAGCAGGTGCTGTGGAGTGCCTAGAGCTTGGTCAGATATGAGAGATGCCAGGGTCATCCATTGCATCCTGGGCCATCACCAGTCATCCTGACATTTATCCTGCCACTGGGCTTCAAGGACTCCGGAAGAGAGAGTGTGGAACTCTGCCTCACTTAAATCAAATTCATACTCCAGCAAGACCACCCCATGCTGTCATTATCCTCTTCGAAAATGCAGGACCAACACCAGCTCTGTGTAGGACAGTGTGCTAAGTGGTTTGTTGATATTAGACATCTCATTTAATTCTCACAGTAGCCCTATAAGGTGGATGCTATTATTATGTCCATTTTACAGTTGAAGAAACTGGGGCCAATAATGGTTAAGTGACTTCCCTGGCATTTCTTGAATGCTTCTTTGGTTCAGATCATTGTCCGATTACTGCCTTTGTGGCTTTGGGAAATTTCCTTAACCTCCCTAGGCTTCAAGTTTGTCATCTATAAAAAGGGAAAGGGATGACTAGAGGATCTCCATGGTCCCTTCCAGGTTCTGAACAAGGACCCTGTAAATTCAAGGGACTGTCAAACCAGTTGAGTAAATGCTTCAGAGCCTGTTGGAGCAGGAAGGGGCCTCAGAGACCACCTAGGCTAACAAGAACCTAAGCAAGTTCTCCTCTACCCCCTCCCCTGACAAGTGGCCATTCAGCTGCCACTTGAGGACCTCCAGGGAAGCGGAGCCTAGCACCTCTGAAGAGAGGTCACTCCACTTTTAACCATTTCTCATTTTTAGATGGTTTCTTCTGACTTTGAGCAGAAATCTTCTCTAGTTTCCAATTGATTCTAGTGTTGCCCTATGCAGAACAAATCTAATCCCTCTTAAGAAAATATCTAGATTGTGGCAGATGGCAAGATCACCTGGGGGTGGGGGCTGAGAGGAGTGGCAAAGGGATGGAGAGAAATGAAATCAGTGGATTCATTTGTATAGGGAACTCCCTCTATGAATACTCCCCTGAGCAATGCAACAGCACTGTGGGGGTGCTGGAAAGGGCCGACCTCACCTGGAATCAGGAAGACTCAGGTTCCAATTCCATCTCAGCTGGGTGCCACTCTGGGCTTCATGCCTTCAACTATAATATAAGGGGCATGACCTCAGTGATGTCTAGGGCTCCTTCCAGCTCTCACTCTGTGATCCTATATGGTTTGGCAACTGAAAAGTGACTTACCCTATGTCACTCAGGCCATATACAAAAAAGTCATCACCTGAACCCAGGTCTTTCCAGCTTCTAGATCAGTGCTTCATCCACTATACCACACTCCCTCTCAGCTAAGAACACAAAAGGGAATGATGGCAGAATTTCTGTGTCCAAAAGGAGGGAGTGGGAAGGAAGAGAACAGGAATTTATTAAGCACCTACTATGTGTCAAGTGCTTTTCAAAAAGTCCATTTGATCCTCACAATAACCCTGGAAGATAAGGGCTGTTATTCTCATTTCCACTTGAGAAAACTGAGACAGACAGAAATTAAGGGATTTTCTCAGGATCACAGAGTTAATGAGTGTCTGAAGCCATATTTAACATCTTCCTGACTCCACTCCCGACATTCTACCCACTGTGTCCCCTAGCTGACTCATGAGACGCCATGCACATTCAACATTACTGAAAGACAAAGAAGGAACGACAGGACAAGTAGAAAATCCTTAGGAAACATTAGAGGAGGAACAGATTACTTTGTCCCATCTGCCCCTCCCCCAACAATTAACTGTAGAAATTCAGAGAATTCCTGAAGTGGTGGCTCAGAGGGGAAGAGATTTCTTGTGGAAGGCAAGACTACTGCAGTGAAAATCATGCTGAAAGTGGAGCTGAGTTCAAATTCCAGCTCTGCCAATACCTGAGTGACCTTGGACAAGGGGAACCTCGGTTTCCTCATCTGTAAAATGAGGGGATTGGATTGGATGCTCTGTTCAGTCCCTTCTAGCTTTAATAATAATAGCTAACATTTATCTAGCATTTACTAGGTGCCAGTGATTTACAGACATTATCTCATTTGAGTGTTACAACAATCTAGGCAGGTAGGTGCTTTAGAACCAGAATGGAACATAGATGAGAAGTGGGAGCCTGTTCCAGACATTGTGAAACAGAGTAAATAAAGGCAGGAGAATGGGAATTCAGAGCTATCCAGCTTGGGGGGGGGGGGCAATCGATAATACCCCAAGAGAGGAAGAGTGGGAGATAAGGAAGAACTTTGAGACGATCAGATGCCAGATCATGGGAAAGCCTCGAATGTCAGAGGCAGGAGTTTCCATGGAATGCCACTGAAGGTTTTTGGCAGAGGGAACAGTTAGTTAAGGGAGATTACACTGGCCTCTTTGCTATTCCTAGAAAAGACACTCCATCTCTTGGCTCTGGACATCTTCATTGGCTATCTCTCATGCTCGGGATGCTTTCTCTCCCCATCTCCGCCCCCTGGCTTCTGTGGTTTCCTTGAAGTCCTGACTAGAATCTCACCTTTTGTAATACTAGTGCCTTCCCTCTGTTGATTGTCTCCTAGTTATCCTGTATATGTCTTATCTGTTCACAATTATTTGCATGTTCTCTTCCCCATTAAACTACGACGTCCTTCAGAACAGGGACTGTCTTTGATGTTTCATTGTATCCCTAGAGTTTAGGCACACAGTCAGGACTTAATACATGCCGCTTGGCTGATTGACTGGAGGGGAGGCTAGAAGCAGAGAAAATAGAGATGAGGCTATTGCAACATTTCAGGTGAGAAGTGATGAGAGCCTTCGCTAGAATGGTAGCCATCGACTGAGAGAGTTTATAGAGGTTGGAATGACAAGTCTTGGGATTAATTAGATTAGTGAAGGGGGATGGGAACAGAGGGAAGAATCCAAATGATGCCAAGATAGCACAAGCCTGGGGATGATGGGGCCACCGAGGCTGAGAAGTCTCCCGGAAGATAAATCATCCTCAAGAGTCTTAATCCCTAGTTTTCAGAAGATAAACTGGCGGCCCAGGACTGAGGGAGGGGATAAAATAGGATAAGTAAACGAATACAGTTGGATTCCTGAGTCCTCCAGCCTCCAGAAGGCCAGGTCTTCCTACCCAGACTGACCAGAAGATGGCGCCTGAGGTTGTGAAGGCTCTCCCCAAGAGGGGACTTCGGAGTTTACCTAGGATTCATAGGATGACTCAGAACCCATCTGGTCCAACAGCCTCATTTTACAGATGGGGATACTGAGGCCAGGGATGTTAAGTGACTTGTCTAAGATCATACAGGTAATGGGTAGCAGAGGCTGAATTTGAACTCAGATCCTTTGACCTTAAATTCAATGTTCTTACCAGGGTAGGGGGATTTACAGCTCTTCTGTTACATGCACATAGGATGAACCCCAGCATTCCAGAGTCCTTTGACTTTAAATGCCTGGCATGAAGATGTGTGCAATGATTGAACGTGTATAATCTATATCAAATTGCCTACACTTGGGAGGAGGGGTGGAGGTGAGAAAGGGAGAGAGAAAATTTGGAACTCAAAAAATTTTTAAATGAATGTTAAAAAGTTGTCTTTACATGTAATGGAAAAAATGAAGTGTTGTGCAGAATAGAAAAAAGATGTATGCAAAATGTCATAAACAAACTGATGTGGCTCTGTGCTAGGGAGAGAGTGAATGGTGGAAACTCAGGCATCAGAAGTTTGGAATCAAGAGGGCCTTCCTATCACCTCTGAGCTGCTGCTCTGATGGCCCACAGACAAACTGCTTCTGATCGTTATTCAACACAGACCAAGATGGTCCCTGCAGCAGATGAACCCTCCTGGCTCTCCCTCTGTCTCTGACCCCTCTCTTTATTTCTCTCCGGACCACCCTCTTACCCCCTCAATCTCCACCTGATCTCTCCCTGTCTCCCTGTCTCTGGTGTCTGTCTTATCTCTTCTGTCCTACTTGTGTGCCTTGCCTCTCCTCTTCTCTCATGTCTCCCTCTCTCTTACCTTTTCTTTTCCCCTATTTACACCCCAATGTCTCTGTCTCATTCCTGCTCTTCCTTCTCCTCCCCTCCTCTGTGATGCCCCCTTTTCTGCCTCATCTGTGCCATATCCAGAGTTTAGCGCTGGGCCTGGCTCATGGGAGTCACTTAATAATGTTGACTGGTTGATTGATACCTCTCCTCCATCTTCCTCATCTCTGCCCCATATTCCCCTTATATGCCCCGTCACTTTGTCTTTTCTTCCCACCCCAATCTCTGTCTCTAGGCAGGGAGAAAGGGTAAATAAACAAATAATAATACTTTCAACAACTAGCATTTCTATAGTTCTTTCCTTGATGAAGCAATCAGCGTTGAGTGACTTGCCCAGGGTCACACGAGTAGTGTCAAGTGTCTGAGGCTGGATTTGAACTCAGGTTCTCCTGACTCCAGGACATTTGCTTTATACACTGCTTCACCTAACTGCCCCAATGTTGTATTTTAAATTGTATAAAGTACTTTATACTCATGATCTCACTTGGTCCTCATAATAACCCTATAAGGTAGGTATAATTATCTTGTTTTATAGATAAGAAAACTGCAAGTGGGTCACATGGCTAGTAAGTGACTGGGGGAAGATTTGAACTTGGGACTTCCTGATTCCAAGTCCAGTACTTGTCGGCCCCGAAGGGGATTCATAAGCTCATGAATTATAGCTGAAAAGGCCCTCAGAGACCTCTCATTTTATAGATGAAGAAACAAATTCTCTGGAAAGAGAAGCAACCTACCGCAGGTCACAGAGATAAAGTCAGAGGGGCTGGAAACCAGTCTCAGATTATCAGGATGGTGCCCTTTCCACTGAACCACCCTGCCTCTTAAATATTTTCAACCATGATTTCTCAAGCTTACCCTCCCTTTAATCCTGCCTAGCATATGGGACAGCCCTCAGGCCCTCAATGACTACATGGAAAGGCCAAAGAAGCAAACCCAGGGGAGCAGTGAAGCCTTTGGCTCTGGCCTGGACTGGCCTCAGGCTCAGCAAAACAACAGCTGGGGCCAGAGGGTGGAGGAGGGACTGAGGGGATTAGGAGAGCCAAGCTTCCCCAGCCCTGGCAGAGGCCGGACTCCCCTTTGCATCTCCCCTCCCCACTTTAGTCCAAAATCACAGGGAAGAGAAATCGAACATCTGGGCCTAAGGGAATCCACACTTGACTTCAGCCCACAGCAATGGTCTCGTCAGCGGTAGCACCAGCATGGGGAAGCATGGGGGCGGAAAGGGGCTGGAGGGGAGCCAGGCTGCGGGAGGACTTCCCAGGGCTGAAAGGGCCCTCCTCAACTACCACTGTTTCCCTAATGTCTGCTGGCCTCCTACAAACCTGGAGTAAGGAAGGATGCCTCCCCCCACTCACCCCTAGGACCATCAGAGAAGCCTGGATCAAGGGACAGAGAATTGTAGGAGGCAGGGGTAAGGGAGTCATAGAGACCAGAAGCTGAGAGAGGAGGGCAAAGTTCACAAGATTGAAGACAGGGGTGTAGAAGGAGGAGCAGGGAGTAAGGAGGTGATGGACGAGGGTTGGTGGGAGTGGGGGAGGTGTTGGCAGGGGTAGGGAGGTTGGGGGGGAGGTCTGGCTACCCTGTCGGGGATATAGAAATAGGAATCAGCAGTCTGGAACAAGACCTTAAGGGAGGAGGGAGGCCGAGAAGAGGCTGGAGGAAGGAGGAGCAGTAGGGAGAGGACAAAGTGTCCTTGGGACAGGAACAGAGCCTGCTGAGGGGACAGAAGGAGGGCAGAGGAGGGAGCACAGCTGACCAAGCAAAAGGAACAGCACAGAACCGACTGGAAGGGAGAAGAGGAAGAGGGATAGGACTGGAAGCCTCAGACTGCCCCTCTTGGCCACTCTCCTGAGTCTATCACACACAATCTATAAGAGGGGTTCACTCCCTCCTGCTGTCCTCAAGACAGAGTCCTTAGATGAGAACCACACTTCGGGGAGTCTCAAGGTTCCTATCCTCCATCAACCTTCTCTCCCTGCTCCAAGAGCCCCATTTCTCTTAGGATACAGGGAGAGGTGGGTGGCCCCTTCTCCTCTCCCTTGGAGATCCCAGCCAAAGAGCTGGAATGTGCTTAACGGATTTAATTGGCTGGCATCTGTTGCCATCTGAGCTGTGCATATGGGGAAGGGGTGTCTGGGCTTGTGGCTGAGGCAGGATGAGGGTTGCCCAAGGTATGTGCCTCACCCAAGGCGGGAAGGAAAATAGGAAAAGAGAGTAGGGTGGGGAAAGTGATGGGTATTTTTGGGTCCTAGACAAGACTGGATTCCCAATTGTCCCTATACTCGCTACCTCCTGTGATATATGTGCATATCTACATACATGTGGATATTTACATGCATGTGAATACTTACATATACATGCATATATACACATATGTATGTTTTATGTATTCCTCAACTTATATCTCCCTTTCTAACCTCCCACCCCCATCAAGAAGGTCCTATGGTAAACATGATTTTCATTTCACAGATGGGGAAATAGAGACCCTGTAGGACATATCCATGAGGATCCAAACCTAGGAGTGGGGAATTCCCTCTGCAGTGCTGGGGGAACCTGAAGAGAAGAGAAGAGAAAATGGAAGGGGTGCTAATGCCAAGAGCTAAGGGTGCATTGGGGGGATGGGGAAGGGGGGAGAGGGAGGAGGAAGGAAAGACAGAAATAGTGGACTCTCCATCTCCAGTTGTCCCAAGTGGAGCTGGGGGCGGAGGAGGGAGTCCAAGACATCTCCAAAGGCCCGGAAATCTCACTGTAATTTCAGGGGGCGGCAGTCCTTCTGCAGCATCCCTTTCCTGAAGAAACCTGGCTGGGAAACAGAAATTCCCACTCCCCCCAAGACCCGCCTCCCCAACCCACATCCTGCCTGGGGAGGTCCATGTTGCAGTGACCGGGGACTCACCTCCTCTTTTCCAGAGAAGTCCTTTTAAAGGGGAAAGAAGACAAGAGTTGCTGGGTCAGAGATTGGGTCACTCATCACAGGAGGAACCACATGGTTGTCTATGTATTTGGGCTTGTGAATATGTGTTCCTCTTCCCTGGGACTCTGAGTGGAAGGGACCAGAATACAAGATATCTGAGTTGGAAGGGATTTCAGAGACCAGTCAAACCCAAGAATCACCTCTCTGATGTTTCAGACAAATTGTCCCCTGGCTTCCATTCCCTCCAATGACAGGGAACTCACTACCTTGGAGGCATTCAATTCTAGATAACTACTCATGGTTAGGAGATTAGATAGATAGATAGATAGACAGACAGACACAGATAGATAAATAGATGATAGACAGACAGACAGATAAATAGGTGATTAATTGATAGATAAATCAATTTCCACCAGTGGACTAGCAAATAATTAACAACTGGTTCTTTGAAGAAAAGTAGATATACATGATATGATCTTAACTCTGATCTTTAACTTTTAACTTTAATTAACATTTTCTCCATCACTTTCTGAAGTCTTGACAGTCAACAGAACAATTAATCAAGCTTTCAAAGTATAAATTCTCACACTGAAAATTTAATAATCAGATCTCAATAGCAGACTCTAGCATGTCCCAGTTTTCTACCTACGAGCTCCCAGTTTTGCACTCGGGAGCCAAGCAAAATACATCTGATCTCTCCTTTATAGAAAAGTAGCCTGGACTCCTAGCCCTTGGCCCTAGGACTTGGCTAGCTGACAGCCCAGCATCTCTTTTATATAAATAAAACTGGGATGGGGGTAGGGGATGTTAACCTGAAAACTTGGTTAAAGAAAAGGCAACAGGCTAAATGCATACACTTATGAATTAATTGATCAATTCCCTATTAAAGAAAATGGTAACATAATGCATTATGGATCCAGGAAAATGTTCTGGCTACCCAGGACAGAAATCTTCTGGCTTATATACATTTTGCTGTGAGAAAGGAGTTCTCTTAGATAAACACATTGTAAACAAAGTAGCATCAGTTGGGTTTTATGATCCCAAGCTATGGGCATCTTCTTTCTGAGCATGTCTCTCTGATTTAAGATAAGGAAAAAGTCCCAGCACCCAGATGACAGATCCTGTCCTAAACAGGCCTTTGAAGTTGTGGTATCTTAACAGAGTTGACAAAGCTGAAGTTACAACCCAAGTATCTGTGTTTTCCTCTTATCACTAAGATGCCAGAAGAATCTTGTAAGGAAGTCCCATTTGCTTGACATCAAAAGGCATCCTCTAAACAAAGGAGACTATTAGATCCAAGCTCTTCTTAATTCAAAGTTTGGCCCTTATTAAAGTCTAAAATTTATATTAAATATTATCAGGGAAAAGAAGGGGATAGTATATAAGTGGGGTCTGGCAGTAAGATTTGTCTGAAAAAGATCTGGAGATCTGAGAGGATATAGTGTGATATGGCAACTGAGAAAGCTGATGAGATCTTAGGCTCTGTGGAGAAAATCCAGTACTAGAGAGGTGAAAATCCTCCCATCTTCCATCCCTGTCAAATCAAGTCTGTGTTCACTTCTGGGTAGCACATTTTAGGAACGTCATTGATAAACTGGAGCACATCCAACAATGGATGACCAAAATATTGAAGGTATTCAAGATGGTGCCTAGCATAGTAGGAATAATGGTGAGCCTGGGAAGACTTAAATGAACTGATGCAGAGTGAAGTGAGCAAAACCAGGTGAACAATCTCTACAATAGCAACATTGTAAAAGAAAATAGCTTTGAAAGACTGAAGAACTCTAATGGATGCAATGACCAGCATTCCAGAGGTCCTATGACCCACCTCCTGACAGAGAGGTGAAAGGCTGAAGAACACACACATTTTGGGATATGGCCAACGAGGAAATTTTGTTTTGTTTGACTTACGTTTCTTTACTGACTACAGGGATTTTCTTTCTTTTCCTACTCAAGGGAAATGGGAGGAAGAAGAGGTTAGGGATAAGATTTTGGAAGAAAGTCAAGAAAAAAAGAGAGCTATTGAAACACTTTTATTTAACGTGTATGATAGAAGGAATGGGCATCTAGGTGTGGCAGTGGATCCTCCTCCAGATCTGCAACTGGGGAGGAGAATGGGTGTCTTAGAAAAGACATAACTCAGCTTTGCCCCCTCACTTTTGAAGCCTGAACAATGCACTGGAAGCCTGGTCATTGATGTTTGGACAATCTGGTAAGGGGGGAGGCAGTGCCAGATATCTCAGGGCTGAGTTCTGTAAGTCTATAAGTAAGTTGAAAGTTACTGGACCACTGGGTGATACAGTGGATAGAGTGTCAGGAGTCAGGAAGACTCATTTCAAGTTCAAATCTGGCCTCAGTCACTTACTGTGTGACCCTAGACAAGTCACTTGACTCTGCCTCAGTTTCCTCATCTGTAAAATGAGCTGGAGAAGGTAATGGCCAAACCACTCCAGTATCTCAGCTGAGAAAATCCCAAAGGGGTCACAAAGAGTCAGACATGGCTGAAAGGACTCAAAAATAACAAAAATAAAGGGAATTATAGACTAGCAGGACAGTTTTAAAAGTGACATGTTGAATTCATTAGGCACTTCAACAAAAAGCCAGATGTATATAATGAAGACCTAGACAATTTCACAGATGATCTTCCTGTCCTAAGATGCATATGTCTGCTAAATTTGGAATTTAAAAATAAAATTCTAAAAAATAATTATTCTAAGTAAAGTTTTACATTCAGAAGATAAGCCAGACAGCAGCTATGAAACCAGCATATTGAAATTATATACATACTTATATATACACACGTACATATCTCCTTGAGGAAAGTGACATATATATTAGTGACATACATATGCATAGGATAAGCTTCACATAATAGAATTTAACATTCTGTGCCCAATTCTCTCTATTTTTCTATGTATATGAAAATGCTGATATTTTATGAGGTTTGTCAAGTACAGAAGAAGACATAAATAAACTAGCCTGCTGGCCCTTCCCTATATCCAACGATCCATTTCCAGCCAGCTTCCATGCCCATATCATTGTTCCCTCTTTTCTTGGAATGCACAGCTAACTTCCTCCTAGACCTAGCTTAGGTGTCTTTCCTAACTTCCCCTCCCCCCACCCCAAGTTGTTAATACTATCTTCTTCTTGAAATTATTTTGTATACTCATTGTATATGCTCATTTATGTACATGTTGTAGACAAGCCTTTGCTTCACTTTGGAATCTATACCCCTAGCATGGTGCCTGGCACATAGTAGACCATGTAGAAACATATATTCCAAAATTATATATGTTATATAATTATACATAATTGAATTGAATAAATGTACATATGTTATATAATTATACATAATTGGATTGAATAAATGTATGTGAGGTTTGATGGAAAAAGACATTCCTCTTGATATCTCAAGAGTCAGTGGGACAGGCTGGTGAGGGTAGAGGGCAGGTGGGATCCCCATGGAGTTGCCTTGAAGAAGGTTGTCCATTACTAGGGGCCTTGGGCAAGTTCCTTTCCCTCTCAATGCCTCAGTTTCCTCTTCTCTTAGATGAGGAACTTGGACTTAGTGATCTCTCAGGTCCCCTCCAACTCTCATCCTTTGACCCAAAGGGGAGCTGATGCCAAGTCTGGGAGCCTCTAAGGACAAAAGTAGAAATCCTTCTCCCCACCATCAGTCTCCTTCCACTCAAGTTTCCAGCCAATGATTCCCTTTTATGCTATGCACATTCAAATGGTTTCAGCCTGGATGACTCTTGTACCTTTGCTGCCATTTAGCCATTGTTCAACTCCTCATGACCCCATTTGGGATTTCTTGGCAAAGATACTGGAGTGGTTTGCCATTTCCTTCTCCAGTTCATTTTACAGATGAGGAAGCTGAGGCAAATAGAGTCAAGTGACCTGCCCAGGGTCACACAGCTAGGAAGTGTCTGAGGCCAGATTTGAACTGGAGAAGACTCCAGGCCTGACAGTCCATCCACTGTGTCACCCAGTTGCCCTGTAACTTTAGCCTCGACCAGACTTACACAACTCATCTCTGAGAGATCTGGCACTGCCTCCTCTCTTACCAGATTGTCCAAACATCAATGACCAGGCTTCCAGCCCAGTGTTTAGGCTTCAAAAGTGAGAGGGCAAAGCTGAGTTATCTCCTTTCCGGGACACCCACTCCCCTCCCTAGTTCCAGGCCCGGAGGAGGAATTCTTCTCCAAGCTGGCACTCTGCCCTACTCCACCCTCCACCCCCACCTCCACAGACAAGTCTATTCTTTCTCACACTCTGAGCCATAACTGGGGGATCTCCAGCGGTAAAATTGCTTAGGGGTATCCAGTCCCTTATCCTCCTAGATATCAGCTGTCACTTCCCTAGACACTCAGATCCAGAGTCATCATTAGGAGACATCATCTAAGACCCAAATCTGGACTGCTGGCTGTGGGATGTGGAGGGTTCCCAGAGTTTGGGCAGAGAAGAGCCAGATCCCCAGAATCAGCAGTCCAGGGTCTCTTCTGGGCCTTGAGGAAGCACCTAAAATCAGGGAAACTCAGCCCATCTCTGACTTTCCTCCCAAGCCAGCTTTACTCAGGATCTATCCTGGTCCTTCCTGCCCTGGGCAGAAGGGTGGAGAGGTCAGGGAAGGACACCAACATATCCAGTAAATTCTCTGGTATTCCTTGGCTATATGGATCCCAGTGGATCCTGCAGAGGGCCTTTGTGAGATGTTGCAGAGGAGTTCCAGCCCCCAACCCTCAGCCCCCCGCTGAGGTCTCACATAAACTTGTTCTGGGAAGTCATTTTCCAGGGGGCAGCTGCAGCTTTTGGCTGCAGTGTTGTGTGTGCGCAAAGAGGGTGAGGGGTGACATCATAGTAGGACCGGACAGGGGCAGACTGCAAGCTTGTCAGGACCTCATCCTAGTTGGAGAAGTTAGGAAACCTTGTGTACTGTCCCCTTTCCACCTGCTTCTCAAGGAAGTCCCGGGACAGAGCCCCGGGTCTCCTCAGAGTTTCAGCCACCAAGTCTTTGACTGCCTTCCCCAAGAAGGGGACCCTTCACTCAAGAGTCAGCTCCACTTGCCCCTTTCCCTTTTGTCTGGAAAGGTTCATTTGCATGTCATTTGAATATATTTGCATGTCCTTGGGTTCATATCCAGACTTCTTATAGCTGTGTGATCTCTGGCATAATCGAATGACCTTTCTGTGCCCCCACTAAAAGGGGGCATCCCAATTCTCTACCACTATAAGTCATAGAGCATGTACTGACCTGCACTGGTGAAGAGAATTTCTTCACTCCCCCAGTTCCCCTTTCAGATGAAATCAGCATTCAGTAGACTATCCTATGCCCCTACCCCTTAAACATGACTGCGAGCACTGGTCCCAGTCAGAGTCAACAGCTTACTGCTGTGTCATCTTCATGAGCCTTGGTTTCCTTATCTGTAAAATGAGAAGGGTGGGTTACAAGGCCTGTAGCTATGAGTTGAAGGATCTGCCCCTCACTCTTTCCCACCTCCAAAGCAGCCTCTCCCTAGAACCCAACCTGACAAAGCCCAGCAGTGGAGAGGCATGAGGAGGGGGGCCCTTACCCTCAGTGCCCAAAGACCAGCCTTCCAACAGGTACTGGCTCCTCCCATCCCCTTCCCTCCTCCCAACTCCACCAGCTCCAGGAATGTGGTCAGGGCACAGGGGGATGTCAGACTCCAGCCGGGCCCCTGGGAAGGGGAGAACGAGCGGGGAGAAGGGAGGAGACAGGCAGGGCAGGACAGGGAGGAAAGATGACTTCAAGGCTGGGTTATGGCTACCCGATGCTCCCTGCAATACCGACTGTAGAGAGCAGGGGCTGAGGCATCTCCTCTGGCAGTCTTTGGCTGTTTACATCCACCTCCCTGTTCTTTAGGGCTCTCTTCCCTTCCCAGGGAAAGCCATTAATCCTGGGTGCTGAGACTTCTTTATCTTCCCCACTCCCAGGACTGGCAGCCCCCTGGCTCTCCTGGAAGGGCCCTTGGGCCAGAAAGAAGAGGAGTTTATATGCAGGTGGTAATGGTTTTGTGCCAAATCCTGGCCATCTGGCACAGAACTCCAGAGCTCCCTGGGAGATTCAGGTTGAGTGCCCCAAGTCCTTACCTCTGCTTCTCTGCTCTCTCTCTCTTGCCTTCTCCCTCTTTCTCTCCTCATATCTCCCTCTATTTTTTCTCTCTCCCTTTCTCTCCCCTCCCCCTCTCTTCCTTCTCTTTCTATCTCTTCCTCCTCCCTCTCTTTCTCCTTTTCTCCTTCTCTCTTTCCTCCTTCTCTTTCCCTCTCTCTTTCCTCTCTCTGTCTCTTTGTCTCTGTCTCTGTCTCTCTTTCTCTCTCCCCAAGCCTTTCAGTCTATTTTTGAGATGGAGGAACCACAAATCTTTCCCCAGTAGATGATCAGGGTCCCAGTCCCAGTCCAGCAGGAGAGCAGCCATGGTGGTTTGATCTCAGGTCCCTTTACGATAACTCTTCTGCCTTCTTGTCTTCACTGTCCTGAATCACACCAGGCCTCTTGTTGATTCCCAGAAGTTATGCACAGTCTAGGTATTCCCTTGGCACGCTCTGGCTCCTTGGGGGATACTGACAGGTCAGCTATAGGGGGAGGAGAAAGGTCACAGCTTGAGTTGAGTCCAGAGCCTTCCCATCCAGGGCCTGCACCAGGGTTTGAATGGGTAGGAAAGTGGCCAACTGTCCTTTGCCTGGCCCTGAAGTTAGGCCTTGGCAACCCTCACCGCCCTTCCCTTGGTCCTGTGGGAGCTGACTTCAAAGAAGAGGAGGGAGCAACTGGGGTTTACTGGTACCTCCCAAAGCTTCTGTCTTCCCACCTGGGAATTAGAGTGGAGGCTGAGGATAGGGGGAGGAGGCTCAAGTCTTTTTACACAGAACTCAAGATTGAGTGAATTTAAGATCAAAGTCCCTGAGGTCAAATCTCAGATCTGCCTTTACTCCTTGTTTGGCCTTGGGTGTATCACCTAACTTCCCTGTGCCTTGGTTTCCTTTAAATGAGGCTTGAAGCAGGGACAAACTTCTTAACAATTAAAGCTGTCCCAAAGTTCAGTAGCCTGCCTGGAGGCATAGATTGGGGGCTACTGCTCCTTGGAGGTCTCCAAGCAAAGGCTGGAGGGCTACTTGTTGATAAGCTAGAGTGGGGCTTTCTCTTGTGAATGGTTTGGACCAAAGGGCTACTGTGGTTCCTGCCAGCTCTCATATCCTGTGATTCTCTGGTTGGAAGAGGACTGGTAAACAAGGCATGGTTGAAGGGGTGGGGAAATTAAAGCCAGGTCAGAGGTCAGAGGTCAGAGGAGCTGCTCTTTTCCCTCTACTCAAACATGATGCCAGGAGCTAGGAACAAAAGTCTCTTTTTCCTGTAAAACTGGGTGGGATTTACCCTACTGGGAGCTGACAAGGCTGGTGATGGAATGAGAGCTATTCCCTGAGCTCATTGCCTCTGTGCCCTAGCGCCCCCGCGTCCTGTGTCCATCCACGGGACCAAGAAGGCACAAGGGCAGCTGGAGATGTGGCTACATGGCGATCCCCATGAGGCAGGCAACCCAAAAGTCTGCCAGTGGCTGGGTCCTGAGGGGTCAGACTATCTGAACAATAGGCAACAGGATGGAAGAGAAAAATAAAGTCAGGTTAGGAAGGATCTTGGTGCTGTGGAAAGGATGCTGGAGAATCCGAGAGACTTAATGAGAATTCCATCTCTGCCACTTTCTACCTGTGTGACCTTACACAAGTCTTTTAACTTTGAGACTCACTTTCTTTTTCTGGGTTGAACCTAAGAAATTATGAAGGACAGTGTGAGTCCTGGACAGATCAGGAAGAGTGGTAGGGGGCTGGGTCAAGGGTTGAACAGTAACATTGGGGTAGAAATTTAAAGGGCTTTGGGGATTTTTAGTAAGGAAACCTGAGAGACTCAGACCCTATACCCACTCCAAAGAAGTGGATGAGCTTGGGAGAAAATAGAGCAGAGGAAGACAAAATAGCTAAGATGAGGCAGATTCCTCAGCTCCAGAATCTTGGTAAGGGACAGGTAATATCTAAATTGGGGAAGAGGAGTGGTGACAGGAAGCATTGTGGTCCAGGGGAAAGATCTCTGGCTCTTAATTAAGAGAGTCTGGGTTCAAATCTTGCCTCTTATCATTACTTGCTTTGTGACCTTGGTCAGGTCATGTTACTGTTCTGTGCCTCAGTTTCCCCATATGTAAAACTAAGGGGTTGAACCAGATCATCTCTAAAGCTCCTTCCATTTCTGTGTCTATGATCTTATGATTTTGGGCAAATCGCTTAACATCCTTGGACCTCAGCTTCTGACCTTTCAGGTCTGTGAGCCATTGGTTTATGACTTTATCACCTTAATTCAGGAGCCAAGGGACCAGAGGTTGAAAGAATCAGGTTATTTCCAGGACAGTAGCATCCTCCTAAAGTGGAAGAGCCCTGAGATCTAGGTAGGAAACAGGCAGACTTCTTAGGGGACCTTGTAGTTTAATACTGAGGCAGGATGAGGAAATAGTGAGGCCAGATACCCTAGGGTCCCCATCGGTTTGTCCTAGAGGAGGATTGTCAGATAAGCCTAGCCAGCTGAGATGAGGGTCCAGCAGCCAAGCCTTGGGACCCCCATCTCCAAGCTGCCCAGGTGCTTCTCCACTAACAACAGGGTCTATCTAGACACAGGGAACAAAGATTTAGAACTTGGAAGAGACATCAGAGAGAAGGGGAAGGAACCAAAGTGACCGAATGAGAGCAGTAAGTGCTCCAGAGTGACCCCAGACTGAGTCACTACAGATGAGAGGATTAGGCTCATGAAAGGGCTCAGACATGTGAGGAGGTGGCCATGAATCACGCTTCATGCCAGAACCCCATGGAATGGGGAGGAGGGGTCTGTCCTCTCAGCTCCCTGGTGGGGGAGGGAGCACAGAATATAACCATCTCTGTCATTGCCTCTCCATCTGTCAAATTATTATTGTATGTCTTTGTGTGTCTTTCATATGTGAGACTTTTCTTAGCCAAGTAAAGAGTTTCCCAGATTGAGCTAGGTGAGTTGGGAAGTAAGAGCACTGGATTTGGACATAGGAAGACCTGATCCTGGGCAAGTCACTCCACCTCTGTTTCCTCCTCTGTAAAATGGGCATAATTATAGCACTGGTCTAATGGAGTCATTTTGAGGTGACAATGAGAAAATATATGTATAGTGCATCGCAATCCTAAAGCCACCATCAAAATACTGGCTTTTATTATTGTAATATTAAGTAATATCTCTAGGGCCTAAGTGCCTAGCCCTCATCCTGACCCTCTTCCCAAAGCCCTGGTTAGCTCTCCCACTTCCTTTTCCTAGTTTCATTTTATTCAACCAAGATTAATTAATCCCTTACACAGTGCAAAGCACAAGTTTAAGTAACAAGGAGGAGGCTTCTCCTAGAGGTGAAGCCTGACATCTTTCCCACCCCCATCCCACCCCTACTTCTGTTGAGGGCGCCACAATCTTTCTAGTCAATCAGATTTATAACCTAGAAGTTATTACTGTCTCCTCACTCACTTCTGCCCCCTATATCTAGTCAGATTTGGGGGGTGGGGTGGGGAGAGAGCAGTCCTAGAGAGACGCTATGCTCCACTTCAGCACAATAGCTTTATAGGTTGGGTAGGAATATTGATGGGAGGGAGGAGGAGGAGCATGCCTAGATAGTAGCAGTTAATCTGAAAAAGATCTGGGGGCTTCAGTGGACCACAAGATCAATCTAAATAACCAAATAAATAAATGTGAAAATAATATGTTGTCTCCCTTTGATCAATTTGATCTTAAACTGAATTTTTGAAAAACCACATACAGTGTGGGGACAGGTTCATTCAACCATGCTTGAACAATTCTGGGTACCACATTTTTTAAAAGGACATTGATTAGCTGGAGAACATTCAAGGGAGGGTAAATTGGAGGCTGAACAGTCTTGAAATCATGTCACATGAGGATTAGCTGAAAGAATTAGAGATATTTAGCCTAGGGAAAAAATGTCCTACGAATTTGTTTTTGAGTTGTTTCAGTTATATCCAAATCTCTATGACCTCATTTGGGGTTTTCTTGGCAGAGATATTGGAGTGGTTTGCCATTTCCTCCCCCAGCTCATTTACAGTTGAGGAAACTGAGGCAAACAGGGTTAAATTAACTTGCTCACATGGGCCCTATGCACTATGGCACTCCCTAGATGCCTCATCTTCAGAGTTACAACTGTTCTGAAGGGTAATGGGCTGCTTCAGGTGGTCTTCAAGCAAGAACTGAATGACCATCCTTTGAGTATTTTTTTCAGCTATGGGTTGTAGAAATGTGGTAGGGAGGAATTCTTGGTTGGAATAATAAATCCCTTAATTAACAGAATGTGTATTAAGTGTCTACTATGTGCTAAAGATACAAAAACAAATCTAAAAGTGCTTGCCCTCAAGCTTACATCTGGGGGGGTGGCATGCAGGGAACAGTGCACACATATATGAATATATAGGGCAGCTAAGTGATGCAGTGGATAGAGCAATGGGCTGACATTCAAAGCCCTTCATATACCAACCCCCTCCTACTTTTCCAGTCTCATTATACTTTATCCCTCAACACAAACTTCACTCCAGTGGCACTGACTTCCTTGCTGTTCCACAAATAAGATACTCCATCTCCCCTTCCAGCTCTTGCCTCTGGGCATTCTCTCTGGCTGTCCTCCCTGCCTGGAAGACTCTTCCTCCTCAACTTCACCCATTGACTTCCCCAGCTCCCTTTAAATCCCAACTAAAATTCTCTTTTTTACCCCCTCTACATTCTAGCAGTTCCCCTCTTTTCATTATTTCCTATTTATCTTGTCTATAGCTTGCTTTGTATCTATTTGTTTGCATTCTGTTTCCCCCATTAGTCCATAAGCTCCTTGAGGGCAGAGATTGTCTTTTGTCTCTTTTTGTGTCCCCAGGGCTTAGTATAGCACCTGGCACATAGTAGGCACTTAATAAATGTTTACTGATTGAGTCCCGAGAAGTGAAGGTGAGGAGGAAATATATACCAGGCATGGGGGCCAGCCTGGGCAAAGACTTGGAGGTAGGAGCTAGAGGGTCGTTATATGAGGAGAGCAAGGCCAGTCAGGTTGAATCATAGAATGAAAAATGGGAATAATATGTAATAAGACTGAAAAGGTAAGTAGGGATCAGGGTATGAAAAGCTTTAAAAGCTAACATGGGAATTCAGATTTGCTCAGAGAGGTACTAGATGCCCAAGGGATTGCGGGTTGGATGGCCTTTGAGGCCCCTCCCAAATCTGAAATCCTCTTATTATTCCGCAGGAAGGCTGATCTGGGACCACAGGAGCTCAGGGTGGGTGTGGGGGGGGGGGGGTGGATTTGAGGACAAGGAGACAAGGGAGTCGCTGTGACACTGGGGGACATGGGGAGGGACACCCATCAGAGCGGACATTGTGGGCAGTGAAAGTCCCCTCTGGCCAGTGCTGCACACACAAGCCCCCTACTTTGCCTTCACCACCACATATGCCCTTAAGGGGAGACTCTGCTGAATGAATCTATTTGGTAAAGACCACAGTCAATTGTTCAGTGTCACTGTGTAAAGGATACTATCTGAAACTTTACAAATTACAAAGTGCCATCACATCCATTCTCCCAATAGCCTCCGGGGCGGCAGGAAAGGCATTGTTAACGAATGCTCCTTTATAAAGGGTGACTCAGATAGGCCAAGGGACTTTCCAAAGATTGCACAGCAAGACAATGGCAGAACCTGAACTGAAACCCCCAGCTCTCGCTGCTCAGTAAATGTGTGAAATCGTTCTGAAGCGAGAAAAAAACTATACTAACAGTTCGAAGATTTTTGGTTTTGTTTTCTCTTGGTCCAGACACACCATTTCATTAGAGTTCTAGGGGAACTTCTGGTGTGGAAACTCTCTCCTCTAATACAGATCAGCCAATTAACCATCAGTAATTTAAGATTGGCCGGAGTCACGCAGCCAGGGCCTGTCAAAGGCAGGATTTGAACCTGTGGCTTCCTGATTCCTAGACTAGTACTCTATCTACTAGACTAGGTCAGGTTGCCTCTCCAGAGGGGATTATTATTTTTTTGAAATAATGTCAAGCGAGAGGGATTAGGCCAAGAGATCTAAAAAGCACATTTCATCATTAAGGTTCCATGATTTTCTCTTCTTTTTATTTATTTTTAAAATTCTTTTTATTTATTTTTAATTTAGAGGCAATTGGGGTTCAAATGACTTGCCCAAGGTGACATAGCCAGTAAGTGTCTGAGGCTAGATTTAAACTCAGCTCCTCCTTGACTCCAGAGTCAGTATTCTAACCACTGCACCACTTAGCTATGCCTTTTTCCTTCTTTTTAAACTGTTCGTATTCTTTATTCCTGCAGTAAACTTTCCATTGTAACAAGGAAGATTTTAAAATGCTATCCAACAAAACTAACCAACATATCAGCCAAGTCTGGCAGTACAGAGTATCCCAAACATTTTAGTGAAACATCACTCAAACTTTTGGGATGCCCTGTACATTCAATGTTCCCCAGCCTTGAATTGTCTCTGGCCTCATCTCTGCTTCTTAGATGCCTGGCTTTCTGCCATCTCTTACAGGATGCCTTTCCTGATTTCCCAGGTCCTTAATAATCTCTCCTTGTCTCCCTCTCACTTCATACAATGATTTCAATACTTATTTGTCCTTTGTTCTCAAAAAGGACCATGACATCATGGAGGGGATGCTGTGACATGCAAGTGAATTGGATTTAAGTGAGCCAGGACTATGCAAAGTCACCGGTCTCACTTCTCCTCTGGAGCCAATAGGGTCCAGTGGTCAAATACACATAGGGATGAGTGGAGATCACCCACCCCCTCAGTACTTACCTATTTACATGGTCTATGCCCTCAACAGAGTGTAAGCTATCTTTGTACTCCCAAGTCTGACCATATCTTTGGCACATAGTACTTGCTCAGTCAGTGTTTGGTGAATTGGCAGAAGCAGTGAGGGGAATTGAAGATCCTCCCTCCCACCTCCAAAAATGGATCAAACTAAGGAAAGAGTAGGGAGGCCACCAGGGACGTTTGGAAAAAGAGAACGAAGGTCCAGGAGAGCCCTATTTTTAGATGGCATGTTTGCTGTGTGCCCAGTGCTGTGGGCAGGGTATGGTGCTGGGCACTCAGTGGGGATACAATGTCTAAGATATCACCAAGGCATGACTCAAGGGTAGCTTAGCCGGGTCTCAGTCAGAGAGAAAAGAGGGAGGGATGGGCATATGTTGGGGGCAGGCCAGGGGAGCCTACCCTCTCAGGGGATCAGAGAGCAGCCAGTTCTAGGGACCAGGTCCTTCTCTATCTCAGCCCTTGGAGTGCCTTCCCTTCCTATTCTGCTCACCTCAAAGCTTGGGATGGTGGGGTGGTAATGAAGGGGAGTGTCTCCTCAGAGGAGACTTAGTCACTGAGACTAGCTCATTTTTTCCATGAAGGGACGGAAACAGCTTGTCAGAACTGAGGTGTGACTGTAACTGCCCAGGCCAGACTGAGTGAGGGCCTGGTGGAGGGTGGGGCTGGGTAAGAGCCCGGAGTTGGGGAGAAGAAGCCTGAACCAGGCTACCACCTGGCAAAGACAAGGATGGGGTGAGGGGTGGGGAAAGAGAGCCAAGGGTTTTGACCAGAGAGATTGCAAAGACAGGTGAAAGTGAGGAGGCCCCTGGAATGGGGGTCCCTGTGCCCTGGCGGTGGAGAAATCAGGCCTGGGGGATGGGGATCAGGACTGGGGATGGCCAAGAGGGGAGACCCCTCAAAGTGAGAGAAACCCTTAGAACCGGGAGGGGCCTCAGACCAGCTAGACCAAACTTCTCCTTTTACAGATGAGGAAATTCAGAGATGGAAAATGGATTTGCCAAACATCACAAGGCTGGGTAAATGGCAGCACTGGGAAGAGAATGTGTCTCCAGCCCTTGCCAAGGGTTTTTGGTGTTTAAAAGAATGTAAGTTCCCTGAAGGCAGAGGTTATTTCCATTTTTGCCTTTCTACCCCCAAAGGTGAACGTGATGATCAGCACATCACAGTAAAATGCTTGTTGAAAGCTTGGGCCCACTGGAGACATATGAGACCTTCCTCTCCCCCTGGAGCCAAGGTGAGCTTCACAAAATCCCCAAGCTTCAAAGAGCTGAAACAAAGTACCTCAGAGGCCAACTAGTCTAGCTTATATTTGACCAGGAATTCCCTTCAAATATCCCCAGACAAGTTCTCATCCAGTCTTTCGTTGACAGACTAGGTAGAAACCCGCCACCTCCCAAGACAGCTCAATCCTACTTTCCAGTCGCTCTAACTATTGAGCGCTTTCCCCTAACATCCAGCCTAAATTTGCTACTGTTGCATACAAACAAGATATTGAGAGTTGGAAAGCATCCTACAAGTCAACTAGTTCATCTGGTACGTTTTGCAAATGGAGATACTGAGGTCAAAAGTGGAAAGAATGGCTCATCCATGGAAGTAAGGAGCAAAACTAGGAAGAGTCCACCCATTACTCTTAACTGTTCCATAAGACCAAATAGAATGAGGAATCCTAGCTAGCAGGCAGCTCTTAAAATACTTGAACCCATTATCATGTTTCCAATAGACAGTTTTTCAACAAGGGAACTTTCCTAGTTCCTTCAGCTGATCCAAATATGGTATGATCTGAAGGTTCCTCATCATCTTAGTTTCCCCCCTCTGGATTCTTACCAGCTCATTCTTGGATGCCAGGAGAGTGCAGGGGTTCTTGGGGAGTGGCCAGAGACACAGCCCCTCCTCACCCCTGCTGCTCCCCGAGGCCCATGTACCCATGCTGTCCTGCCAGGGTAGGTTTCTGGAACTGCCTTCCTAATCATTGTCTAAGCTTCCATAGCCTCAGACTGACGAGTCCAATTTGGGGGGCTGAGACAAGTCGAGCTTAAGGGCACCAGCAAAGTGTCTTGGGAAAGTCCTCACCCCGAATTCATTTTAAACCAGCTTCCGGATGTCACTCTCCAACTTGACCCCAAACATGCCTCCCCCCCACCCCATAAGTCCTAGCCCTGCCCTCCCTAAACCTCTCCTAGGTGATTGAGCTAAGAAGCGGGGGTGAGTCGAAATGCAGGCTTTTCTGGGATCTTTATTGCCTCTAAAGAGGCAGCTTCTGGCCATGACCTTGGTCCTGGCTCCGACCCCTTCAGCTCTTTCGCCTCCTTTTAGGGTGGATGTGGCACAGACAGGAAGCACCTGGGGCGGAGGGAGGAGTGGAGCGGGGAGAGGGAACCAAGATCCTCGGCGGTGCAGCTCAGCCAAGCCCCTTGGGAACACGGGAGTCGCCAGGATTCCCGTCACGGAGTCCCGCCAGTTCCTGGCTTCAGCTCCTCTGGCCGACGTTCTTGGATTCCCTAGTGGGAGATTTCCCTTTTTAGGCAAAGTCAGACTCTCTCCTCCCTCCCCCATCCCCATCCGCTCTCACCTGCCAGGAAAAGAAGGAAGGAAAAGCCCTAGAGCAGCGTCCCCTCCCCACCCCCCACCTCCAGCCCCCACCCGGCACTGTCTTAAAGGCTTCCCCGAACACCTCCCTCCATGCATTGTCCTATTGTACGTCCTCCCTGGGCAGTGGGGGAGGGCCTATCGGGGCTTCTGCCCGCCCCTTCCTAGGTGTCCTGTGGGGACCGGGTTGCCGAAGCAGAGACTTAGCCGGCCTTTATTCCCGTCTCTACCTCTGGCCTTCTCTGCTCCCAGGCAATCAATTAATCAATCAATAGTAGGATCGTAGATTTCAATTTAGAAGGCTTCCGAAGGCCCTGAGCACACCTCCCTTCTCCCCCCATTTTAAAGATGAGGAAACTGAGATTGAGTGGAATAAATAATTTGCTCGAGGTTACAAACGGTATATGTGACAAAAGCCGGATGTAAACGCAGGTCCTCTGACTTCAAAGCCAGTGAATGGTCTTTTCAAGGTGCCACAATGTCTCTAAGGCACTAAGTGTCTATTAAGAGTTCCAGACACTGATGTGTCCTGGGAATGCAAAGAGAAATCTGAAAAAGTCCCTGGCCTCCGGGAGCTTAATTCCTTTAGGAAGCACTCAGAAGGAGATAGAAAATAGAGTAAATTCAAAGTAGTGGAGGTGAAGGGAGGGCATTAGATGCTAGGGAAATCACGTGGCAGTGCTTGAGCTGAGCTGGAAAGGAAATTCCGAGGGATTCCAAGAGCACCAATGAGGAAGGAGGGCATTCCAGGCAGAGGACCCAGCCTGGGCAAAGGCACAGAGTCAGGCCTGGAACACCAAGTTCAAGGAACAGCAGAGACGTTTGGCTAGGCAGTCCAGTTTGTGAAAGAGAGTAATATGTAACAAGCTTGGAAAGATTGGTTGAAGCCAGAATGTGAAGAGCTTTATATACCAAAAAGAGGGGATTGATTTTAGAGGTTGCCATGGAAACTTCTTGAGGAGGGGGTCTTTCATTCTTTCCATTTCTTTATATTTGTGGGTGTCTCTGAGCGGGTCTCCAGTGACTCCACACATCTACCTCCAGTTGCTCTGGTCTTCTGGTTTCTTTCTTTTAGAAAATTTTCGACGTTCTTTTGTTTTTCAGAGGATCGATGACATCCATGGTGTTTTATCAGCGTTCTAAAGTCTTTCACAATGTTTTCCTCCAGAATGTCATTGTCATGTCATTATCACAGTATAAACTGTTCTGTTTTTTTCTCACTTCACTTGCATCAGATCACAGAGTTCCTCCCAATTTCCTCTGAAACTGTTCATTTTGTCATCTTATGGAACGGTAATATTGTATTATATTCATATTACCCCAAATCTGTCAAGTCACTCCCCGATGGGACAGCCCCTTAATTTCCCATTTGGGGCAACCACAAAAAAAGCAGCTATATATATATTTTTTTACATATTTCTTTGATTTCTTTGATATGTAACCTCCTAATGGGATATTGGGTTCAAAGGGTATAAAGAGTTTGCTGGGCATAGTTCCAAGCTTCTTTCCAGAATGACTGGGCCACTTCACTGCTCTGCTGACAGAGCATTGGTGTACCTGTTGTCCCACAGCCCCGCTAACATCTGTCATTTTCCTCTCATCACTTTTGCCAGTCTGGGGGATGTGAGATGGACCTCAAAGTTGCTTTAATTTGCATTTCTCTAATCATTAGTGATTCAGAGCATTTTTCCTGTGACGTTTGATAACTTGAATTTCTTCCTTTGAAAACTCCTTGTTAATTTCCTTTGACCATATATTCCTTGGGGAAACGACTCTTAACCTTCTCTATTGGAATCAGGTCTTTCTGTATCTTGAATATGAAACCTTTATCAGAGAAATTTGCTGCAGAGATTTTTCACATTTACCTGTTTCTCTTCTAAATTTAACTGCATTCAATTTGTGCAAAAATTTTTAAGTTTTATGCAGTCAAAATTGTCCATTTTATCCTATGTGATTCCTTGTTTAGTCATGAATTTTTTCCATCTCTGTAGATCTGAAAGTTAAGTTATTCTTTGCTCCTTTAATCTGTGTATGATTTGACTTTTTAAATCTAGGTCATGTAACCATTTGGGACTTTTCTTGGTGCATAATGTGAGATATTGGTCTAGAAAATTTATTTAAAGCATATGCACACACGTACATGTGTATATACATATATACACACATACACACAAAGTAAATACTAATTAAATATTAGTGAGGCACTAGCAACTGAGAGAAGGGGATAGGAAGGTCTCAGAGAACTGAGCAGTAGCCAGAATTGTACAAAAAGTCATTCAGATTTGATAGTATGGCCCAGAACTTATACTCTGCTAGTATAGCTTTCTTTTAAAAAATATATATATTTATTTTTAGTTTTCAATATTCACTTCCATAAGATTTTGAGTTCCAAATTTTCTCCCCCCCCCTCCCCTCTGATATAGGCTCTACATCTAATACAACTTTCATTCAATCAATAAGCTTTTATTAAGCACTTACTATGTGCCAGGCACTTTGATAATCAGTATGTCCTAGGCTTGTCTTGACTCTGGGAAGAGGCATCAGAGCAATACTTTAGGGGAGGTTTTTGTTGTTTAGTTGTGTCTGACTCTTCTTGACCCTATTTGGAGTTTTCTTGGCAGAGATACTAGAATAGCTTGCCATTCACTTCTCCAACTCATCTTACAGATGAGGAACTGAGGCCGACAGGGTTAAGTGACTTACCCAGGGTCATATAGGCAGAGTTAGAATTTGAATCTTCCCAACTCCAGGCTTGGTGCTCTATCCACCAAGCTATCTCTCTACCAGGGGAATGTTACTCATCTGTAGAATGCAGGTAATGAACCTCTACCAATCAATTAACAAGCATTGATTAAGTATTTATTATGTGCCAGGTGTTAATGACTGGGGATACAAATTAAAAGGTAAGCCCTGTCCCCTACACCCAGAAAACTCCTCAAACATGCGGGCCCCTCACAGCATGAGCGTGCTGATGGAAGGCAAGATGAGGAGAGACACAGAAAGGACCATAAGTAGCCACCCTATGAAGTGACAAGCAGGTTGGATTGGAAGTAGGGAGACCTGGGTTAGAATCTTGCCTCATGAAAGCCTCAGCTTCCTCACCTGTAAAATGGGAATAATAACACTTACAACTGCCCAACTCAGAGAACTATAGTGTCATAGAAATGGAAATTATTATAGAAATGAACTATTAGAATAATGCATCTCCTGCCCTTCTTTACAGAGGTGTGAAACTATGAGTCTGGAATATTGTATGTAACTGTTGGATTCAGTTAGTTGGCTAGTGTTGCTAAATTTTTGTTTACTTTTTTTTTTTTAATTGTTACAAGGGGTGACTCTCTAAGTGGTGAAGAGGGAAGGGATATGTTGGGAAGTAAAGGTGAGGTTTAAAAAAAGTAAAAAAAAAGTAAAAGATGAAATGAACTATTTCCAGCCATGGGAGCAGAGTAAGAGAGTCCACAATGACAGGCTCCAACGTTGTTCCAACTCCTCCAGGGACCTTTGCCCCATTGCCTTGTAAGGGTTCCCAGAGTTGGAGAATCTTCCCCCCAGGGATCAGTCCACTCTGTCGGGGGCTCTGCCCTGCCCAAGATTTCTCTTCTCTCTTGGGAATCTCCAGTTCTGAATCCCTAGAGCGGAGGGTCAGAGGGAAGCTTCCCTGCTTTCCAGAGGAGAGGAATGAATGGATGGATGGATGGATGGATGGATGGATGGACATCTGCCATGGCATGGCCCCTCACTCTCCAGACAACTGCAGGGCAGGGGCAGGAGCTCGAGCCCAGGCGAAAACTGGCAGTGGCCCGGCCCAGGATTTTAGCAACCCCGGGGAAGGAGAAGAGCACGTGGTCCGGTGGCCGAGCCTGCAGTCAGCCCTTTCCAGGGTATTTCCCGCTCCGAGCTCCTGTTTTTGGCTGGCCCAAAGTCTCTCAGAGCCAAAGGGGGGGCCCGTGGGGAGGGGGCGGAATCCACGAAGAGATCCCTTGGGCGGGGGAGGGGGCTGGGCCTCCCAAACCGCACCCATACGTCGGGGAGAGGTGAAGTGCGCGCTCCGCGGGGTGTATCGGATGGATATGTCAGTGTCTGTGCATCTGTCTGTCGGCTGGTGGGCAGGGGAAGCACAGCTGGGCGGGGCCGGGAGGGACAGGAGAGGGAGGGAGGAGGAGCGAGTCGTGAGCCCCGTCTCCTAAAGTGACTGCCGCCCCGCCTCCTTCCCCCTCCACCTCCCACCGCCACCTCCAAGCAGGGAGACTGGGCCAAGGAGGCGAGGAGGCGGCAGGAGTGGGGCTAGGAGAGCAGCAAGGCCAGGAGGAGAAGCATCAGGCACTCGGGCTGCCCAGGACCCAGCCCCAGCAGCGGCAGCGCCAGCGCCAGCGCGCGAGGGCAGGGCAAGGGCTGGGGGGCCCTGCTATGCGCGGCCCCCGCCCCTCTGGTCCCCAGCTCAAGTCCCGAGCCCGTGGAGATTTGGGGTAGAGACTTCAGGCGGCGGCGGCAGTTATGATTGTCTGGGCGGCCCTGGGCCTCCTCTGCCTGCGGCTGGCTTTGGGGCAGAGCATACCTGAGCCAGGTGAGTATGTGAGCCTGAGACTGGGGTGGTGGAGTGCGGTGGGGTGCGGGTAGATTGGCAGAAAAGGCTTGGGGTGTGCATCATTCCGAGTGAGAGTGGATGGGGAGGTGTAGACGCGGCGCGGGAAAGCCTTCTCCTGTGCTCTTTCCTCAGTCTCCTGCCAATTGGGGGTTACTTCCTACCCCCCAAGGCTGAAAGATGTTGGACTGGGGGTACATTGAGTGTCACCGAGCTGTCAATAGGGAGTCTATTCATCTGGGTTTTCCTGGCACCAGAATGGCCCCTCTCCGACCCGGGATTGAACGATTAGACCTTCTCCCCCATCCCGAGAGAGGCTTCCAGATGTAACGTTCCTTCACTCCAGGCCAGCTGTGGGTTCCGCTCTTCTTTCCAGATCCTCTCTCCCTGCTGCCTTCGGGCTCAGGCAGGGACAATTACGGGAAATCATACACCAATAGGGTTCCGAAGCCTAGCTCTGGGTCATCCATCCTCCGACCTGAACAGAGGGTGTCCTGTCATCTCTCCCAGAGAAACTACCTGGCTTTCTCCTCTTTCTTAGTCTCAGAAACTCCCTCCTTGTTTTCTTAACCCTTCCTTCCTGACCTGTCTTGGCACTAACTTTGTCAATTTGTCTCCTCCTTTGGAAGTGACTGTTTCTGTTTCTCTGTTTCTGTTTCTCTCTCCAACTCCGGATTTCTTTTTATCTCCAGTCTGGTTTTTCACAACCTGGTGCTGAGAGGCCCTCAGGGCAGGGAAAGGAGCCTGGGAGGGGCTGAGGAGAAGGCTGATTGGAAGGTCCCCTCCCACACCCTGAACCACCTGCACCACTGGGCCCAGGGCCCAGGCTGGTAGCAAGAATGAATGTGTGTCTATGCTAGACTTGTGGTCCTGGAGGTGGGTAAGGGAAACAGTCTGAGGGACCTAGAAGAAAACTGTTCTGCCTTGTTTTTCCCATTTGTGGAATGGGCACACACCCAATAGCAGGGTCTGCTAGAAGGATTCTGATGGTGATTCTCCAACTGATTTGGAGCCATGTGTAGTACAATCCTGTCATTTTACAGATGGGGAAACTGAGGCCCAGAGAGATGTGATTTGTTCAAAGATCATTTAGGTAGGAGGTAGCAAAGACAGGATTTGACCCCAGGCTCCCTATTCCAGTTTGGTTATTGTCTCCGCTAAACTACCTATTGTTGCAGAGGGCTCTCCACATTTGTTATTCAGTCGTTTCAGCCATGTCCAACTCTTGGTGACCCCATTTGGGACTTTCTTGGCAAAGACCTTGGAGTGATTTGCCTTTCCCTTCTTCAGCTCATTTTTACAAATGAGGAAACTGAGGCAAACAGGCTTAAGTGACTTGCCTAGGGTCACACAACTAGTATCTGAGGCCAGATTTGAACTCTGGAAGATGAATCTTCCTGATTCCCCTCCACCTATCCACTACACCACCTAGCTGCCCCATCTCCCTATTTAGCAGTGGAAAACTGAAGCCCATTGAGGAACAGATCTCAGGTTGAAACTATAGTTAGTCTGGAATAAAGTCTGAATTAAAACCCAGGTGTCCTGAATTTCAGCCCTCTGGTCATATGTTCATTTGGAGGAAAGCAAACCCAGTTTTGGGAGTTACATCAGAGACAGAAGGATAGCATGGTGTTCCAGAATTTGCCAATGATATCTCTTCTCAGAGTTTAGGGGTCTCTCCCCCACATTTGATGGTTCTCTGAACATGTCTTGGCGTTCTGATTCTTCAAAACTTCCCCCATCCCCATTTTGCTTGGTTGGTTTGGGTCAAGCTGATTCTCTGTGATCTGGTCTGTGGGGAGTTCCCTTCTTGCCGGTGCCTGCCTGGCATTCGGGGCTCAGCCTAGGCTAGAGCTTTAGGAGAAAGAGTGATTGTCCTCTGGGCCCTGGGAGCCAGCAGTTACTTCAATGCAGCTTTTCTTAGGGGAAAGAAAAGGAGTGGAGAGGGGGATGCCCTACCGGAGAGGTGAAAGGCTAACCTTGTCCTGCCCAAGCTCTAGCTAAGGGCCCCTTTAGAAATCACAGCCTTCCCTGGCCACAGGCTACACCAGAAGGGAGTGGAGCAGAGTGCTAAGGGGGTGCTAGTGTCTTCTTTGAAGTCCTTCCAAGTCCCCATTGCAGTGAAGAAGAAAGGCCTGGGGTCAATGAAGCTAAGCAGGAGGAAGGGGTTACTGGAGCTCTCCCCCAAACTTGTGCCATGTGGAGCTGGCTAAACACAGGCCTCTAGTATTCTGTGGGGGCTCAAGGCCCCTGTGGCTGCCTCCCCTTGCCCCAGCATGGCAGCCTGTCTGAGCTGGGAGCGGCTTCAGAGACCAGCTGGGCACACTCCATGACTTTGAAGAGAATTGAGCGGGGAAGGGAAGGGGAGACTGGGCTAAAGGACACAGTATCGGGGTATTCACCAGTGTCCAAGGCAGCCCACAAAGGCACATGGTCATCTCAGTCAAATCTTTCTGTTCCTAAGGCTGGGGCAGCCTCCATAATGGGTCAAACCGAAGACTTCCTGAGTGACACCAGGATGCAGTTATCCAGGGACACCAGGGCCCTGTGTCCCTAGAAAGACCTCAGCAGGGGCTGTCTGTCTGTCACCTGGGAGGGCCCCACCTTCCCCTTCTCCCACTTCCTCCATTTCATCATTTCCTCTTCAGCTTCTTTCTTCCCCCCATTCTCTCTCTCAGATCCTCTCTCTCCATCTCCCCTCTTCTCCTCTCTCCCATGCCCTTCCTCCTTCCTTTCTCAAGTGCTCCCTCTCTCCCTTCACTCCCCCTCACATGTCCTCTTTCTCCTGTTCCCTTTCCTCTTCCAACTTCTCTTCCCCCACTCCTTTTCTATTTCCCCTCTCCTTCCCATTCTGTCCTTCTCTACCCCCCTCTCCTTATACCTTCTCTCTTCCCCCTTCCCCTTTCTCTTTCTCCCTTCCTCTTTTCTCTCCTTTCCCTCTCTCCCCCCTTTCCTCCTCCCTTTTTCTCTTTTTCCAGGTCTCTTTCCCTTTCCCCTTCTTCTCTTCTTTCCCTCTCCCCTATGTTCCTCTCCCATCTCCCTCTTTCCCTCTCTCTCCTCTCTCCTCCCATTTTCTCTCCCTCCCTCTCTTTTCTTCTGTCTCTCCTCTTTCCTCCTTCCTCTCTCCCCTGCCTTCTCTTTTTACCTCCCTCCCTTCCTCTCCTCTCTCCCCCTTCCGCTCTCTCTCCCTACCATTTCCTCCTTCCTCTCTCCTCCTTCTCTTTCCCTCTCTTCCTCCCTCCGTCCTCCTCTCTCTTTCCCTCCTTCCCTCTCTCTTTTTTCCCTCCCTCTCTCTCTCCCTTCCCTCCCTTCCTCTCCTCTGTCCCTCTTCCCCCCTCTCTCCCCATCTCCTCCTCCCTCTCTCTCCTCCTCTTTCTCTACTTCCCTCTCTCTTTCCCTCTCCCCTTTCTTCCTCTCCTCTCTCCCTCTCTCCTTCTCTCTCCAGCCTTCTTTCCTCCCTCTCTCTTTGTCTCCCCTCTAACCCTACTTCCCAAGGTTGTTATAAGGATCAAATGAGATAACCTGTGTGTATAAAGCTTTGCAAACTTAAGCTACAAACATATACATGCTAGCTATGAGTTTTTCTTGTTACTGACTGACCCCTTCTCTGCCCCGCTTTTTCTGTCAGGCCCTGCCACACACACCCCAGCTGCTCAGGGTGACCTCCTCTTCTTGCTGGACAGCTCATCTAGCGTCTCCTACTACGAATTCTCTCGGGTGAAGGAGTTTGTGGGGCAGCTGGTCCAGCTGCTGCCCTTGGACTCAGGGGCCGTACAAACCAGCATGGTGCATGTGGGCAGTAAGCCTGCAGTCGAATTCCCCTTTGACCAGCATCGCTCAGGGGTTGCTGCCCAGGAGGCCATCAGGGCTGCCAAGCAGCTGATGGGGGACACCAACACTGGGCTGGCCCTGGCCCTGGCCAAGGAGCAACTGTTCACCACTAAAGCAGGTGCTCGGCCTGGGGTGCGCAAGGTGCTGGTGTGGGTGACTGATGGCGGCTCCAGTGATGATGCACAGGCCCCCATGCAGGCACTCAAGGACCTGGGGGTGACCGTCTTCATCGTCAGCACTGGCCGAGGCAACTTCCTGGACCTCTCTGCTGCCGCCTCCCAACCCCCTGAGAAGCACCTGCGCTTTGTGGATGTGGATGACTTACAAATTATCGTCCCTGAGCTACAAGGCTCCATCCTTGGTAGGCCCTTAGTCCCAGAGAACCCTCTTATGAGCAGAAAGAATGAGAGTCTGAGGTTAGACTTCAGGCAGAACTTCCTGAAGGGACTATGGAAACATCATTCCTTTATTCATACAAACATTTTTTAAGTTCCCACTACTTTCTTATTTTTAAATTTTCATTTCTACTTATATTAAGGTAATCAGGGTTAAATGACTTGCTCAGGGTCACTCAGGACCTTCCCATGCTCTATCTACTGCACCACCACCCACTACTTTCAAGGTACTTAGAAAGACAAAAATGAACAATCCCCGCTCTCAAGAAGCTTAGTCTCTGCTGGGGTTGCAGTGGGATAAGTATACAGTATATAGACAACTAAATAAATACAAGGTAATTTGAGATCAATTGCAAGATTACAGATTGAGAGCTTTAGAAGTTTTCTGGGTTAATTCCTTCATTTTACAGATGAGGAAACTGAGACCCAGAGAGTTCAAACAAATACTGTTCCATGGACTCTAAGTTCAGCACTCTTCCCAGGGAGGGTGGGGAATCGAGAACAGACTGCATAAATGGTGCCAATTAAAATGTAGATTAAGGGAAGATGAAACTCTAAGAAGCAGAGGTGAGGAAGGAAATTAATTTCAGGCATAGGGAATAGCCGAGCAAAGGTGCGGAGGTGGGAGATAGTAGACCAGATCAACTGGAATGTTGTATGCATGGAAAGGAATGATATGGAAAAAGTCTTCCAAGGCAGGTTGGACTCAGAGAAGGACATTCAACTCTACTTTGTATTACATCCTAGAGGTAGTAGGTTTTGGAGCAGGGGAATAAAATGGTTGTTCTACTTTCTGGAGATTACTTTGGCAGATGTCTGGAGGAAGGATTGAAGAGGTGAGTGAGGGGCAGCAGCATCACCAATCAGGAATCCATTAGCATCCTGCCCTCCTATGCCTCATTATGGGGCCACGGGGGTCCTTTATGCTGAGGAGGGGTCAGGCATAAAGCCAGGGATGATGGTACAGTCAGTGATCCCATCATCCTTGACTCTCCCCTTTCCTTCATCCCTGGTAGTGAATCTGTGGTTGTTCCTTCCTCCCTATTTTCTTTTCCCCTTGTCCCCTCCCCAACACTTTCATCACCCTAGTTCACCTTTTACCTGTTATAATAGCGACCTGGTCATCTCTCTGCCACACATCTCTCCCTTCTCCTCCCAGCCACTACAGTGTCATTCTGAAATCTCAGGTTTAATCATGTCACTCCTCCAGTTTCATAAACTCCAGTGGCTCCCTATTTCCTCTAGGACCAAATAACTAACTTCTTTCAAAACAAAGTCAAGTGCAGGTCATGTCATCATATCTCTGATATCATGGTCTTCTTTGAAAACAAAGGACACACACAATAACAAAATAAACAACAAAGGTCTTTCACTAACTGGTCCCAACCTACCTTTACAAAGCCTTTTCATACATTAATCCCCTTCATATACTCTACTTACTGTCCAACCAAACTGAATTTGATATTCCTCAAAAAAACAAATGGAATGCCATGTGTCATCTCCCATCTCCATGCCTTTGCATAGGCTGTCCCTTATGCCAGGAATGTACTTGCTCCTTACCTCTGTATCTTAGAATCCTTGACTTCCTTCAAAACTTAGCTCATGTACCCTTTCTCCTTCATGATCCCATCCAGCTGGTAGTGTCCCTCCCCCATCACCTTGTATTGATTTTGTACATACTAACCTGTGTGAGTGTAGCTCCCTGAGAGAATACAAGATTTTTGCAGGCAGGGACTTTGATTTTGGATTTGTATTTCTAGTGTCCAGTGTCCTGCCTGGAGGGTCGTAGGCACTCGTGATAAACCCTCGGCAGAAGGTTGGTCACTGGTTGAAAAATCTGGGCAACAGCTATTTTAGGTGCTTTTACCTAGCAGCCTGGGGTGGATCCTCCATCATCTGGATTAGTAAAGGGAGGGCCCCAATGATGAGAATACAAGCCTTGGAAGTAGGGGTGGAGCACAGTGTTGAGGGAGTAGAGTATGCACCCGTGTGCATGGTTTGTTTGTGTGTGTGCATATGGGTGTGTGTGTGTGTGTGTGTGTGTGTGTGTGTGTGTGGTATGTTTGTGCAGGAGAACAGGACTTTTAGATAAGATTACAGTCCCTACCCTCAGAGGGCTCACAGCAAAGACAGTGGTAGCAGATATCACCTTCATGATTATCTCTTTAGACAAAGCATTGAATGAGGCACCCTTAGAGAAAGGTTGTTTCTGATGGGAAATCAGGGAAGTCTTCCTGAGGGAGGTACTCTTCGTTTTGGGCTTTAGAGGAAGGGTAGGAATCCAGCAGGGTAACAGAGGGAGGCAGGGCATTCCAAGCTTGGGGACCAGAGTGTGCAGATACAGCTACAGAAGAATCAGGGCACATCTGGAGGTGAGGGAGGGCTGCTAAGCCAGCTGGACTGAGGCATAGAGTATGAAGGCAATGATGTGAAAGGAGGTGATCCCTTAGGCAGGGTCTTTAGGAGCGGGAACTTTGCTCAACAGGCAAGAGAGAGCCATTAAAGGTGGTTGAGCTGAGGAGCAATATGACCAGATGTACCCTGGAAGGGATATTTTCAAGAAGAATGAGTCTTTTTATGTAGTGCTTAACTTGAGGATCTCAAAGCACTTTACATAGGTTATTCCATTTGAGATCAGGATTCTGGCAGAGAGAAAGGGTTTAGAACTAGAAGAAATCACAGAAGTCAATAAGTCATAGGATTGTAGTGCTCTAAGTTCATCATTTCAGAGATGAAAGGGCCCATCAACTTAGCTTCCTCTTTTGACAGATGAGCAAACAGACTGAATGCTAGACTTTTCTGGACATGGGTGTATGGGAAGGAGAAGGGAGACATATCAGACCAAGTCACTGCTCTTGGGAACTTAGTTTGACTGGAGATATGAGACTCACTTATGATTCACCTCTGAGCTCAGAGGAGGGAGACATGAGTAGGGTGTCTTGGGGTGGGCAGGGTGGCCTTCATGGAAGAGGTGAACAACATTGAATTGGACCTTGAAGGATCAGGACAGAAGGGAAGTGAAAGCTTCCAGAGCCAGCAAGGGCCAGAGGTGGAGAGTGGGAGGGTGTGGGTCATAACAAGGGGATCTGACTGAAATTAATCACTCACAGTAGGATCTCTGGGTAGGGAGATGGAATAGGCCTTGGGACTTCATGGGAAGACCTTGGGTTTTATTATTTTGGCAGTGGGGAGCTATAGAAGGTTTAGGGGTGGGGATTTCCATGCTCTGAGTCTTTGGAGATGAGGAAGATTATTCTTGTGAGGTGGCTTGGAGGAGCGATGAAGGCTGATGCAATAGCTCAGGAGAGGAGTAATGAGGGCAAGCACTAGTGAGTTGGCATCTTCTTCTCCCTCCTCCCCCCACCCGAAAGGAGGGGCTAGGGCTGGGGAGGGGAGCTGCCCAGCAGGTGGGCTGGGGCCCTGGCATTCTTTGAGCCAGCCCAGGCCAGCTGTGGCTGCAGAAACATGCCAGAAACCAGAGGATTCCTATATCCTCTCTCTGGGTTAATCATTGGCCTCTGAGCAGTGGGGAAAGGAGGTGGGTCATGTGCTGGAGACTGGAGAGGCCAGAGAGGGCTGCTCCTTAAGAATGCATGTCAGGAAGGATCTCACAGTGGGAGCAGGGCTAGGAGAAGCAGGGTGGCACAGCTGAGGACAAGGAGTTTCTTCTCCTGTTTCAGGAGGTGGTAGTCAAAGCCTCTGTCAGCAAGGTGGTAGGGCCTTGGGGTGGGGCCATGGCACAGGCTCCCTCTGGCCCATGCCTTTCCTCTGAACTATTGCATCAGCTCTAACTGATCCTTCAAGCTATCCTGTAGGACTCATTTTCCTAATATACCAAAGACTCTGAGTTTGTCCATCTTCTGCCCCAACCTTCCATAGTTCCCCACTGCCCACATGTAAAACTCAAGTCAGGGCTGAGGGGAGCTGGGAACCTGAGTCTCTCATTCCCTAGGGGAGGGAGAAGGAATATGTCCCAACTCCAGGCTACCAAGTTCTGCCTGAATCCTCTGCCCATTCTCTGGGATAGAGCCCAAGGGCCCCAGTCTGAGATTCTTGGGGCCCAGCCAGACTAAGCAGTAAGACAGTTGCCAGGACAGAGCTAGGGTGAATCAGAGGTCCAATCTAGCTCAGCTCACTGGGGAGGCATCATGGTAAGGTGGAAAGAACATGGGCTTCAAAGTCACAGGACCTGGATTCAAGTCCCATCTCTGGTGCTTAGTACCCTTGGGACTTTGGGCCTAGCAGTTAACTTCTTAGGGGTCAGTTTCCTCCCCTGTAACATGTAAGGGTTAAACCAACCTCCCTGTGGGCTTCAATTTTGGAAGGGTAAGGTCAGGGCTGGTTCTGGCAGCATCCTTATCACCATCTCCATGGTACAGGTGAAGAAACAGCCCTCAGGAGGAGGAGAATTTGGCTCCAGAGTCATATGTACTCAGACCTCAGGGCTTGAGCCTTACCAGGAAGAGGGATCTCCAAGCCTGTATTGAGTAAACTAGACAGGGAAGGGAGGGAAGGGTAAGATAAAGTGGCCTCCTGCCCACTAAAAACTAACGAAATGAAAGCTCTCAGGCTTTGCAAATTATATGAATGCCTTCTGTAGACGCTGGTGTACATCTGAATGAGCCAAATCCAACTTGTGGGCCCTTCCCCCCAGGGTCTTCATGGGATAGGAGATGAAAATGATGAAGTGTTTAGTTACTGAGCTTCCTCATGGGGGTGAGGAGAGGGAGAGAGGAGACTTGGGGGCTTAGAGCAGAGGAAACAAGGGGGTTTAGGAGGTAGGAGGGGGTAGGGAGGAGTGGTTACAGTCAGAAAAAGAAACTAGCCCATGTGGGTGTGCTTCACCCCTCATCTCTCTCTTCTCTCTCCTCTTTTGCATGACCAGAGGCCATGCGGCCCCAGGGGCTTCATGCCACTGACGTCACATCCCATAGCTTCCGCCTGGTGTGGCCGCCCCTGCTGTCCGGTGACTCTGGCTACTACCTGTTGGAGGTGGTGCCCAGTGCTGACCCCCACGCCAAGCAGAGCCGTCACTTGCTTGCAAACGAGACCAGTTGGCTCTGGGATGGCCTGAAACCCAGTACCACCTACAAGGCGGTCTTGGTGCCTGAGTCCAACCTTCAGTACCTGGCCCCACAGACTACCCAAGTCACTACTCTGGAAGGTGAGACTCCTGTGGAGAATTACGGGAGGAAGGAGAGCTGGGATAGAAGTCGATGTCCCCATTCCAGAGGATGGAGGAAGGAGGAGGGATCTGGAGAGGCAGAGAGAACATCCCTACCCAAGGAAGAGTAGAGAGGGCAGTGTGGAGACCCCCCAGAGCAGAAGAATTAGGAGTCAAGGAAGGAATTCTTCCCCCAGATAGAATGGAAGGAGACCTGGAAAGGAATCCCAAATTAGGAAAGGGAGGGTATGAGACTTCAGGCTACTCCCCTCCCTGCCACACACACACTTCTTGTGCCCTGCAGAGGAGGTCAGCCCAGCCCGGATCCTCATTGCCCACTCAAAATCTCATGGCTTTCACGTGAGCTGGGCCCCAACACCTGTGGGTGTGCTCCGGTACGAGGTCCTGTATGGACCCCTGCCTGGGGGTGAGGCCCGGCTCCTCGAGGTACCTGCCACAGAGAACAGTACCACGCTGGACAATCTGTCACCCAACACCACCTACCTGATCACTGTGGTTGCCATCTATCCGTCTGGCCGAGAGAAAGCCTTGTCAGCTAAGGCTTGCACACAAGAAGGTAAGGAGGGTCTAGTGAAGGATGGGTCAGTGGGGCATCCTCTCGCAGGCCAAAGTGTCCAGGGGTTGGGAGCAGACCCACAAGGCAGGGCTGGCCACAAGCAGCTATTTAGTGCCCCCTTAAGGTGACAATGGAGAAAAGTCTGGCCTTGGGGATGGGAAGGCCTGGGTTCAAATTCTGCCCCTGTCCCATCCTGGCTATGTGTGGTTAGACTACCCACTTGACCTCTCAGGGCCCCGATTCTCTAAGATTCTTTAGGAATTCCTCATCCATTCCAAAAGGGATGGAATCACAGGTCTGAAGGTGTTCTATGCCAGAGACAGCATAAGAGAGTAGAGAGAGGTCAGGAGGCACGAGACTTGAGTCTGAGTCTTTAACCAATGTTCAAAATCATAGCTTTTGGGAGGAGGAGGAAACTAAGCCTCCAGTAGAAATGACTTGTCCAAGGTCATAAAGCTTGGGAGAGGACACCAGACTGAAGATCAGTATGATCTGAATTCACATCCAGACTCAGACACTAGATGTGTAATTCCAGGCAAGTCACTTAACCTCTCTGGGCCTCAGTTTCCCCATTTGAAAAATGGGAAAAGGCAAGGCAGCAAGCATTTACTAAGGGCATACTCTGCGCCAAGCCCTGTATTGAATGCAGGGAAAGGGAGAGACAGTCCCTGTCCTCTAGAAGCATATTCTAATGAGGAGGGAGGGAGCAGAAATGGAAGGGGTGGGGGAAGGGACAGCCCAAGCTGAGAAGGCAGCATGCAGGCTGGGGAAGAGTAGCAGGTGGGAAAAGGCCTGTTGATGGGGGCTTCTCCCCCAAATAGAACCCCCCCGAAAGGAGTTCACCAATAGGAACAGGGGCTCTAGGAGTGGAGGGATGTTCCAGGATGAGAAGACAGCTGGGGTGAAGTCTAGAGAGCCAGAAACCGAGCTTTTATTGTTAGTTTATTAATTTTTATTAATGGCTACTAGATTTATAATTATTTATTTACATAATTATATGCTTATAATATATAATAATTATATGTTACATATATAATTATTTATAATAATTATGGACTATTTCTCTGAGCGGGTGTTGCTGCCTTGGATGGGAGGAGGAGCTAATTTGTCTTAATGCCCACCCCCAACTCAGAGTCAAAGAAACCTCATCAATTTCATGAGTTGAGAGGGGAAATTCTTAGAATATTAAGATTCTGTGACATGAGGTCAGCCCCTCTTAAAAAAGAGGAGATCATATATCAAATTCCTTACCATCTCAGGGAAGGGGGAGGTGAGGAAAGGAGGGAACTCCCCCTACACAGTCCCTTAGGCCACCATATTATTTCACCAACTCATAGTTTGGGAAACTTCCAGGTGGGCAGGTATATGTATTCAGGATGATTTCTCTGGGAAACATTCCTCCTTTCTGATATTGCTCTATAGCCCTTGGCTCTAGGAGGTGATGGAGATCATTCTTTGGTTCTCCCTTCCTGCTGCCCTTTCCTGAAATTTCCTTCGTAGAAAGTCGTAGCATTAGACCTCCTTCTATGCCTGCTCCCTGTCCCCATTCTCCTCCCACTGATCTTAGCCCAAGTGAGACTGTCATTAATGTGATCCAGTCTGGGAGCTGGGTTAGAGAGGTTGGAAAGAATTGTACCAGGAGATAGGGAGCTCCCTGTCACTAGAGGTATTTGAGCAGAACTTGTAGATGTAGAGTGGATTCCTCATATGGATAAAGGTTGGGTTTGATGACCTCTCAGGTCTCTCCTGTCTCGGGTGATCTGCATGTCTGGGGAAGTTGGGGGTGGGAATGGGTTCTTTGGGGGCTACATTTCAGCCCATCTTTTCTAAGTTTTGTCCTTCCCATACAGTATTTTATACATAATGAGTGCTTAATGAAGAGCCATCATCACCCAGTCAGAATTAGCATCAAGAAGACTTTCCTTCAATCCTGACTCAGACACTTTGTAGAACTGAGATTCAGAGCTGGTCATAATCTCGCTGTGCCTTAGTTTTCTGATGTTTAAAATGAAGGTGTCAGATGGGATGACCTTAAAAGTCCCCCCTGTATTCATGGGACACCCCTTAGTGTCCCTGTCCCTTCTATGCCAGGCTTTCCATCCCTTAGGATTCTGCTGACCTCAGCTCCTTCTCTGCCCTGAGGCCAGTGGCCTCCAAGATTGGGCGCCTCTACTTTCAGAGCTTGGGCCCTAGCACTGTGAAAGCCTCATGGGACTCAGCAGAGGGCGATGTCCAGGGCTACCAGGTACGGTGCCGGCGGCAGGTGGGGCCTCCGTCCCTTCTCAGCGTGGCACCACAGACCCACAGCGTCATCCTCACAGGCCTGGCTGCTGGCACCAGTAACCATGTGTGTGTGACACCTATCTACCAAAGCCATGCTGGGCCTCGGCGCTGCCAGACTGTCCACATGCACCCTGGTGAGTGGTGGAGCCAACAGCTGCAGAGAATTGGGATCCCATTGATAGTCAGAAGACAGGAAGCAGAGTCGGGAAGAATCCCTGAGGGCTGGAGAAGTCAGGGAGCACAGGCTTTGTGGAGAAGGTGCGGCCTTATAGGATGGCTAAGGTTGAGGCACGTGGAAAGTGGAAGGGTCAATGGAAGGGAGTATGTCCTGTGAAGGGGTGCAGAGAGAGACCTGGCCGAAGGGGAGAGATCTGGGGCCTTGGCACTGTAGGAGGGCTTGTGGGGGGTTAGCAGAACTTCCAGTCTATGGACTAGAGATGGCCCCTTTCTGCTGGCTGAGGGTCTGCAGGGTTTTGATATATGTATATCAAATGGAACTTTTCAAAAATGGATTTGGGACAATGTTTTCTGTCTTTCTTTTCAGTCACGCCAGCTCCTGAGTATAGACCCACCTAGTCATGCCCCAAGAAGCCCTTTGTCCTGAATAACAGGAGAGCTGAGCCTTTCCATCAGAAGCAGACCAGAGGGGAAAGCGCTGAGCTGAAGAGACTGGGGAGAGAAGACGTAATCTCTGTGGCCGGTTGGTCCCTCTGAGCCCCATCAGTCGTTTCCCATCCCCTGCAGGGTGCTTCCATCCAGTGGGTCAGCAGTCAGCTTGGGTGGTTCTTAAGGACCTGGGTCCAAAGCCTGACGGACTGATGCCTCAGCCATGGGCCCTAGGCTCACTCTCTTCTCTCTTGTACTAACACATATGTGGATGACCTGCCCGAAGTGAAGAGTTGAGGAGATGGGGAAGGTATTGGCCTGAGACCTTGTTTCTATTTTCCTAGGCCTGGTTTCCCTAGAAGATAAGGGGGGATGGGGATTGTGACTGAAGTCTTGGTTGGGGAAACTGAACAGGGCTGGCCATGGATATAGAATGTAGGCAGATGAGGGATACTGGGATGACCTTTGCCCTCTCAAATTTGCCCCTTCCTAATCCTAAAGGTTTTCCAACGTGAGATTTCTCCTCAGGACTCTATCCATTCCATTCCTTACCATGGGGCAGAGCCTTTTCCTTAAGTGCAGATTTCCTCCCCATCTCCAATAAGGTGTCTCCAGGAGGTCACGACCACCCAAGGGTTCAAGGATTGCATCAGATCTTTCTCCAAGGTGAAGAGCAGCCAAGGAGAGGGCACTAGGAGGGGTACATGTTTAAGGCAGAAAATACATCTTTATTTTTAAATTTAGAACATATAATTCTTCTCTGAGTTGCTGTGGCTGTTCAGCTGGTCCTTAGATGACCAAGGCAGATTCTGTCAATAGGTCTATACTTGATCTGAGCTCCATGCCAAAGCCCCAGGGCACCTCTGTGCCAAGCAAAAAGGAGGAGAAATTCTATTCAATTCAGCCGATGTTAAGTATCTGTCACCACTGGGGAAACAAAATGCAAAATGAATGAGTCCCTTCCCTTAAGGACCTTACATTCTTCTAGAGTCGGTGAAAGGGTCCAATGGTGGAGTAAAAATCAAGATAATTTCAAGCCACTTTATCCAAGTGCTCCAGGGTGGGGGCAGTGGGAGATGGCTGTATTTTTCATGTTCTGCCCTGCCCCTCCCTACAAGGGGTTCTGGTTCCTCTTGCACACTGCTGCTTCCCTGTTCTAGTATTAGTTCCTCCTTGTGTTCAAGTGGGGGTGGCCCTGGGGTCCTTCTAACTCCCAAGCTCATGCTAAGTAGGGTTCCAAAGGGAGAACCCTGTGTGGTCAGTGAATGTCATGTTCACATAGGCTATCCTGAACTAACTGAATGCTTTGTTTTTTCCTTTGTTTCCCCATTAATGTAACAGACTTTTAAATGACAATAAATTAAGCCTACACACAGAGTGGTTTTCTTTTCAAATGTTTCTCCTTTGGTCTTTGGTACAAAGTCATAGATAGATGAGGCAATTTAAAAAATAAAACAACAGATCTGTTTGCTTGAGCAGCCCAATTTCCAGACTGATGTGGGGCGGGGAAGGAAAGAGAGGAGACCCTTTGTCCCTAGTTATATCAAGAGAAGTTTGCATGGTGTGCTAGAAAGAGAAACTGTCCAAATCTTGGCTCTTCTACTTTCTACTCCCTATGTAATCCCTGGCTGTTCAATTCCTCCTTTCCAGTCTGCTTCCTCATCTGAAAAATGTCCTTGCCAATTCTAAATGCAAAATTCTTCCCTCCTCTGTTCATTTTCATGAAACTGGCCAAACTATTCACCACTTATTAAAGACGGCTTTGTGTCATACTCCACTGGATGCTCCATAGAAGGTCAGAGCTTGGAAGGGGCCTCTGAGTCCACCCCAGAATCCCCTCAACACCATCCCCAGCAAGTGGTCCACCAGGCTCCACTGGATGACTTGGAGGGAGGGGCACCTTGCTCTCCTGTCTACCTCTAATAGCTAACTAACCTCCAGCAACCATCTGTCTTTCCCTGCCTTTCTACTCCTGGCTCCTCGCTCTACTCTCAGGGGCTGAGCAGAACTAGGGCCTTCCCTCTTCATTACAGTTACCTTCCTTTGGACCCTTCAAGGTTAGATAAGATAGCTCTAGGGTAGTGGGAGGACCATTGGCCTTGGAGTTGTCCCACAGAAGACCTGAATTCTGATACTTACCAACCCTGGTGATCCTGGCTTAATATCAGAGCTAGTTTCCTTCTCAAGAAAATGAGGATGACTTTTCTTTGTATACTCAGTATTTAGCATGGTACCTGGCATATAGTAGGCATGTAATGTATGTTGATTTAAAAAAAAATACCTCAGAGAGTGACTGTGAAGCAAGAGATTTGTAAAGTTTAATGCATATTAGAAATGAGAAAATGGTATAGTGGTTAGAGTTCTGAACTTCTGAGTCAGTCAGACCTGGATTTAAATCTTGTCTCAGACACTTAATTGCTTTATCTCTTTAGGTCCCAGCTTCCTCTCCATAAAATGGAGAGGTTGGTCTGTAAGAAGGTAGGGGGAAGGGGAGAGGAGAGGGAAGATAATAGAAGGGACAGCAAATTGGGGAAAGGGATAATCAGACACAAACACCATTGTGGGAGGATAGGTCAAGGGAAAGAATCGAATAAATGAAGGGCAGGATAGGACAGAGGGAAATGTGGTCAGTCTTTTACAACATAACTATCATGGAAATATTTTGCATGACTGCACATATATGACCTGTATCAAATTGCTGGCTTTCTCAATGAGAGTGGGTGGGGAGAGAGGAAGGGAGAGAATATGTAACTTAAAGCTTTAATAATGGATGTTAAAAATTGTTTTTGCATGCAACTGGGAAATAAGATGTACAGGCAATGGGGTATAGAAATCTATTTTGCCCCATAGGAAAATAGAGGGGAGAGGGATGGGAGAAGAGGGGAGTAAAAGAAGGGAGGACAGACTGGAGGAAGGGTTGGATGGGGTGCATGCTGTTCTGGGGTGGGGGGTGGAGAAAAATGGGAAGAAAATTTTGAATTCAAATACTTGTGGAAGTGAATGTTTAAAACTCAAAAATAAATTATATATTTAAAAAATAAAAAATGCTTTCAACCTAAAAAAAATGGGTTTTATGGTATTGGATTTCCCCTCCATTTCCAAATCTCAGAATTTATGAATTATAATCCATGGTCCCAACATTCAGGGAGCTCACAGTCATATTAATGAATTAAAAGCAAAAATAAGTGCCTACTATGTGCCAAGTGCTGGGATAAAAATAGAAAAAGAGACAGTCCCTGCCCTGGAGGAGTTTACATTCTGGGGTAGACTACCCATATAGGGGATGGTTGGGAATGGGAGAGCAAGAGGCAAATGGTTGTGTTGTTTATCATCCTGACTCTGGGAGGCTGATGAAAAAATTGCTTTCATGTGTTTAGGGCAAGCCCTCCTGCCCAAACAGTTTGCCTAGGAGTGTCTTAATTAAAAGTATATTTTTAGAAAGCACCCATGACCTCACAACTAGTGCAAATGTTTCTGCCAACAGCAGTATTGCCAATGACTAACTTGTCCCGTCATCCTCAGTGGGCTCCATTGACAAAAAGCCCACTCCCTCCAAGGCAGCCTCAAACATCTTTGGCTCACTGACCTGGCCCTCACATCTCCATAATTCTGGAACCATGATCTAATCTACTCTGCCACTGCCCTGGGAAGGAGTGTGTCAAACCCCTCCCTTAGGGTCGCCACTCACCATCCCTGTAATCTCCCTTGGCCATCCCTCCACTGTGTGTGTACAGCCTCTCTCCTTCTAGAATGGAAGCTCTTTAAAGGACTGGTGCCATCTTTGTTTTTTGTATTAGTACCCCCAGCATTTGGCACGGTGCCTGACATATATTGTTTATTAAATGCTTTTTCATCCATCCATCCATTCTTTGTTCCTAATTTTGCTCCCAGGATAGAAAAAAAATAAGACTAATGCTATCAAATTACAACCCTTCAAATCTCTGAAGATAGCTATCATGTCATCACTCTCTACTTCCAACCATTCATCCTTTAGCTTGATCTTAATTCATTCTATTGTTTGAAATGCTCTGACCTCTTCTCAGCTCTAATTCCTGATTTATATAGCTTTGCTGTATGAAAAAAAAAAGCATTTGCAGAAGTAAGGTAAATAGCCACCTGGCCCATTTTAGGGACTATGGAGGTAGATTTCATGGGCCACAGTATTGAAACAAGACTTAAATCAATTCCATAAATATTTATTAAAGGTGTCTTGTGTGAAAGGCTCCATGGGGAATAAATATGGTGTTCCCTAGGAACACTGAACAAACTGCCTATTCACGAGGTAGAAGGTGGAAATCTTGTCTCTTACTAGCTTTCCTGCCCACAAAATGACAGGCAATGAGCATTCACAATGAGAATGAGAAGACTGGAGGAAATAACTTTGCAAAAATCTAAAACACGAGCAAGCTATGGCAACAATGATGACAACTCACACAGAAGGAACATCTGCAGAGTTAGCTGAGCAGCCTGAAAGAAGAGATGAGCCCCACCCCCACCCCTGTCAAGGGAACCCCACCTATCCCAGAGAGAGGCAAAGCAGAGCTGCCCTAATCTAGCTTCTGCCTCTTTCATAAGCCGGTCCTAGGTGAAGAAAGCATGAACTCAATGTACAATCAGCAGGGTGGGGCCTTCTGCAGAGCATTCCAGGGTCCAGGATCAGGGGCCACAGTGAACTGGGAGAAGGCCTTTGAGATGAGCCCAGCCCAGCCCCTCACATGGAACCCGGAGCACCTCCGGTACAATGGACCTCTCTGGACTCAGTTCCTCATCCATAAAACAGGAGGGATGAGCTGAAGGGCTAATGCTTTACAGGGTGCTTTGAAGCTTGCAAAGGACTTCTATCGACCATTTCATTTTACATTTAACCTCATTTGATTGCTGGGATCTTTTTAGATTGAAATCTACAATTCTGTGACCCAGATATCACCTAAAGACAGCCTAAGGGAAGCCTACATGGCTATAGAAATCTATTTATGTGTGCATGTGTATGTATACATATATATATGTGTATACATATGTTACTGTTATTTAGTAATTTTTTAGTTATGTCCAACTCTTGGTGATCCCATCTGGAGTTTTCTCAGTAGAGATACTGGAGCAGTTTGCCATTTTCTTCTCTAGCTCATTTTACAGATGAGGAAACTGAGGCATATGTGGTTATGTGACTTTCCCAGGGTCACACAGTTAGTGTCTGAGGTTTGATCTGGAGGAAGAGGAATCTGACTCCAGGCCTGGAGCTCTGTTCATTGCACCACCTAGTGTACACACACACACACACACGCACACGCACATGCACACACACACACATACACACACACTACTTGTAATATATATATATAATGGGTATGCTGCTGAGTGTTAGATTTTTCAGTATGAACATCTGACCCCTGGCAAACCCTACAAATCAGGGCTTTTTTTTGTTTTCATTATCTGACTCCATAGTGTTAGAGAAAACATTGCCAATTCAAATTACACTTACCTCTCTGACCCCAGGGGCTTTTAAGTACCCACTTGCTGGTGGCATAGTTGGAGCCTCGGCATGCAGTTCTACCCCATGTAGTATACTGTACCCGAAGACATGGGTAAAAATCCAAGTATTGCACATATATGCATGAATGCACGTATGTACATGTTATCTATGTCATTAGACCATAAGCTCCTTAACAGCAAGGGCTGTCTTCTGCCTTTTTGTAACCCCAGTGCACAGTGCCTAGCACATAATAGGCACTCAATATGTTAACTGATTGATTTTTTTGTATAGTATGAATGTGTATAAAATCTTGGTGTTTTCCTATCGTCCTTTGGCCCCGAGCTACCTCTCCACCTCTCTGTCTCTGTCCTCTGTCTCTCTACCCTTCTCTCGATCTCTGTTTCTCTGTCTGTTTCTGTCTCTCTCCACTCCCAGTCATGGGGGAGGGCACTGCTTAGGGACAATGACAGCGAGAGGCAGCTGTTTCCCTCACTATGGTTCAGCAGGTATAGGTGCTGTGACCTCCCTTAAAGATCAAGGGCTCAGTAGGTCAAAGCCCTTGGCAAAGAGGACTGAAGACTCTTTTGCCAAGCCAGCAGCATCAGGCAGGCTGCTGGGCCGGAGGCTGGGGCTGCACTGCCCCCTCCTGGCCACAGAGCACCTGACTCACTTCCCACCCTGCCTGCAGCTTCTACGGTCAATCTGGTCTGTTTGATCCTGGTGTACAATAATACTGTCATTTGGGGGGAAACTGGCCCCCTGGCATTGCCCCCTTGGGAATGCTGTGTTCTGAGCTGCCAGCTAATGATCACACAAACGCTCCTCAATAAAAATAGGTGTATTTTATGATGTCTGATCAAAGACAGGAGCATTCAATGGGATTTTGTTAATCAGTCCCAACATGATTGTCCTGCCTGTAACCTATGACCCCAAATGCCTAGCTTTTGACTCAATCAGACATTTCAGTAACAAACATAATTCAGCTGTCTAATTGTTAGGGGGAAAAATCACATAATGGGGCCGATCTGTTTGCTTCTGACGTCTCCCCTGGACAGTTAATTAGGCACAATATACACACTTTAAAAAACCCCAAAGCACCGGGAAGTGCTGGGTACGTTCAAACACTATCGACCAGAACTTTTTATTTCATCTCGTTTGTAATGTGGCCAACACTGACACCAGCAGCATCTGTCCAGGGCTTTGCAGGTTAGCATCCTTCCTCCCTCCTTTGCTTGTTTAAATATTAACTCACTCTTCAAAGCCCAATTCCACCACTACCGATACTTAGTTCAGGGAGACTTCCGTGATCCCTATCCTCCCAAGTCAGGGCTGGCAACAACCTTCTTCCGTGGACTCTTGGGGGCACTCATCTCATAATATTGTATATTCCAGTTCTCTCTGTTTATCTTATCCCCTAGTAGAGGCTGCGAGCTCCCTGAATGTCATGTATAGAGCCCCACCTGGTATTTGTTTTACTGAACTGAATGAGACAAGGGTTGTCTTAGCTAAACTTTGTATCTCATTTGGCAGTTGGTGATGGTAGGGATTTAATAAGTGCACTTTGAGAAAGTGAATGAATGGATGAATATCTCTCCAGAGGAAGCCAACCCTTCTCTGCTCAGTTTTTAGCAGTGAGGAGAGAAGAGAGAGAAAAGAGAGAGAGAAGCCCACGTCTTGTTTTGACTCCACGTTTCTCTATTCCAAGATGGGACTTTCCAGTCTTTGTCCAGTCAGTAAGCAGAGCTGTCTCTTCCTCTTTCAAATGAAGGCTCCTTTAGGGTTTGGGATCTCCATTCCACAAGTCTAGAGAACCCTGGAGAATTCTAAGGCTTCAGCCTATAGCTTCATTAGCCTTCCAACCCCATCACTAATGATCCTGCCGAGTAAAAAAGGAATCCAGATGAGTCGGCCTGGAGTCCTCGTTAAACTCCTTGGCCTTGGAAGCCAGTTCCTGTGTGGAGTCACAGAGGAACGGTGAGTCCTGGCTCCTCCTCAGCAAGGCAATATGTTTGTGGGCCTCATAATGGAACTGGGAGCTTTTCATCTCGTACCTGAAAATAAGAAACAGCTGTATTGGCCCGCAGAGCCGTGACACAGCACAGGTGGGTGGACTCTGAGCAGGGACCCCCAGAATGTTAGGAATGAAGGTCTGTCCAGGGATAGATTGGGGGCAGCAGTGGAGCCAGAGAGGGGTGCCCCATCAAGGGCTTACCCTGTTCATCCCACATTAGGCACTCTTTTAAAACGCCTTACTGTAAGGGAGTAAAGGGGCGGGGGGGGGGGCGGGGGCAGAGACACTAAACAGTTGTCTAGTTCCATAAACTGTTTTAATGGATAAAAGGGACTCTCCTGAGTGGCTCTGGTACAATGAGCTTGCTCAGCCTCCCAGAACGTGCTGTGCAGTGCTATTACTTGTATCCAGTTGATTCTTTGTTCAGAGCATGGGGGGCCTGAAGAGACGATGATGACAGGTGCTTGGAATGTGCCCCTCCCCCTTCGTCCAGGGGCCCAGAGCTGAGAGCTCACAGCATCTGTCTCTGGGGCATGTGTCTAGTCAGCAAAAGACCAGGGCACCAGATCTGCTGAAATAACGAAGGCTCGGGTGTGAGTTTATTAGATTTGATCTCTGCCCCAGACCATCCTGCATCTGGAAGCAGGACTGCAGACGTCTTCCAGACACTCACTCTGAGCCCTTGGAAGCAAAGTATTCACTCAAGGTATTAGGGTGGGATTATATGTTCCCATGTTGTCATAGGGCAGCCGGCAGGCTGGTCACTCCCTTGGGTTTCTAATGGCACATAAAATCAGGAGTGTGACCAGCCATGTGTGCGGTCCACCACAACAGGAACCAAGCCGGTGCAGATATTTTATGTGGGGCTTCCTCCTTCGGGGAATGAACGGTTTCTGTAGAAACAGACTAACAAACACTGTCAAAATTCTCCTAGAACAAATACCCCAGTGTCTGACTTTGGGCTACGGGGCAGCTGGGAAACAAAATGGAACATAACGCATCTGAAATAACAGCCCACTTGGAATAGGGACAGCATTTCTCCCGAGGAGCAGAATGCCTTAGTTTAGTTAAACTTCGAGCCTCATGTGCAGCCCCCAGTTCCCTAGTTCAATGTCCCTCCATTTTTTATGGGCTATGTCATTTTTTCCCCAAGCAGAGACTACTCTGTCTCTGATGAGACAGAGGTGAGACCAGGTAGATCCCAGTTCATAGATTGAAGGCTTGGAGGTTGAAAGACCTCTTTAGTGCCTTGTAAATTGGAGGTGGGGATGGAAAGGTAGGCAACAGAGGAAAGATCAAAGAGACCACCTCCCAGGCTGCAGAAAGGAGATAGCCAAACGGGCCTGTGGATCAGCCCAACAAAAGTGCCATTCTGGGTCAGGGAACAGGAAATGGAACCAGCAGGTATCTCAAGAAATCTCAGGACTAAACTTTGTCTAGAATAAGGCTGACAGCGGGGGTGGGAGGTAGGTCACAGCACAGCTGCCATGAGTTGCCATCTTCCTTCTGGCTTTGCATTGGCATGAATCCTAGGCAGGCCCAGGAGCCATCAAGGCCCCCTCATTCTTGAGCAGAGGCAGAAAACTGGCCACCACTATATCTGCATGGACTGGAAGTCTTCTTATTGATGACACATAAATAAAAAATATTATTTACCACTTAGAGAATTTAACTTGGCTACTGCTGAGGGTATTTGATGCTGCTGGTAGGAGTTGTCCCTGGTGTGGCCAGCCCAGAGATAGCCTTCTGTGCTGTCAGGTTGACTCACAGACAGCAGACCCATGGCTTATCTGTCCCTAAGTCTAGACTTCAAAGTTCTCCAGCCTGGAAGAACCTGCTGGAGCTTGAGGTCTCCTGGCAGAGCCTTTGAAACCCCCCCAATCCCTCCCATACCCCCGTTCCCTCCATACCAAGATGAGGCTGAAGAAGCTGGCTGAAGAAGAGAGCTTCAGTAGCTATCCTTCACTTCTTGAAAATGAAGATGCAACCCACTAGTTACCCGGAGTACTTTAAAAATGTGGGTTAAAAGAGGACCCACAATACAGGCCCTTTTCCAATTCTAATAGGAGAAACAAGAGGAGGTCCAATAGAATTCCAAAGGAAAGGGGAGTAACAGAGTTGCACCATGAGCATCCTGCACCTATGCATGAGCCTCGTGGGGGATACAGGAATGGCCTGGGCATGGCCTCCTTTCCAGGGCACCTCAGTACCTACCATTTGGACCTGGGGCCACGGATGTGTTCCAGTTCCTGCTGCCTCTTCAGCTCCAATACCCATTCTTCCTCTGCCCGAAGGTGCTGCAAACGGAGTTGTGTTAAGGCTTTCTGGATGGGGGCCATGGTCCCCAGGGACTGATGCACATGGCCTTCTTCAAGGGTCTGGAAGAACCTGTAATGCACAGACTTGGGGTCCTAAGCTGTTATGGTAGCCCTTTCATTTCACCCCATTTCTGGCTCTGGATCACCACAGCCACTCCCCAAGTTTCCATTGTCCCATCTGACTTTACGAACCAAGACATCACTTGTCAAACAAATGGTGTGTTCATGACTGGCCTTAGGCATGGGTGTCTACCTGAACTGTACCACCCTGTTGCAACTGGGCTGTAGTAGGTGTCCAACAAATAGTTGCTAAATTATTGAAATGAGCATTCTCACAAATACCAAACAACCAGAAACCTGTTTCGCATGACTACACCTGCATAACCTAGATCAAATTGCTTGCTGTCTCAGGGAGGATTTGGAACTAAAAAAAAAGATGTTAAAAATTGCTTTTACATGTAGCTGGGGGAAAAAAACCAAACTATTATTCAAACCATCACAAACCACCTCTTCTCATATGAAATATATTCCTCACTAAGAATTTAAGGATTGCTAATGAAACTACTAACTGGGAGGTAATGGTCTCATCTCGGGCTGCTGGAAAGAGTTCACCAGTGTTGTTGAAGCTTCCCAGGAAAGTGGTTCCAGGCCCTGTTTCTTTGAAAGCCACAAATGGCCCATGGAACAGACCCCTTCGAGATGGAAATCGTGACTTGGGCACAAAGAGACACCTTCATTTCACCATAACCCACAACATGGCATCTTGTGTGAAAGTGTGCCCTAAAAAAGATGCGGATACAACCCCTGGCTAAGTCTGAAGTTTATGGGAAAAATCTCACCCATACGACAGGAAGAGCTGGGGCCAGCACACAGGACTTGATGACTGGTAGACCAAGGTTGGAATCCGGCCTCAGATGCTAACTGTCTGACCCTGGGCAGGTCACTTCCAATGAGCCCATCTTCTCTCATCTTACAGACGGGGAATAATACCAGCATTTACCTCCCAGGACTGCTATTTGTCTCCAACGAGTTATTAACGATAAAGCGGGGTCTGCAAACTGGAAAGGGTGTAGCCCTATTCTACTCGTTACCTTTTGTTCATCTCCTGAGCCAGGGGGGAGGAGATTCCAGGCACAGTTAGGCAGTAAGGGCTCCAGGAGTGGCCCGGGGCTTCTTCCTCCTGGGTTTCAGGGGGCATGCAGGTCTGGCGGGCAGCCCATGCTCCAGGCTTACAAGTTCGAGATCGAGATGGTCTGGTCAGAGCTGTTTTCTTTCTGCTCCCCCCAGGTCGGATGAGCTGAGGTGGGGGTTGTGCACAAGCATTGGCTCTGGCTGAGGTGGGTCTCCAGATGGGCCTGGGGGACTGGGAGTGAGATCGGACCCATCTCGTCCTTTTGGAAGCAGGGGAGAAAGAACAGGATCGGGTGAAAGAGAGAGACCTGCCTCTAGGTACCCCCGGAGAGCTGCCTCTCCTCTGAGGGGAGCAGGACCTCACTGGGCTCTTAGGAGGCAGCAAAGACTTTACACCGATCACATGAGGTGCCCCTAGTTTAGGGGGGAAGGACTGTGCAGGGGATCCATCCATCACCAAGGCCACAGATGGTAGACAGCTACTCATGGCCACCTCACTTCCAAGAAGGCCTGCTCTGTAGTAGCCTGGAGCTAGCGACCTCCCTGGAAGGCCTAAAGTCCTAAGAGGTGAGCTGTTTTTCAACGGTCTGGACAAGCACTGGGGGCTCAGACGCTGTCCCCAGTCCATGGGCACCTTCAGCAGGGCTTCCCTCTCCCCCACGGGAGATGAGCTACATTGATCTTCAGACCACTGAGACTGACCAGGACTCCAGAGGTCAGCGGTATCCGAACCTGACACATCTGCGGTGTCAGAGTTAAGACTCAGGCTGGGGGCCAAGCGTGGGCACACGTGGACCTTCAGCTTCTGTAGACTTTCTTCTAGGTCGTCAATCGTGGGACTGCCCTTCTGAGAAGACAAATCAGCTGTACAATTGGAGAAGGAAGACACAATCTAAGATCTTGCAAGTCACAGGATTTCATGTCATTCAGTTACCAGACTTGTGACAGGACCTTCTGTCATCTCCACCCAGATCCCAGGCTTTCTAGTAATGGTGACTGGCCCAGCAAAGGAGCGAGGACCTCTAGGGCACTCTCCAAGTGGAGACAGGCTCTGAAGTGTGAAGAGACAAGCAGGACTATAAGCCCTGCTTAAGGGACCTGGTCAGTGCATTCATGTCATATTAGACAGGAGAAGAGGCAGGACTTTACTGTGTATCAGAGGGCAGCCTGGGCAGGCTTAGCTCTGGTTTTTATTATGATTCTTTGAAAGCAAAATCCTAAACAAATTACTCTGTAATAGGCAGAGTATGATAACATGAAATTAAAGGAAATGATCATTTAAAAATTTAAGCAAGTTATTTTATGCATTAGGTAAGGTGGGGGGGATTTCCATTAAATGGCACTCTGACTCGGTTCCATACCCCCCAATCCTTGGAAGTTCAACTATGTAGTTCCCACCCTAAGGCCCAGCCCTAATGTGTGCTGACCAATGAGTGCAAGCCATTCCACTTAGGTCTTGATACCTACTGCCTGACCTTGGACACCTGGCAGTCTGCTCAAGCCCCTCAGCTGTGGACACAGCAGTCAAACCACAGAACCATTTCTTCCGGAATGGGCCCTGCTCTCCATCCCCTTGCCCTGCCCTGAGGATCACCTCAGATGCCTCCCCCATGTGCCAGCTCTCTCTCCCTCTTCCTCTGTCCCTTTTCTTCCTCTTTCTCCCTCCTCCCTTTCTTTCTCCCTCCTCCCTTTCTTTCTCCCTCCTCTTCTCTCTTTCCCTCGATTCCCTCTTTGCCCTTTCTCTCTCCTCCTCTTTTCTTTCTCCTTCCTCTCTCTCTTCCTCCTTCTCTCCTTTGTCTCCTTCCCTTCTTTCTCCTTTTTTCTCTCTCCCTCCTCCTTCTCTCTCTTCCCTTCCTCTCTTCTCTCCTTTCCTTCCCTGTCTCTTTCCCTCTCTCCCTCTTTTCTTTCTCCTTCCCCCTCTCTTTCCCTCCTCTTTTTATTCTCTCCCTCTCTCTTTTCTCTCTTCCCTTCTCTCTTTTTCTCCCTTTCTCTCTTTCTCTCTCCCTCCTTCTTCAGATTTCTTGTTGCACCTTTTTGGGACCCTTCCTTTTGCGCTTGTGTCATTTTCCCTTGCATTATTGTTACACCCTCACCCTCCCCCAATCAGATTGTAGGCTCCCTGACAGCAGAACCTACACTCCTGATGCTGCCCCAGCGACAGCCTATGATGGGCAAACATTCCATTTTAGGGATAAGGACTTGGCTCTTGCCATGTAACCTGGTGAGGCCTGGGCCCACTCATCCTTACCCATTTCTTCCTCTTGAGTCCACGAAGTGTTTTCCAGGCTGCCCGAAGATGTCTGGCTCTTGGATAATTCATGAGCGTTAGGATGTTGACCAAGGGCAGTTTTCTGAGTATTACTGAGAAATCCATTTCGTTTCTCTCTTCATAAAAACACAATACACACAAAAGTAATTATCATAGAAAGTCAAGCATTTCCTCCCTTTTGTTCTTTCTCTTGGTATGCCTTTTACGTTCAGGCTTAAAATCATCCCCAATCAGATTTCTGTTCTAACTGAATGGAGAATATTCTAGGTGTTTTCGAGGATGACCAAGAAGGGGCAGTAGATAAACTATGAAAGTTTTCTCAGGGGCCTAATTAGAGCTATGGGGATAGCCTCACTGGTAGCCACTGGGGAAATCCTCAGGTCTGGAAGTTCTTTGCTTCTGGGCCTGTTTGCTCTTCTCTTCTTTTGGTTCACCTGTTTCTCCTAGTTGATAGCCCTACAGCTCCTTCGAGAGAGGAAACATTCTTACAAGGTACCCTAAGGGTTATAGGTGGTATAGTAGATAGCGTGCCAGGCCAGTAGTCAGGAAGACTCATCTTCCTGAATTCAAATGTAGCTTGACACATATTAGTCACTTCATCCTGTTTGCCTCAGTTTTTTCATCTGTAAAATGAGCTGGAGAAGGAAATCACTCCAGTATCTCTGCCAAGAAAACCTCCAGTGGGGTCATGGAGAGTCACACATGACTGAAAAACAACTGAAAGGCTTCGTGGGAATGTTAGCTGGCTTCTTTCAACCCTGGCTACCTTGATGCTCATATTGGTACATTCAGTTCCCTTCTCAATAGACTTTTCTCTCACCCTCTGGGGTCAAGGCAAAAACATAGGTAGGTGATGATGCTGCATTTTTGTTGGCATCTTAAAGGAAAGTCCATGCCCTCTGCTTATCCCCAACTCTTCCTTCCTTGCAAAGGAAGGTTGTCCAGGTGGTTTTCTCAAGGAATGATGAGAAATAGCACTTCTGGAGTCAAATGTGTAGTTTGCTCTCCCAGACCAAAGAAATCTTCTCACCTCAAACCCTAACCTCAGTGCACTCTTTCAGCTACAGGAAAAAAGGGTTATTTATGTATTTGCAAAAATTTTTTAAAAAGGGGGAATAAAATTATCTTTGTTTGTTTGGGGGAAGAAAGAAAGGGTAAGAAAGTCTGGCTAAGGCCCTGGAATATTTTACCTGTCAATGGATGCTTGGGAGTTGGGGGGACACTGTTGCGAAGCACATACCCCACTTAGGGTTGGTCTCAGGAACTTCATAACTGACTCTCACACTTCCCCAAAACTGCTGTTCCAAAAGGTTGTTTCTTCTTCTTCTTCTCCTCCTCCTCCTTCTTCCTCTTCTTCTTCTTCTCCTTCTTCTTCCTCTTCTTCATCTTCTTCTCCTCCTCCTTCTTCTCCTTCTTCTTCCTCTTCTTCTTCTTCTTCTTCTTCTCCTTCTCCTCCTCCTTCTTCTTCTCCTTCTTCTTCCTCTTCTTAATCTTCTTCTCCTCCTCCTTCTTCTCTTTCTTCTTCTTCTTCTTCTCCTCCTCCTCCTTCTTCTTCTTCTTTTTCTTCTCATTCTTCTCCTCCTCCTCCTTCTTTTTCCTCTTCTTTTTCTTCTTCTCCTTATTCTTCTTATCCTTCTTCTTCCTCTTCTTCAACTTCTTCTTCCTCTTCTTCTTCTCCTTCTCCTACTTCTGTAGAAAACCTCAGCTCCAGCTTCTTTTCTACCCTGTACCTACACCTCCAGACTCTGTAGAGTGTCTGCCATTTTACTGATGTAAAGGTCATCCTTTTCACCAAAGCCATCCCTCTGCTTCCGTCTTTGATCTTCTTACCTCCAGCCTCCTCCTGGACCAATCCCTGTGATTATAGCCCAGCCTCCATAAATCTTCCATTTCTCTCCAGCTCTGGTCTCCTTCCCTCCTTTCTACAAACATGTCCACGGCTCACTGATCCTTAAAAAACATTCACTTAAGTCTAGTATCCCCTCAAGCAATGGGCCTATTTCTTTCTTCCCTTTCATATTCCTCTATACTTCTTGGTTCCAATTCCTCTATTCCCATTTACTTCTCAGCCTCTGGAAATCTGGCTTCTGGCCAGACTATTCAACTGATGCTTCTCTCCTCAAGGTCACTAACAGTCTCCTAATTGCTACATCACATGGCATTTTCTCAGTCCTCATCCTTTTTTACCTCCTCACAGCATCAGACACTGCTGACTACCCCTTCCTCCTGCCTATACATCCTCCTCCGCCTGGGTTTTCTTGACAATTCTATCTCTTGCTTCTCCTCCTACCTGTCCTAGGGTTCTCTGTCCTGGGCCCTATTCTCTTTTATCTCCATATCTTCTCTCTTGTTGATCTCATCAACTCCTCTGGGTTCGATTGTTTTTCTTATGCCCCAATAAATCAACCAATAAGGTTGTTGTTGGTGGTGGGGTGTTTTCTGTTTGTCTTTTTTTTTTTATTCATTCATTTTCACTCGTGTTCTACTCTACATGTCCTCATTTGAGGTTTTCTTGGTAAAGATACCGGAGTGATTTGTCATTTCCTTCTTCAGATCACTTTACAGATGAGGAAACTCAGGAAAACAGAGTTAAGTGACTTGCCTAGGGTCACACAGTCAATTAAGTGTCCGAGGTCAGATCTGAATTCATGAAGATGAGTCTTCCTGACTCCGGGCCCCCAATCTATGCACTATGGTGCCTCTTCACTGTCCCTAAGTATTTATTAAGCCACACAGACCATTTGGCTGGGCTGATAAAGAGCTATCTTCAGTCCTGGGTTTAAGTTCTGACTGTCACATTCCAGCTGTGAGATTGCAATTTTCATAACCTTGCTGTGCCCCCAAGCAACTCCAAGAATCTAAGTGGTGTAGCAGGTGAAAATCTGCATTGGTAGAGGGAGTTTGCTTATCGAGTTCTTTACCCCCAAATCATCACAGGTCTAGTCCTATGTATCAGTTGCCAGGCTAGGCACAAGCCCCAAATGAAACAATCTCTGTCTCGAGTAATTTACATTCTATCAAGGAGAGACAGCATGGATACATAGAAGTACATGAAAGAAAGACTACTCAGAGGAGGTGGGATGAGAAGAGTGGACTAAGGAAGGCCGGTAGGTTGTTTTTGAGTTTTGCTTTGGAGGACATAAGGGATTCTATGAGGTGGCTGTGAGGAGGCAAAGTCCCAGGTCTATCTATCAAACTCTCATCACTCGCCTGACCTCTAGTACTCTATCAGCAACTGCCTGTTTAGACATCTCCATCTGGATGTCCCATTGACATTTCAAATTTGACCCATTCAAAATAGAACATATTATTTTCCCTTTGAGACCCACAGTTCTTTCAAACTTCTTGGCATCATCCTCAATTCATCCTTTCCTTTTCCTCAAATTCCCCTTCCACTCCATCCAGGGTTTAACCATTTGTCAAAAATTGTGTCAATTCCATCTCTATAAGGTATATGGTATCCCTCTCCTTCTCTCTATTCTCCCAGTCACCAACCTCAATAAAGTTTAAATCACCTCTTACTTGGATCACCTCAATCCTACAATCTAATAAACATTCATTACAAATGCCTACCTTGGACTCCTGTCTAGCAATCTTTTCCTTTTCCAACCCATCTTGCACACAATTGGTAAAAAAAAAAAAAAAAAAAAACCAAAAAAAAAAAAAACCAACCCCTAAATCAAAAGTTTGACCATATTACTTCCCCTACTCAAGAATCTTTGGTGATTCCCCCTTGTTTTTCAGATAAAATACAAAATCCTCAGCTTGATATTTAAAGTCTCTCACAATGTACCTTCAGCCTGCTTTTACAGGCACTGAACATTACTCAACTTCATTTACACTACGTTCCAGACAAACTGCTCTGTTTGACATTGGTATTCCATCTCCCACCTCCATACCTTTGTGGAGGCTCATCCCTATGCTTAGTATGGCCCCCCTTTTCATATTATCATGGTGATGTCATTTTGGTTCTCATTGAAGACAAAGGACAACAACCAACCATGGCCTCCCCTCTCCCCCTTTCCTCTCAGGATCCCTGGTTTCCTTCCAGGTTAAGTAAATTCACCTCCTCGGTCTTTAAGCATTCCTCCAGACTCTACTACTGTCTCCCTCTTCCCACGGAAGTTACTTGGTATATCTTTTGGACCTTTCTTGTATATACATAGTTACTTACATGTATCTCCTCACTTGAGTGAAGGCAGGGCAATTTCTGCCTTTCTTTGTATCCTCAGCACTTAGCACAGTTAGTGTCTGGCACACCATTGACACTAAACACTTGTTTAATTGTATCCTCCCCAGTAGAATATAAGCCTCGTGAGGGCAGAGACTATTTCGGTTTTGTCTTGCACCCCTAGAAACTAGCACGGCCACTGCATATCTTAGGCACTTAATAAATGCTTGTTGAATCAGTGAATGAACGAACGAACGAATGAATGAATGAAGGCTCAGCTCGGGATCCACCTCTTACAGGAAGCCTTCCCTGGTACCCTCGGTTGCTAGTACTCCAGACCCTGATTCTCTGGGTGGCTCTGAGTACCCTGGTTCCACTCCCTGGGCCTCAGTTTCCCCTTCGGTGCAATGAGGAAAGTGGGGTGGATGGGGCTCAGTGATCTCCCCAGTACTTTCCCAGCTCGGGTGGTCTCCGGTTCCTCCTGCCGCTCGCACTCACCGGAGGGGGGCCCGGTGCCCGCGCAGCACGAAGCTCTGGGGCTCTGGGGGCACCGGCTTCTTAGGCGCCGCCATGGCCTGAACACCGCCCAGCGTCCCCTAGCAACGAGACACCGCTCTGCGTTGCTAGGCGGAAGTGATGAGACGGGCACGGCCCTCTTTCCGGCCCGTCCCGCCCTTGAGCGTTCCCTCTCGGCCTCCGTTGCCGGCGACTCTGACGACCTCGCTCAGCCCCGCCCCGACTACCTTTCCCCCGGAGTCGGGGCAGCCAATGGGTTGCGGTGAGCCGGAGCCTCGCTGGGCGGCGAAGGAGGCGGGGCTGTACGAGAGGGCGGAGCCATGCGTCCCCGCAGCCAATCCGAAGGTATAACGTCCCTGAACGTGGGGTTCGGGGCGCACGCTCTCTAGAACCCGCCCCCCGGGGGGACGGGTTCCTTTTTCTGCGCTTGCGCCCTAGGCGCCGCCTGACGGCTCGCGCCGCGTGTGCGGGTGCCTGAGCTCGGTGGGCTCGCGTGGGGGGCTAGGGGTTCGCCAAGCCATGTCGTGGCTCTTTGGTGTCAACAGGGGTCCCAAGGGCGAGAGTCCGGGGCCCGTGCTGCCCCTGCCGCCCACGATAGGAGGGGACGGCGGCGGAGACCGGGCGGGAGGCGGCGGGGACCGACCCACACCCAAGGACAAATGGAGCAACTTCGACCCCACGGGCCTGGAACGTGCGGCCAAGGCGGCGAGGGAGCTCGAGCACTCGCGTGAGTGGGTCACCCTGGGATCATTTCTCCCATTCCTGGCCTCGCAGAACTGGAAACGCGAGACCCTCCCCCTTGCCCTGCTTCGTGGGGAAACTGAGGCTGGGGCCTTCTCACGTCTAAGATCTCTTCTTTGGGGGAACAGGAAGCCTGACTCGTCCCCGCCTGTGGGCCCCTGTCACGCCACCACGTGGAGCCGCTGGGCCCCTGTGCCCCTGTGCGCGCGTTCCACTGGGAGCAAGTAGAAAGTGTGGATTTGGACCTGGAGGCAGGACGCTGCCCTTTGACCCCCGTAACCTTGGGCCTGCCCCCTCCCCCAGTCTCATTTCTGCCATGGTGCCTTAGATCTATGGGCAGTGCCTGAAGGTGGAGGGGAGAGAGGAAGTGATGCCCACTTGTCACCTTCTCAGTAGGGGATTCTAGGAGCATCTTCTGTGTGCACAGCGTTGTGCTAAGGCGTTGGGGATACAAAGAAAGGCGAAAAAGTAAAACAAGCACCCTGAGTTCAAAGGGATCGCAAGTATACAAAAAAGTCTTGGTCAGGACATATTGGAGGTGATCCATGTAGGAAAGGCCCTAGAGGTAAGGAAGATTGGGAAAGGCTTCCTGTAGGAGATGAGGTTTGGTTTGGGGCTTGAAGGAAGCCAGGAGAGAGTTCTAGGTATGGGGGACAGCCAGAGAAAATGCCCAGTGATGGGAGATGAAGTGTTTTGTGTGAGAAACAGCAGAGAGGCCAGTGCCGCTGGATCGCCAAGTACATGGTAGGGAAGGGGATTGTGTAAGGCATGAGAAAGGTGGGAAGGGGATACGTTGTGAGGGCCTTTAATAAATTCCAAACAGGGTGTAATAATTGATAACAGAGGAAATAGGGAGCCACTGAAGTTGATCAAATGGGAGAGGAGGATTGGGAGTGCAGATCAGACCTGAGCATTTGGGAGATCATTTTCACAGCTGAGTGGAGGATAAACTGGAGTGGAAAGAGATAGACTGAAGGCAGAGCAGCTATTACAGTAACCCAGCAGGGAGGTGATGAGGATCTGCACCAGGATGGTAGCAGTGTCAAAAGAGAGAGGGGGCATATTTTAGCAATATTATGAAAGTCGAATTGACAGGACTTGGCAGCAGATTGGATATAAGAGGAATGAGCCAAGGTCCACATCTAGGTTTTGAGACTAAGTAACTGGGAAGATGCTGGTACTCTAGACAGTAACAAGAAAATTAGGGTGAGGGCAGTGGCTTGTGGGAGAGAATATCAAGCTCAGGATATATTTAGGAAGTCTGGGAGACATCTATTTAGAGGTGTCCTATGAGCAGCTGAAGGTGTGAGACCAGAAGTCAGGGCTGGACAAATAGATCATCCGCCTATAAATGAAAATGAACCTGTATGAGCTGATGAGATTAAGCATAAGAGTGTGACAGTAGACTATTCTTCAAATCCCAGTTTTGAAATACTGCATGTTTGCCTGCTGACTTGGGGAAGGGAAGGGGGCTGTGCCAAGAGGAGGAGCAGAGGGAAGGGAAGGAAGGATAGCCATGTAGGGACTGGACACGGACATAGAAGGTAGAGGATAAATGACAGACACACAGTACTCAGGTGCTGACAGACAGAGATTGACAGAGGAGGGCTAAGGTCTCTGTGCTAGTGGTGGTGGTCCAGAAGCTTTCTCTTGGAGGATTTTTTTTTTCTTTTAGGATTTCCTGGTGGAGTAGTGAGATGCTGGAGAGTGCAGACCTGGGGCAGGAGCAGAGAGAGCACAACAGTGCTATACAGTTAACATTGACTTTTTTTTTTTTTTGGAATGCAGGTTTTTTTCAGAATTCTTTACATAAAGTCAAATTTGCATGATGCAAATTTACATAGAGTAAGAACTGTCTGTATAGAGGGATAGAGGGAGAGGCAGGCCAGAGTGTTGGAGGAGCCCCGCTGTGGATATCTAGCGTATCTTCAGCATTTCCTCTCCCTAAGGATGCGAAAAGAAGGCATTGGACTGAGTTGTCTTTAAGGATAGGATGCTTTTGCCATTGGCTTATCCTCATTTTTAATAACCTACCCTGCTCTAGGATCCTGTTGAACCTAAGTTCTGGAGATCTTTGGAAAGAATGGTCACTGGACTGGGTTGGCTGGAGGCACTGTCTCCACCTATCTTTGCTAAACAGAACTGCAGAGTAACATTAAAGCAGGAAAGAACCTTGTCCCCTCATTTTACACTTGGGAAAACAATGTTCAAGGTCGTACCACTGCTGTCAGAGCCAGGACTGAACCCTTCTCATTGAACACTGGTGATGAAAGCAAAATATTTTAATGACTTAAGCAAAGGGACAAATAGCTGTTTTGGCCATTGATTTTAAGTATGAGTAAATGCAGGACATTCTTACCAACTCCCAAGTTACTTTCTCCTCCTAGCGACCCAAGTAATGCAAGGAATAGGATGCCTTGGCAACAGGATAGTTTGTTACAGCTTCCTTGTAATTGTCTGTGTATGTGTATTCACTAGACTTTGAGTTCCATTAGGATTGGGACCTTGTCTTTCTTCTTTACCCTAATCAATGTGGGAGCTTATACTCTAAACACTTGGTGGTTGATGATCACGTTATCTTTTCCCACCACCCATTAACCAAACTCATTTCCACTCCATGCGCAACCCAGATTGTGGGATAAGTAAGGATCACGTGATGGCTTGGTAGCGATGTTATGCAGTCATCGCTTTCTGCTGCTGTTGCTTTCACTGGTTTTTCTCAACTCCTAGAACGTGTGTTTTGTAGAGTTCTCTCCTCTTCTGTCTTCTCTGTCCTTGCTCCTTGTAGGGTGTATTATGGTGGGGATTCCTTTTGTGGATGGGTTGGACTAGAAGGCCTCTTAATTGGTCCCTTCCACGTTTCAGATTCTGTGATCATTTGGTGACCTTATCCATTCCCTCTCTTCATCTGTCACTTGTGAAGGTGACTCTCCAGGCTTATATCCTATAGTTTTGCTCTTAACCTGTCTGCCTCAGTTTCCACATTTGTAAAATGGAAATCATTCTAGCATCTGTCTCACCAGGCTGTTGTGAGGAACAACTGAGATAATACCTGCACAGTATGTAGTGCCTGGCACATAGTAGGGGCATCATAAACACTTATTCTCTCTCCTTCATGTCTCCTTCTAGATTAGTACTTCTAACTAGTTGCTGAATGTTTTCACTAGTAGGATCAGGGGTCACAGATTTGGGTCTGGGAAGGGACCTTAAAGGTCACCTGGTCTTAGTTTTCATTTTACAAATGAGGGAACTGAGACCCAGAGACCCATTACTTTGCCCAAGGACAGACATAATAAGTAGTGCTGGGAATTGGAGCCATCCTCTCAGATTGCATTCTTCTTTATCCTGCTGGTGCTGCCCTCACCATCACCTTCAATTCCCCATGTGCCCCGTTTTCTCATGGCATCTCTCTGATAATGCTGCCATTATCATTTTTTCGAGCTGGATTAAATGGCATTTCCACTGGGTATTTGGAAAGGCTCTTTGATTCTTCTTTCTCTGCACAGCTTCTTGTGAGGTGTCCGCTCCATTCCTTGCTGGGGCTTGCCTCTCCAGAGGCCTCCCTGCATCTTTTCCTATTTGTTCCACATTCCACCGTCAGTCAGTCACCAGTCATTGATGAAGCACCTACTATGTGCCAGTCACTGCACCAGGTGCTGGGGCTACGGAGACAAAAAAAGAGAAAGCATCCCGTTCCAAGGAGTTCTTGTTGGGGCGGGGGAGGGGCGAGTAGAGGAGACAGAGAGAGAGAGAGAGAGTGTGTGTGTGTGTGTGTATGTGTATGTATGTGTACTTGGAGGGTACTGGCAGTTGAGAGAGATTAGGTTATGTTACTTCCTCAGAAATTTTCATTTATTCCCTGATTATTCTTTGGTCTCAGCCTTGCATTCAAGGCCCTTCATTCTGTAGCCAGCTTGGCCTCCTACAACTCTCCTGGGACTTCCTTAAGCCAACAGCCTCAAACTTAAAGACAAACGAACCCTGTGAAGAGCATATTGACTTAGAAAACCACCAATTAACACCATTCTATTTTATTGTACTTTTATTTATTTTGTTAAACATCCTGAGGACATCCCTGTAGTGCTCAGAGGCCTTCAGCTGAAGCCAAAGCCAAGTCTTACCCTTTTTCCTTTCTCACCCAGCACTTTGGCTCCTGTCATTCCCATCACTTAGTTCCCCCCCCCCCGCCCCGCCCCCTTGATCCTATCATTCAAGATTCAGTGGATAGAGCACTGGCCCTGGAGTCAGGAAGATTCATCATCCTAAATTCAAATCCAGCCTTAAATACTGACTGTGTGACTCTGGGCAAGTCACTTATCCCTGTGGGCCTCAGTTTCTTCATCTGTAAAATGAGCTGGAGAAGGAAATGGCAAATCACTGCAGTATCTTTGCCAAGAAAACCCCAAATAGGGTCACAGAGATTCGGACATGACTGAAACGGTTCAATAATAACATCGGCTATCTATTTTTTTTTTCATGTTTCTTTGTAGCATTTTCCACAGGTCTCCCTGGGACTCCAGGTGTCAGTTGTCTGGCCAGGGTATAGGTAAACCTGTGGCCTTGGATCAGAGGTCATAGAGTGAACCTGTGGCCCCTGCACTAACCCCCCTGAACCATCCATGATTAACTGGTTGTCAGACCTGTGTGGAGCTATATTCCATCCCTCTTTTGCATGTTTCCTCTCACTTATTTCTTCTAGACTTGGAATTAGTCCTTTGGAGAAAGTTCAATTGTTGTACAGTCCCAGGGAGGCCAGCATGCCTTCCCATTACCTCTGTGGTTGGACCAGCAGAGATGGCTGTGAAGCATCCTCTTGGATAATGACCAGACCCTTCCCTCCGTGACTGGTGTCCATTCACGTGTGTGATATGTTCCTCCTTGAAGAAGGCTTGCTTTAGCTGGCAAGACCTATCTCGAGCCTTTCTGCCTTTAGATTTCGAGCCTCACTGGAGCCGGATTCTTGGACTGGGCAGCCGTGGCTCCAGCTCCCTCTTTTCTGGGGCATATTTTTATCCAGAGCATTGTTTCTAGGGCATTTGTTAGGAGATAACTGTTTGTAAAGCAGGTGAATTTCAAAGCCATCTATAAATGTCAGTTGTTACAATGAAGCGCTTTTCTGCAGCCACTTGTTATAGTATCTCTTTATTTGGGTGACTGGTTGACCAGAATTTCTGGTCAAATAATCCTGCCTCATGCAGGGGATAAGAACTCAGTCTTGAGAATTCTTAACTTGATATATTCATTTTTAAACCACTAAAGACAACTCTGCTGACTTCTCCTTTAGTCCCTTGGTGTTGTGACCCTAGCCCCTAGGCCAGGTTCTGTTGCATTACTCTGCAGCTCAGCCAGACTACAGGCCCCCTCTCCCTTTACGTCAGCCATCCAGTACTTTTTACTAACTCCTCTTCTCCTACAAGTGTCTTTTGGCCTTCAGGACTCAGCACTCCTACCTCTCCTGAGCACTCTAGCTGCTTCTGCCCTCCCTTCCAAAACTGCCTTCAGTGTCTTTTGTTTTCAATATGTAAACTCTCGCTAGAATGCCAATTCCCTGAAAGTTGTTCCATTTTTGTCTCTATCCCAGATACAATGACCTGCACATAGTAGGTCCTTAGTAAATGCTTGCTGATTGATTGTTAGACACTTTTTATGTGATTGGACATTATAAACATAGAATCTTTGTATTCCTGAAGGGAACCACAGAGTTCAGTAGGCATTTGTTAACTGCTTATTTAAGTGTTCTGAGAGATTCAAAATAAATTCACACAGGAATTTCCTGTTTCTGTGGGTAGAAGACGTGGATGGAGGTGGGGGTTCATCTAGACCTTGGAAAATGATTAAGATGAGGACAGACAGAAAGAAAGGCCAGAGGACTGACTAAAGGAGGAAGAAATTGTGTGATCAAAGTCTAGAGAGAGACAGGAGTGTGCGTGCGTGTGTGTGTGTGTGTGTGTGTGTGTGTGTGTGTGTGTGTGTAGCAGAGCCCCTCAGGAGAGACCCACATCAGCAGTATTGTATGCCAGACAAAGAGAAACATGGGGGACTCTTATGATGGGCTAGGATTCTTCAGTGACACAAATTCTCCCTAAACATTTCTCTCCATTGTCCTGTAGGACATGCCAAGGAAGCACTCAGTCTGGCACAGATGCAGGAACAGACTTTGCAGCTTGAGCAGCAGTCAAAGGTTAAAGTAAGTTGTCTGATTTCTTGTTAATGTGTCTCATTAGATGTTCTGATTTCCAGATTTACTGGTTGCATTTTAGCCCATGGTTGAAGGAGAGAAGAAAAAGAAGGTTGAGATGTACCACAGCTGGCAAATTTTGCTGTCTTGAAGTTGACTTGACTTGGCTTGATAGGTGAAGGGCTTGGCCAGGTATAGATAGATACACAGTCATAAGGCCAAGGCTTTGTGTACAAGGCCAGGCAGCCTCCAGCCCAGTACAACCTCAGATGTTCTTCTAATAACATTCAGTTCCCCAAAAAGCATAGCAGCATTCCAAAACGTGAGGTTAGGGACCTAGAAGTACTAGTTTGCTTCTTTGTAATGTGTTTCCGGGCTTCTTACAGTATCTGTTTTTGTTTCTGTGTCTTTTTATGCTTGTCTTTAATGGAGTGTGTATATGTGTCTGGACATCAGTGGGCTTACTCAAGAGCAGCGGAACGCTCTCAAGTCTTTGAAGCACTTTTTGCTCACGGGCAGCTGGACCTAAAGTGATACCTCATGGATATTTAAGTGATACTTAGAGCCCTGGCTGCATACGTGTTCACTTCCTGATTGTTACCCTTCTTCTCTAAGGAATACGAAGCTGCTGTGGAGCAGCTGAAGAACGAACAGGTTCGGATACAGGCGGAAGAGAGAAGGAAGACGCTAAATGAGGAAACAAGGCAGCATCAGGCAGTAAGAACCCTTGGCCTTGTGGGGGAAGAGCCACCGGTATTGGGTGTTGGCAGAGGAAGTGTGATGGTTGTGAAGGCTGTTGAAAAGATAATACTCATTCCAGGTTGTTACTCCTAAAACTTGTTGTACAGCCTCATGATTATCTTGAAATATGGGAGGTATGGCTGGTTCACGTAAAGGAGCAGTGTCCCTGGTAATTCTGCAGGGTCTTTCTGAAGACTTCCTTTCCATAATCAAAAGTGCTGCAATTGCTTTATCAGAGCATAAGTTCATCTGTCACTCTGTCTCCTATTCTAACCTCTTCTTGGTTCTCATCCCCTTCCATCATCTGACCTTCCGAATGCTCCTAGACCATCATCCCTGTTCTTCCCAGTTCCTACCATAGAGTTGGCCAGGGCTCTGGCCTGCTTTCCAATCCCATACCTCTTTGCAATCAGAACCTGTACCTTAGCACCATCAACCTCTTCCTCCTCCTTCACAAATGGCACCAGTGCTGCTGTGTCTTCCTGTCAACCAGGCCAGCCTTTACTGCACCAGGCCATGATAGCAACTGTCCCCTTCCTATTGTGGCTGTTTCTTCCAGGCCCCTACAGTACCTTCCCCCACACTCTGCATGGAGCTCTCAGCCTTACCCTTTACTGAGCACACAGAGCCAGTAAGCCAGCTCTCCATCTTCTCCCCTTTTCCATACCTACCAGTCCCTTCACCGCATCCCTTGTTCTCTCCTCCTCTGCTTCAGTCTGATGAGGAAGTGGCCTTTCTCCTACCAAAGCCCAGCTCCTTCACATGTCCTTGGTCATCTACTAAACCAACCCATAGCTCCCTGCTTCATCCCTCCCAGACTCTCCTATCCTTGAAAGCTCTTGGCCTTTGAGTTTTTTCTTTTCACAACCAATCTCTGTAAAGAATAGCTATCTGTGCTTCCTGCCTCAACTTCCTCTCCTGTCTTTGGTCTTTTGCAGTTTGGCTTTCCACCTTGTCTTTCAGCAGATTGCTGTTTTCAAAATTATCAGTTATCTCCTTTGTTTATTTTTGACCTGGAGTTGTGATTTCATTGGTAGAGGAAATTCCCGATGAAGAAACTTCCTCACCAGTGTAGATGAGAGCTGGGAGGTGAGGGAGTTGGCCCAACTTTCATAGCCAGTGTGTGTCCGACTCGCTGGAGGTTTTACTGTACTTACTGCTGCCCTACCTTCAGGGACTTAGCTACCAAATCTAATACTGTTCTCTCAGTTCTCCTTTTAGACTTCTCTGCTGTGTCTGACTCTGGTGATTGTCTTCTCTGGATGCTTCCTTCCAAGAGAGAACTCTTGGGTCCCTTCCTACCCTCACTCAGAGTGTGCCCCGAAGCTCCATCCTGGGCAATCTTCTCTCTCTGCTTTCTCAGTGGGTGGCTTCATCACCACCAGTGGTTTAATGATCCAGTGCAGAGAATTCCCCAGGACTGCTCTCTCCTGATTCCATTTACTGGATGTCAGCAGACAGGACAGGCTCGAGTAGTCAGTGCTGCCAGTGTGGTTTCCCTGTCCAGATCTCCTGTCTGACCATGTCACCAGCCCTACTCCAACTCCATTCATCTCTAGGACCCAAGATAAACCCCTTTCTTTGACCTTTCCAGCCTCATCATGCATTACTCTGCTGTCTGTGCACACTGGGCTGGCCTTTTCTTGCTCAGGTGACTGTATCTCTGTCTCCAGCCTTTTCTTCGCACAGACTCCTCCAAGCCAGGAATACCAGTGGTCCTGTTTCCTTCAAAATCACTGTGAGATCTTTCTGATTGCCCCACCTTCTGCTCCAACTCCCCCAAAACCATTGCATTTCTTTTGTGTATTCTTCTATGTATATATTTTTCCTGTGATAGGATGTAAGCTCTTTGAGGGCCTGGAGGGTTTCTTTTTTGCCTCTGTATTCCAACACCTGTGTGCCTGGCATATGGTAAGTATTTAATAAATGCTTATTGATTGATGGAATTGTAGCTCTTCTATGAATTTGTTTTTAATTCATTTTTCAAATCAGTGCATCAAGGTACCTGCTATTTTATTTTGTGGATTTGGAAATTTCTTCTCTGGTGCTAGATCCCAACCCATTTATAATTTAAAGTCTTTGAGATTTAATGGAACGCTGACCTCAAAGCTTAGTATTACTCGTAGAAGGTACAATAACAGTGGTTGGACAGTCACAGAAATACTCTAAGAGCTGTGGGCTTGTGATGACACTTGAGCAACATTTGGGGCCAAACCCTGAGGCCTCCAGCTCTCAGGCCTTCTTTCTATCTGCTTGGGCCCTTCGTCTGATTTCCTCCTTTTCTTTCTACAGAGAGCTCAGTATCAGGACAAGTTGGCTCGGCAGCGCTATGATGACCAGCTCAGACAGCAGGTGAGCAGCGTCAGAGAGCAAGACAGATTCATGCGTCTTGTGGGTGCCCACCACCGGCCAGGGGTCTGTTGTTTCTTGTGAACCTTGAAGGAGAGAATCAGAACTTTTTGTTGTTGTTCAACTACAGGCTTTTCCCATGTTTTTTGTTTTTATGGATATTTTCTCTATCTTACATCACCATAGTATCCAATGTGTTCGTCCCTTTCCCCAAGAGTTCTCCTGTGTGACAGAGCAGTTTTTTAGAGGCAAAAGAATCGGCACAACTGAACACTCACAGCATGGAGCACCTGCGGACCTCCCACCTCCATGAAGGAGCCTAGGTTGGGGTGCCTTCTCTTAGAATAAATAAGCCCTGCTTGATCTTGGTGATTTTGTTAAATTTGCTTTTGCCCTTTGGATGCATCATAGTTCTTTCAACAGACATTGTTGTAGTTACTGTGTATGTGTTCTTGGCTCTGCATCTGTTTCTCTGTATTCCCATGGAGCACATCAGTGTTCTATTACATTCAAATGCCACTTTTTATTTAACCATTCCCGAATTGATGGGCATTTACTTTGTTTCCAGTTCTCAGCTATCAAAAAATGTTCTGCTCTGAATATTTTGAAATGTATGGGGATGAGATGTAGGATTTCTAAGAGATTGTGATGTGCTTTGCTGATGGTATCTGTTAAGAGCCTAAGGGATTGCTTTCAGTGCCCCTGTGCTCATAGTCCCCTCCTGTCCCTTGGAATCTACTCACCGGGAAGCTGAGGTCAGCCCTGGCTCTGGAGGCCTTGGAAATTTGGGGCCATCGGAATCAGTTGTTTGTCTGTCAGTGTTGACCCTGGCTTTGAAAAACAGCTGGGACCTGGGTTCAGGATTCATTGGGGGAAGGTTATAGCTCAGCCTGTGCCTAAATAAGATAAATGCTGATCACCAAAGGAAGTGTTAGAAGTGTTTAGTTTGTAACAGTATCCCAGATTTGCTGCAGAGTAGCTGGTCTTTGACCAACGTGAGTGCAACCTTGCCTCCCGACTGTGCTCCCCTCACCTTCCAGGCTTCGACGGGCCTGGGGTGGTAGAGGGGCACCCCTGCAGCCATCTTGGGGCATTGCAAGGAGACTCAAGTGGAGAAGGCTCCCTCTCCTCAGGGGGGAGGGGCCTGTGCTTTACCTCTGGGAGCTCATACTCTCACCTCTGTCTCTAACTTTCCTAGTTCTGCAGGTAACCTTGGAAAATTTATCTTCTTTGTGTCTCATTCTTCAATTTTAATTGTAAGGAGAACAGTTCAGAAAGTTGAGTGTTTAGGAAAGTAGCATCAGTTCTGAAATCACCCTTTTCTGGAAAAAGGCCTTCTCAAGAGTATACATGTTTGCACACCTCATTGGCAGCTGGTATTCCATTCCAGACTCACACGGTTCGACTGCAGGGCATTTTGATGAGGTTGGGGCTGTGGGATACCAAATGAAGGTGTGAGGCCCTGCTCCCAGCAACCACAGCTGATGGTATAGCCTTCCCAGCTGTGCTTGCCAAGTGGGGAATAGTCAGGGGTGCTGATTCTCAGTCCTAGAGTTAATTCTCTGTCACTGAAGTCAGTTTGCCATGCAAATCCCTGGTCTTGTGTTTGCCATGGCTTGCTGAATGCAGATGGAAGGAAGCTCTGAGCCAGCTGGCACTTGGAAGTGTAACCAGAGAAGGTGTTTGACCTCAGGAGGTACTTGTATCCCTGCCTTCCTGGAAAGCAGAAAAACCTCTGGGAATTACAAGTGGGAGCTTCTCACTGCAGTGGCTTCTGAGCTGGAGGACACCAGTCACACAAGGGGAGAGGCTCGCAACCCTCCTGCTGCCAGAGCCTTTGTAGCACAGCCCTCCTCAACTTTCGTTTTATTTTCACCTTTGGTCTTTGGTGGGGGATGGTCTTATTCTGTCATCCCTGGTCTGATTGCTTTGCTCCCTTTTCTAACATGGATGTGATCTGTGACCAGAGACTCTCTGCAGCATTCCACTGACCCATAGGCCCCTCTTCACAGAATGGTCACTTGGAAAACTTCACCTCCTCTGCCTCGTTTGTGTTTTTCCCCCCAGCAACTTCTCAATGAAGAAAACTTGAGGAAACAGGAGGAGTCTGTGCAGAAGCAGGAGGCGATTCGGAGAGGTAAGACTGGTTGAATGGGTGCCAGGCAGAAGCTGGGAACCAGTGTGTACTTCTTTGAAGAGGGAGTCTTTGAAGAGGGTCTAGGCTCCCAGGAAAGAGGAGGGAGGGTTTGAATTGAAGAGCGTCGGTTGGGTTGGCTCAGGTCTGCTAACTCTGTGTTACAAGGGAGGATTCTGTGGGCACTGATAGAAATGCAAAAGGCAAGCAAGAAAATGCTTTAAAGATGGACCCCAGAAAACAGAGTTCAGAAGGGGAGGGAAGCAGCAGTTTTATTACTTTTGCTGTGATTAATTCAGAGGCTGCTTTTTAAACATAATCCTCTAGAGGAGTTCATGATTACACACAGATGGTAAGGTGTTCGTGCAGGGTTGATTTCATAATTAAATAGAACATTGTAAAAATAACGTAAATGGAAACACTTGAAAGCATCCTCCTGATCCAGGTGAAATGTAGGAATTGCAGAGACCTTCTAGGCCTCAGGCTTAACCATTGCCCTGGCTGGCAACTTGTGTTTGGGGGTGTCCAACCGTGAAAGTCAGTTTTCCTCCCTCCACTTGAGTCTCCTCATCTGTAAAGTGGACAGTTGTTCTCAACCATCTCCAGGGCTCCTTCTCCCTCTACGTCTGGGATCCTGTCTAAACCCTGGAAGCCAAACCTTGCACCCACCACGGAGGCTGCCTGGGTGGGAGACCTTAAGAGAGTCTGCCATGTTTTGGCTTTTCTTTGTTCCTGTGGCTTTAATGGCCTTTCACAGAGCAGGTTTTGGGCAGGTTTGTTGGCATTTTGTGTTATAATAAGCAACATCTGTGAGGATCCTGCAAAAGTAAGAGAGCACATTGTTGGGGGTTTTTATGTCACTGTCATTGCTGGTGTGCTCTTGGTCAGTGGTCATCCACTTGGCTTAGTTTTGTGTCCCTGCCAAGAGTGTCATCATAAGTATGTGCTCATCTAGGGGACCATTCTTTCTGTTATTGAGGTTCTTTGGGTAGGTTTCTTCTCTCCTGCTCACTGGTCAGAAGGTGTGAACGTGAGGGGCCTGTGTGTGACAGAATGGCCAGCCCAGTTCAGGGCTTCCCCAGCAGCATGTTGGCCCAGGCTGACCATTGTCATCTCTGATCAACCTTGCCAGTTCAGTGGCTGTGAGGTGAAACCTGAGTTCTTAACCTGCATTTCTCATTCGTGATTCAGAATCTTTTATTTTCTTTGGTTGTTGATAGTTTGCATTTCTTTTGAAGACCATATTCTTTGACCATTTTTGGAGAATGACTTGGTTTTATACTGAGGGATCCCAAAAATCTTAATGCGGTTTTAAACTTAATAACTTTAAAAGTAGGCATGCTAGAAACATGCAAAAAATGTCATTTGAAAGTTTAAGTGTCTTTTATCCTTAGTACCATAATTAGTGCTTTAGTTTTGAGAACGTTTACTACTGCATTTTAATTTTAACAAGACAGGGCACCCTGTCATCTTGTATTGTGAGTGCAACAGATTCTGGACCAGTTTCTCGGACAGGTGGATCATTAGAGGAGGTCGTTTGGCTTGGTCTCCTCAGGCCCCTGATCTCCCTCCATTAGACTTGTTCTTATGGGGTCCCATCAGAACTGTTCTTCATATGTCGAAACTTTGTTCTTATGATCTTAAGGCTAGGGTGGCAAAGAATCCTTGCAGTAACCCTCAGAAGCCAGCCAGAAGTTTTCACAAAGTCTGAAAGTAAACTAGTCATTATATATAGCAGGAGATGGTAGTTAAATTGAATTTTAATAAGGAAGACAGATGGATAAATGACATTCAGGGAATCACGGTGTTGGGGAAATTACATCTTCCAAGGAGTTTGGAAATTTCTGAAGAAGGAAATCAAGATCTGGCAACCAAGGCTAACTTTACACTGCCTTAAGGACAACACAGGAGGGACATGTCCCTGCTGTTCATTCATCCCCTCACAGCCCTGCTGGAGAATGACAAAAGGAAGTCAAGGCTTAATATTTTAAAATTTTATTTACTTTTAAAACTTAGGCATTTTTAAAATAACTAATTTTTAGAAGCAACAAGATCCAATTTTTTCTTTCCTTCCCCCACAATTGACAGCCTTATTATTTTTTTTCTACCTGCATTGATTTTGACAGTATGAAAACTTGTATTATTTAAAAATTTTTTCTTCCATTTTTATGATTGTCTCTGTCTCATTTGATTAAAAATTCCACCTCACCCCCCCAACTATAGTTCTGAAAGGGACTTATTTCTGTTTTCCTTTCATTTGACTTTTTAACTCCACCCTCAATTGTGACGGAAGTATAAATCTGGAAGGAAATATCACTTGTTTTACCTTTTCTTTTCATTCAAAAGCCACTGTGGAACGGGAAATGGAACTGCGGCATAAGAATGAGATGCTGCGTATAGAAGCAGAGACCCGTGCTCGAGCCAGAGCAGAGAGAGAGAATGCAGACATCATCAGGGAGCAGATCCGCTTAAAAGCCGCCGAGCACCGCCAGACCATTCTGGAGTCCCTCAAGTACGTGTGAAGTGGTGATGGGCCTGCAGTGCCCTTCACCATGCTCCCACCGGGGGCTGCTCTCAGGAGGGAGGGCCCGTCTTACCCAGGACAGAGGCAAAAAAATCAGGCTTTATTTGAAAATGCTTAAATTCATCCCTCTTCCTAAAAGTAAATCCCCTGGGGGCGTTAGCCTGCCATTTCTGATTTTGCATTGCTGTTCGTTTTCAATTGTGTGATCAGTTGGTTGTGTGCTTGCAGCCTGCAGGTTCTGGTGGTGGTAGGCTCTGCACCTAGATGTTGGAATAATAATTCCTAATCTTCTGCCTTGCCTTGGGAATCTTGGATTCCTTGGTAGTTCCTGTGATTGATAGGATGGTCCTTGAGGATTCAGAAGAATCTCCTAAATCCTTCAAGCTGTGTTCATCCTCTTGCCCCCCTTTTCTCCAAACACACTCTCCATACACCTGTTTTCCTCCTGGTTATGTTACTGCTTTTCCCCTCCACAGGACAGCTGGTACTCTGTTTGGTGAAGGATTTCGGGCCTTTGTAACAGACTGGGACAAAGTTACAGCTACGGTAAACATCAATATTAAGTATTCTCCGGGACTGAGATTCCCCATGGAAATTCTAGGTGCATTGCGTTTGGAGAGCTCTGGCCCTGGAGAGGCCTGAGTCAGTTGCTGTTACTGCTGCGTTTCTGATTGCCAAGCTGAGGCCCGCCTTGACTTCCTTTTGTCGTTCTCCAGCAGGGCTGTGAGGGGATGAATGAACAGCAGGGTCATGTCCCTCCTGTGTTGTCCTTAAGGCATTCTAGTTAGTGTAAAGTTAGCCTTTCCAGGGCACACGTTATTAAGGCCAAGCATTTGAGACACGGGGCCCATTCTTTGAGAGTGGTTGCTAGATCTTGATTTTCTTCTTTAGAGATTTCCAGATTCCTTGGAAGGTGTAATTTCCCCAACACTTGGTTCCCTGAATGTTGCTTCTCCATCTGTCTTTATACAGAACTCAACCAAAAACTTGAGAATAGAAGAAAGAGATCAGTGTTGGAATCCAATAGTGATTCTGCACAAGCCTTCCCTTCAGACTCGTAGAAGAGCCTGTGTCTTTTTACTTTAAGTCCCTGTGGAGAGACAGCACACCCAGTGCTCGGCCTAGCATAGCTCAAACGCATGAGATCCGGGGAAGGTGGCATTGCTGGAGATAAACTCCAGAGGGGTGCCAGAAGTTAGCAGCTGACATTGGCTGGAAAAACGGAGAAAACTAAAAAGGCAGCTGAAAGACCTTGGAGAGCTGGTGGGGAGGGGCTAGTGTGGGAGCCAGGGGCGTGATCTGTGAGGGCACTGCGATGTGACTGACCGTGGGGTGATAGGATGGTCCAAGCTAGGACCTTATCCTGGATGAGGAAACAGGCCTAGGAAGGTAGGCAGGTGACTCAGTCCTCAGTCGGAGGCCCGGCCGTGTTTTGGGTCCTCTGGCTGAGAAAGCAGTGTGCGTGTGATCCAGTTTTTAAATGGAGGAGGATCTGTGAGGGTGACGGGTAAATGAGAGGTTGCTGTATTCATTTTCCTCTCAAGTCTGTTCCCTTGGCTGTTCCCCCATTTTGCTGGTTATGCAGATCAGAGAATCTTTGGTCCTTCCAAGCTTATGGAAGTAGCATATGCTCTGAGTCTTAACTAAAGAGACTTGCAAAGAGTTGTTTATGATTGATTTTTCTTTTTTAAAGTAAAAATGCCTCATGTCTCAGTAAGGACTTTCCCTGTGGAGTCCTCTGGGCTGACAAGTATAGTTAATCCAAAAGCCAACACTGTGACGGCCCCAACCAGTGATGCCGTGATCTCTATCTTATCTATACCTTACCATGTGGTGTATTTTCCAGAAAATAGGAGATTAGTCCTTCCTTAATTATTGGCTTTCAATTGGTGCTTTCATGGGCTTGCTTTTGTTGGCCGTGTTTGGTAGTAGGTAGGGTAGGTGCCAAAAATCTGGATTGGGCTTCAAATACCATAAATTGATGGTCTAAGAAATATATATGAATAACCAAAATTAAATCATCCTAGTGTACAAGATGAACAAGACCAATTATTACCAACCTGTAGAGCTACTTCCCATCGTTAAAATCTTGGAGAATAATTTACCTGTGAACCCAAGGCATATTTTTTGAAGTTACATTAGGGAAACTTTTGAAAATAATACTCTGTAGCAGACTATACCTTCATGGTCACCTGACCATGCAAAGCATTTGTCTCCTGGTTAACGAGGTGGGACTATGCACTTCCTGAAGCCACAACAGACTTATTGAATAACAAAACAACTGAGAGTGCTGCTAAATCCTTCATTAGATTAGCATCTAGTGAGGAATGAGACAGTGTTTGTCTAAATGGAAGAGGAATTCTGCAGCAGGACCAAGTCCTGGAACTTTACAGACCCATCACAATCACAATACTCTCAGGATGCCTTTTGTATAGAAATGGTGGATAGTTGGATGCCCAGTCAACAGAGCAGTCCATCAATAACTGTCTTGGACAGACATTGGGGAGAGACAATAGACTGGAACGAGAATGAGAAGAGAAGAGGATCCTTGGTGGCCCTCCATGCTGCTCCCGAAAGAAAAGGTGCCTCTTTTTAACACCAGTGTTCTGTGGCAGTCCTGCATGGTCGTGTCCTGAAATGCCGTCTCTGAAGAGGTTGGAGGTCACCCAGAGGCCAGTGGAGAGACAGATAGGGAATGTACAAATATACTATCCTATTACCAAAGACAAATTAGCCTGTAAAAAGTGGCATAAAAGATACTGCTACAGAGACAAGTAGCCAGAAAAGATAGGCAAGGATAATAGATGGACAGTCTTACTGTGCCACTGCACCAATTAAAATCAGGAGAGAGGAAGAAGCCTGTGCCTACCCTTCATTGGGGAGATCACAGGCCCATTGAGGCATCCTGGGGACCCTATCCTTCCAATGGGATCCCAGCTCCAACAGGCCCAGCTCAGCTCTAGAGCTTGGAGGGTGAGACCAGGGCAGGCTGCTGTCTTTTTTCTAGAGACCAGCCAGGACAAAGTCACGTAGGTTCATTACTTAAAGGGTAGTTAAGAAAGGATGAACATTTTCAGTCAGCAGTTCATGAGGAGTTGTGATCTGCAGTCCTACTGAAGCAATATAAGTCCTTGAAATTCCCCAGTCTGATAGAGGATCCCACAGAGCTCAAGTCCAGTGATTCCTGCTGCCATCAGCTTAGACTGAGCAACAGAGAGATGTCTAGTGCCCAGGATGTTCTGATCATGGCATTTCAAAGGCTGGTCAGTGTATATCCCTACAAGATCTCTTCTTCTCTTTCCCCAGCAAGGTATCATTGAGCTGCTGCTTCAAGGCCTGTGTTGAGGGGAGGACACACTGCCTCTCAAGGCAGCCTTGTCAGTGTTTGGCCAACACTAGTCAGTAAATTTGCTGACCAAGGCCAAACCTGCCTCAGCCTGCTGCTCCTAGTCTGGCCTTCTAGAGGCCCGCCAGAATAAAGACACTAGATTGAGGCTGTGTGAGTACCTCTTCTTTGTACCACCTTCTTTGTGTCCTGGACCTCTCGGGCCATCTGGGGAGGTCTGTGTATGACCTTGCTTTTGAATGGATAAAATACACAGCATTTCACTTCTGTTGAAATACCGTTATCTAGAATGGTTAAGAATCCCTGGGTCCTGCTTACAAGGCAGTAGAGTGTGAAGGCTTGGGCCAGGTTATACTACTTGGAGTTGAGTGGCTGGCCAGCCCCAGGCAGCTTCTGGTTAACTCTGGGCCCTTCTTTCTGCTTGCCTGTGGGAAGCAGAGATCTGGGCTGAGCGTACCCTGGCCAGTGCCATGGCCCAAGGAGCCCTTTTTGTTGCCCTTGGCATTCATTACCTAGCTCAGCTCATTTTAAGTCTTGGCCCTTCTCTTGAATTTGTTCTCTGTTGCTTGCTCTCGCTTCCATCATTGCGTTGTCTTTGGGTATATCCACATCTCTATACAGGTCTTGTTTTTCTTCCTTAATAAAAAGTTTTATTTACAGCCTCAGAACTTTCATCTTTTAGAAAAGGAATTCTTAACCTAGAGTCCATGAATTTGTTTTAATATTCTTGGACATTTGATTACCTAACATAATAAAATTTTCATTTATGATCCTATGTATTTTATTTTATGCATTTAAAAACATGATTCTGAGACAGGGCCTAAAGGCTTCTCCATAATATCCAGCGGTTCAAAGGATTAAGATGTCCTGCTTTAGGACTCTGCATCCATCCTGGCAGGGTAGAGTGCATGTTAGTCTGTGCTCCGCTTGACTTTATCATTCATTCTGAGATTCTAGGATTATAGATTTAAATCTAAAGAGAGACCTTAGAAGTCAATTCCATCCCTTTCTTTTTCTAGGGAAGGAGACTGAATCCCTGAGAGGTGAAATGACTTATCTGAAGTCATCTGTCTCCCAAGTGGCAGAGCCAGGATTCCAGCTTGGGCCCCTTGCTTGCAGGCCTCACTTCCCTTCACTTACTGCTCTCTGTTAGCCTGGTCCCATTACCTTTTCTGTGGTTCCCAGGAGGGCTGTTTCAGCAGGCACTTTTCTTGCTTTTTTTGTTTTACTATTTTATTTTTTCCCCAATTACATGTAAAAACAATTTTTAACATTCATTTTTTTAAAATTTAAAGCTTCTAACTCTTAAGATTTAGTTAGCTTTACAAGACTTTTCTCTATTCCTTTGTGCATGGTTGGTCACCAGATTCACAAAGATAGAGTGGCTGCCCATTCTGACACACCTTGGGAGGTTTGGGAGCTTGGGTGCAGATTGTCTGAGAGCCCCAGGTATTCCCAGGTGCCACTCCGGCGTCCTGGAGCAGTCACTCCTCTTCCTTTTTCCTAGATCTCACCTCACAGGCCCCAGAGAATCTGCCCACTGGCCATCACCTGGAAGCCAAAAATCTGCTTCCTTTGCAATCATACGATTCCTACCTTGGGGGAGAGCTGCAAGCTTGATTAAGACAAAGGGTTCCTTTGTCCTTTTTCTCTAACTTTCCAGGTCAGGTATCTTTTCTCTCCCACCCCCACCCCATTCCTTTTTTTTTCTTGATTTTTCACTTTGAAGCCCTTAAAGTGTGATGTTGTGGATAAAGGGCTGCCTCCTGGTCAGAAAGACCTGGATTCAAATCCTGCCTCAAACAATTAACTCTGTGAGCCCTGGGCAAGACTCAGCCTCAGTTTCCTCATTTTCCTCATCTGTAAAGTTCAGAAAATAATAAGCATTTCCTTACCAGAGTTGTTGTGAGGATCAGATGAGATAATAGGCAATAATTGACAAGCACTTTGCCAACCTTAAGGTGCTGTGGCATTGTTAGCCATTCCATTTTTCTTTAAAGCAGACATTCTCAAACTTATTTGGTGGGCTACCCCTTTTCAAAAAAAAAAAAAGTTACTCATTGCCCCCTTTGGAAGTCTACTGTCTTTAACTCTTTTAACATTTTTTAAAATTTGTGTCATTTCAAAAAAATAGAAATTTTTTAAATGATGGATCTTAAATTTCATAATTTGTTGTAAATTGGTGGGTTATTTCCTTCACTGAAATTTTGATGATGCTGTATTGGCATCATGTAACTGTATTGTATTGTAAACAAGTCATTGCATGCACATTTTCCTGTCAGTACATGTTAGACTTCCCAACAATTTCCAACACACTCACCTTCCAACACTTGCAATGTTAAGATCTGTTGGCAGACTTGACCACTGATTGAAGCAGAAAAGGACTGAGGGCCCATGGGTACCGTTGCTCAACTGTGACCTACTACATTTACAGACTTCATCCCCACATGGCCCCCTTTCATTGATGAACCTCCTTGTATTTTGTGTGTTTATTTGAAAAATACACTATGCCTTTAACTCTGTTATGCAGTAGGTGTCAACATGTATGAAAGGTTTTTCAAAATTTTCTTCTCTTTTCTTTGGCTTCCACTGTTCTTTTTATTCAATACCTTTCTAATTGCACCCAAGTACTATTGCAGCACTGCCCCCCATTATTCCAGTGACCCCCTAGGGGGCAGTGTCATCCACTTTGGGACCCTATGGTTTAAAAAAATGAGTCATTGCCCCTTAGCCCCTGGAGAGAATAGAGGTGGCTGTACCTGGAGGCCTTTTAGCCCATCCTCTAGGGAGCAAATCACCCTGTACTTTGTATATAGACTTGTCAGTGTTTTCTTTGCTTAAGGACTGGGTTGTGGCAAACACTATGTGAGTGATGTCAGCTCTAAAGTTTCCTCTCTTCTTATCTCTTTGGCACTTTCTCTCTTACTCTCTCCATGTAAACAGATGTCATAATATAAAGCTATTGGGTTAATCCAGAAAAGACCCAAAGCCACTAACTGATGTTTGTAGTGATCCAATAAGCCCCTGTGAGCCCTGGCTCTTATTAGTTCAGTTATCCCTGTTTGACACGGGGGATATAGAGTGGATGGAAGGTACAACTCATCATCAGTTCACTCAGCAGAGGAGCACAAGGAGGCAGGCATACAGGCCAACACTTGTGAAGTTTCCTGCAGTTGCTCTTTTTCTTACACCTTTAGTAGTTTCCCCTCTTTCAGTTTCCTTATGAATTGATGTGATTTCCTTGTTTACCTTTTTGTAAAGTTTCATTGTGGCAAGATGCCAGACACCCTGTGGAATGTTTCTTGTGGCCTTTGGGCCTTTTGCTGTAACTTCATTCAGGCTCATGGTTTGATTTATGATAAAAATGTTGAGATGGATGCTGTTTCATTTCTGTAGTTCTGTGTCTATTTGTTAGCCAAGGATCTTGCTTTTAGAGTACCAGTAACTAAGTTGTGGTTCAAGGTAGTTGAGGTAATAGCCCAATTCTCTGCACCCGCCACCCTCTTACACAGGCTCCTGCCACATCACTGCAGAAGCAGAAAAGGACTGAGGGCCCATGGGTACCGTTGCTCAACTGTGACTTACTACATTTACAGACTTCATCCCCACATGGCCACCTTTCATTGATGAACCTCCTTGTTCTTTCTGGGGGAAAGCCAACTCATCCTATTGCCCCCAGGCAGCTGTCTAAAGCAGAGGGTCTTAACTTTGTGTCATGGACCCCCCAGCAGGTGATCCATGAGAAACCTATGTACCCCTGCTCAGAATCATATTTGTAATTAATTGAAGGAAATGCCCAATCTCAGTGAGAGGTTAGTAGGACAGAATGGCTAGTCTGTATGTAGCACTTGGAGACTTGCCAAGCCCTTACAGGTATTCTCATTTGATTCTCATAACCACCCTCGAGGGAGGTGCTATTAGTCTTCCCATTTTACAGATGATGAAACTGAGGCACACAGTGTTAAAATCACTTTGTCAGGGTCATGCAGCTAATAAATATTTGAGGCTACATTTGAATTCAGGTCTTTGTAACTTCAGGTCTGGTACCATCTCAGTGGTGAAAACTGAAATGGCATTTTTTTTTCCCCTTCCAAGTTCCCAGAGCCCTGGGAGGCCTGGGTTAAGAACTCCTGCCCTACAGATGAATTGCTGCTTGTGAGATGAAGGTGTAACTAGAGCTTCCCTGTATGGCTAGACTAAAGAAGTTCTCCCAAAATAAAAAGTCTCCGTTGGCAAAAACCAACTTTTCTCCCATATTTGTTCATTTGCATCTTTTTTGAATATTGTGAAAGTTATTTTTGTTGGTTACTAGGCCTTTCTTCATTTGAAATGTTTCTTGTACAAATAATGGAAGTGCACAGCATGTTTCCTTATTATATTTTGCACCATAAAAAGATAAAGGGAGGAGAAATTGATATTTTATTTGGGTCTAGCGGAGAAGGGACAAAAGTGCAGTAGCAGGGGTTTCTGGAAATTCAGAGTAAACTGAGAGGGGAAATCACAGGAGCCACCTCTGAGGTGGGGGTGGCGGGAGGGGACCTAAATTTAACCTTTTCTTTACCGTGTTTTGCCCCCAGCTTACACCACCAAGGAAGAATACTTGCTTTTTGGAATGACTCTCCCTCCTAATACCAAGACCATACATGAGGTCTGTAGATCTCAGCAGCTCATATCAGGAGGAGCTTGAGAGCCTGGAAGGCCGCTCATCTGTTATATTGGCATTTGATCTTGAGATTTGAGCTTTTGGGTATGTCCAAGCTCCCAAACCTTTCTCAGTGCAAGTGAAATAATTTCATAGACTTGGAAGGGCTGCCTTCCATTCATTGGGCCAGTTCTTGTGAAGAAGTCAGGGGCGTGAAGCTCTGGGACAGATGGAAGCAGTTGGTCATAGAGGCCCAGAGAGTCTGGGGTGGTGTGGACACAGCTTTTGAAATAATTAGCTTCTGTAGCGGGGTTTCCTTAACTGCACTCTTGTCAATTTGCTCCATTCATAATTCTGTTCCAGTAGAATTGATCTCCTTCAGAATCCTGTGTATTTTCTATTACTCATTTTAAAAGCATTTTTCTGAGGAGGCTTCACCAGACTACCCCAGGGGCCCAGGACACAAAAATGGTCAGGAAGCAGCGAAGGGGGATTCTGTTGTCTTGTGTTCTGCCTTAAATCTCTTACAAATCCAGGGCCTCCTCTAGACTTGTTGAGGTGAATAGTAAGTCTTCTCTGGGATGCAAGATCATTTGGAATCAATCACATCATTTCTGTCCCCCTTATCCTTACTAACCAACCCTTTTTTTCTTTAAAAAGTGAGTTCCTCTGGTGCACCTGCCCTTTGTCGAGTCTTTTGGGCCTCTATATAGAAATATCAGAAAATACACCCTCCATCTGGCATCTTTCTGTCGGATGGCCCATGACAGCATCTGGGGACAGGGTACTCCATTCTTTCAAACAAGAGAGGCTCTCTTCCGAGGAGATCCCTATTGGGCTGTGGCTTGGTCATTCACCTCAGAGTGGAAGTGAGGAGACCCCTTCTCCCTGACCTTAGCACCTTCTGGCTAAGTTAGAGGGGCAAGCATGTGATTCCTCTGAGGTCAGGCAACCTGTCTTCGAGGGCTCAGGTGATTAATTGTAAACCGTGAAAACTAACTCTAGGCCTCTGGCCTGTCTAAAGCAGGTGGTCCTTCATCACTGAAGGGATCTTAGCTCAGGGATTCCACTGATAGGTAAACACTATGAAGCCTCTAACTAAATGGCTCAGGAAGTTTCTGAATGGTCAGTGTCTGCCTAGAAACCACAAATTCCCTGTCACTTTGTTTTAGAAATAGTCCTGTCCTTGTACTTACAAAGGGAGACCCTAGCTCATTGAGCAGAACTCCAGAGACTCCCATGGCGCCCCCTGCCACCATCACCACCCATTGTGAATTCTCTGCATCTGGCCAGCCTGAGGCTTGTGTTTTATAGCCTGGTTCGGAAACAGCCCTTCTGTTTTGGCTCCCCATGATGGCAGGCTCAGATGGCAGCCTCTTTCCTCCTCAAGATCCTGGCTACTTCATAACATGTGGTCTTTGAAAAGGAGGGCTCCAGGGTGAGAGGAGTTCCACGCATAGGTCCTGTCCATGGAATTCCATAGGATTTGCTTAACAAATTCTAATTGTGCGCTCATACGTGTACAGTCTTGTTCTTATGTCAGACACATCACATTAAAAAAAAAAATTTGTGCAGATCCTAGTTTCAGTTGGAAGGGACCTCAGTCTATTCCAGAGTCCCCGGCACCCCTCATACAGCAGTCTGGTGAGTGGTTAGCCAGCTTCTTCCCTAAGATCCAGACTGAGAGCCCACTGTCTCCCAAAGAACCCTGTTTCTTTGTTTGTGTCACTCTCATGTTTAGGCTTCAAATCTCCATCCGCATCAGTGGCCCTGGCTTTGCCGTCTGGGGAAAAGCAGAGCAGGACTCATCCCTCTTCATTTGTATTTCAATAAAAAGTTGTTATAATATACTTGGTCAAGGCTTGGACTATTAACAGTGATTTTGTACCAGATTCATCTGCTATGAAACCCAGAAATTCCTGCTTTCTTTATCACAGATAGCTCATTGATCCTCTCTCACAGCTAGGAGGGGAAACAAATGCTTCCCCAGGAAAAACATGGTGTGGAGAGATGATATGATAGATAGTTTGCCTGCATTTAAGTAGCTGAGCAGAAGTCAGTCTTGTTTTGCAGAGGGCAAGCTTATTCACAGGACAGTCATTGATCCAGCCTTGGTTTCTCTTTTGAGGCCAGACCACATTGTGTAGAGGGCTGCCTTAAAGGTCTAGCAGGACTTTCCAGGCAGGCCTCCAGTACGTGTCTGTGGGTAACCAAGAGGTGTGCTGGATTACGTTTGCTGAGTTTTGTCACCAAAGGGTTGACTATCCCTCAGGGTTAGTATAACAACTCACTCATTGACCTTAAGGCATGGGTGGAGGAAGGACCTGTGGAATCATGAGTCCTTGTGGATTTAAAGACTAGAGAGAAGGATGAATAGATGTGCAGGCAACTGCAGAGTGGAGTCAGCAAGACCTGAGTTCAGATCCTGCCTTAGGCACTTAGTTGTATGTCCCTGGGCACATTGTTTGAACTCTTCGGCCTGTGCTCTTCATCTGTAAAATGGCGCTGTCGATAGCATCACTCTCCCAGGGTTGTTGTGAAAAATCAAAGGGAAAGAGCTATTTACTGTGTATGTACATGTACACACACACCCTTTACATTCACCTTTTTCTGCTTCAGTATTAGAGGCTTCATGAATGTCTACATCAGCCCTGTATGGCCTTCCTCTTTCTTTGCCCATGGCTTCTGAAGCAATAAATAAAATATATTGGCAATTCTGTACCTCCCCCTATCACTCTCCAGAGTCATAAAATAGCCCTCCCTCATGGTAATATAGTCTTAACAAGACCTCAGTTTCCTCTGTAAAATGGGGAGTTGAACTCAGTGGCTTCTGAGGTCCTTTGCAGCTCTAGTTCTGAGATCTCAATTACTTTATGGACAGCGGTCTGTAAGTCTGTCTTGAAGACACTGATGATCTCCGCTTTTGCTGTGTCGTCAGAGGAGAGGCTCCTCTAGTCTTCCTAGAGGCTCTGATTGGTGCTTGCAAATGCTCCTCCATTGACACAGTCCAGGGCCACATTTGTGAATCCCCCTGCCTGGACAAGACAGATGTGACAGCTCCCAGTGATGGGTCCTGGGCAGTCCAGCCATGTGGTCCAGGACCTTGTTGGCTGAGGAGCCGGGCCTGTGCCCTGGTTCCTGAGCACTTATGTATGGCAGGGGCTGGCTTCACTTGGGAAACAGACAAATAGGACAGTGATTTGGAAAATCAGTTGTGCTTCCACTGTCTACTAAATGTTTAATTCTTGTGCCACATGGATACTGTTTTTAAATTACAGAGGCTTGTGTGAGTCTGCAGGCCCCCTGGTGGAGAGCCTGAAGAGGTATCCAGGAGGTATCCAGGCTGCTCAACAATCTGGGAAATTTGCTCTAACCATTTTTTCTTTTATATATATATGTATATTTTTTTTTCTCAATTACATAGAAAATTTTTTAACATTCCTTTTTTAAAAATTTGAGTTCCAAATTCTCTTCCTCTTTTTCTCCCCTCCCCTCAACATTGAAAAGGCAAGCAGTTTGATATAGGTTATACATGTGCTATCATACAAAACTAACTACCCTTAAATCCTAATGGAGTGACTCCCCTCTTGGCTTGCCTTGTGCCCCCTGAAGTGGCGGGGGCGGGGGGGCTCTGCTACTTCCCTGTTAGAATAGTGTGGTGGTGAGATTGAAATGATGACCTCTTGGGAATGGAGCTGTCCAGATGCCATCCCCGCTCTTTGATGCTGAGTGCTGCTGCACTGGGGGAGGCCCCATGTAGCGATGTCCAGTAAGAACAGCTGCCGGGAGGAGTAATTACTTTACAAATTAGCTTTTCATCTGAGTCTTTACTGTGAAGGATCATCTTTTGACCTGGAGGACTCAACCCTTTGCCCCTGTCCTTCCTGGGCCGCACTGGAAGCTCCATGGTTCTTTTTTAAATTGCCTTTAGTAGAGCTGAAAGCAGAGTTCCTCATTTTATCATTCCAGGATCCACCTTCCGTTCATCAGCTAGGCAACAAACAGGAGATGCAAAGAAAGAAAAAAACAGATCTCACTCTCAAGGAATCTCCATTCTAATGAGGAGATGGCATGGGGGGGGGTGGCACACCCTTCGCCAGGGGGAGACAGGAAAGGGCCAAGCGATGAAGGCTTCTGCAGAATGGGAGAGTCTAGCCAAGTCTGACATGCAGAAGGGGGACCATTCCAGCCCTGGGGGAGAGCCAAAGAGGGACCTTCCAAGCTGAGAGGTGGGAGGGCAGACCGACAAGGTGGCCAGGGTCCCCCAGGCTGGCACAGTCTTCCCAAGGCCTCCTGCTGGCTTGGCCTGTCAGGGCCTGGAGTCACCTCCACTTAGTGACTTACTAATTATGTATTTTCTACATAAATCCAATAAGAGAGGTGATGCTTTAACTAAGCGGCATCCTGTTCCTAATGCTGAGAGCCAGTGTTAGGGACTTAGGTTGGCTTTATGCAGAAAGTTACACTGCAGTTGAGTCCTTCGTTTTCTCCATTCAGAGGTAAATGCACATTTCCCCTAAAGAGTATTTTAGGGTTGTGGAACCGGCTCTTGCTGGTTCTGGAGAGCTGGTTGTTAGTCTGTGTGAGCATTTACGTGTTAGGAATTGGTAAACGCCACAGATCAGGGCTCAATTTATTGTTTTATTGGTTGTCTAGACTTAAGAAAGTGGAGGAGCACTTATTAGCCATTTACCAGCACACAACTTGGAGTATTTTATTTTCACTTGGATTTTATCGCAGAGATCTGGAGTCAGTCGCATTCTGACGTGCTGATACCTGTGATGAATACATAAGGTCTTACTAGCAAGTGACTTTCTTTCACCATAAAAACAGAACACTGTTTTATAAATGTCTGTTTTTCTCTTCTACTAATAAAGACTTAAGGTGAGTTGATTCTCGTTAATTATACCCTTTGGATGAAGTATAAATTATATTAATTTTATTGGCATCTAAAGAGTTTTCATGTCTTGTCCAGCTTGTGCTTGTATCCTTCAGGAATGTTTGTAGTTCTTGGGCCTTGTAAAGATGATCCTTCATTATGACTCTGCTTTTACATGTGCAGAGTTGCTGCCTTTTCGTCCTTTTAGCTTATCACTGACACTTTGAGGAGTTAAAATGTTTTCTGGTTACTGAGCTAGTGAGAAACACAATGACTCAGCAGCCCATCACACCTGAAAGGGCAAGGTGGCTGGGAAAAGACAAGTGACAGAGCTGTCAGGCTTCTCCCACATCCACACCCTCCTCTTCAGACTCCCACGCCTTCCTTCGGAAAGAACTAGCTGACTCTCTCTCTGTCTCTCTCTCCCTCCCTCCCTCCTCCTCCTCCTTCCTCCTTCCTCCTTCCCCCTCCTCCTACTTTTTTCAGGTCTAGGGTCTCAGACATGCCTAACAAACAGTTTGTTACGATCGCCCCAAAGCCACAATTGGACCTGAATCTTGGCTGGTTTTTCTGAGTAGCCTAGACGGTCCAATTCAGTTTTTAGCTCACTTTTAGCTAAGATGCCCTATTCAACACGCTCACACTTAAGTGCCTTGTAGAAACAGCATAAGGCTCTCAGGAAGAAACTGGCTTATGAGATAACCTCCCGCTTGTTCTTCTCCCTCTTTCTGCTTTTCATTCATGGTACTTTCTTTGGTGGGATACTTGTTAGTGTCAGATGAAAAATGCCAAGGCTGCCAGCCCTGAGAGATTTCACTTGGAATGTTTCCTGGAGTTTCCACCCGAATAGATGGGGTTTTTTTTGGGAGGGGGGTGATGCTGTAATGGATTGTGTGTGTTTTAGGGCCCTGCACTCCTCTCTGTTCAGGACTGGGTTCGAACCACACCTCTGTGTGCCCCCCAGCCATCCCCCAAAAGGCTTTATGCTGATTCTATCTGAGTGACTGTGACTGCCTGAGCACCTGCTTCAGCAGGTTCTGGCAGTGTGGGCAGTTAGAACCTACACTCTGGGTAGTGGGCTGACCCCAAAAGGATCTCAACCTGCTAAATCTAGCAGCAGGCTGAGGCTGATAGGGTGAAGTTCAGTATTAAAAAAATGACTTTGGAAAGACTAAACTAGCAGGGATACAGGACAGTTCTTTGAAAAGCTCAAGGGGTTTGGGGCACTTTGAGCCCAGTAGGACTTGGTGGTGGCATGTAGCAGCCAGAATGTGAATGTGGCATTGGGCTGCTTTCAGATAGGTCGGGCTTCCAGGAATGGGGAGACAGGCAGGGAAGACTGCCCTCCTCAGAGCTCAGCTCAGGGATCAGAAGCACAGGTGAAGGAACAGCACTGATAAGCCAGAGAGTGTTCAGAATAGAACTGTCCAGGATGTTGTGGGGGCCTTGTCTTCCATTCAGTAAACATTTACTAAGGGCCTGCAATGGGGTGGGTACTATGCTGAGTGCAGGGGCCAAGAAGGATGTGTAGAAAGACAATCCCTCCCCTCCAGGCACAAACGATCTAATGGGGTAAAACAGCACAGAAAGGAGAGGGAAGGACCACCAGGGGGTCCCTGGCCAGGGTCACGTTGTTCTGAGACATTGGCACCAAGCAGAGGCACAGGTAGAATATGGAGAGTGGCCCAGAGGCTGCAGCATGAGAATTATCTGAAGACACTGAGCCCATTTAGCCTAGTGAGAAGACAAGTCAGGAGGATATGAGAGGAGTGTTCAGGTGGTGGGAGAAGGATCAGAATTGTCCTGTGTGCACTCAGAGGGCAGAGCTAGGCGCAGCAGGTAGGAGCTGCGCTTGAGAAGGAGGGGTCCAGAGCATAGGGGACAGATTCTCCATCCTTGGGGATCTTCAGGCAGAGGCTGGACAGCCACTTATCTGGAATGTGATAGTGAGGGGGAGAGGGTCCCCTCTTCTGTATTGGCCATAGGAAGATGGATTTCAAACTATCTCTCAGCTTGTAAAGAGCTATGCTGCAGTGGGGACAGGAGGAACCTCTATGGATGAGTTTCAAAATAAGTGCCTTCGTGGCTAATAGGCCTCTCAAAGTATCAAAAGTAAGTCATTTTCTCCAGGATTGTACACAGTAAGTTCATCCACACCCTAGAACAAGTTAACAGCCTCTGGCTCCCTGCCCACTCCATTGAGCCAACTGACTGGGAAACACAGTAGCTGATCCATGGGCCCCTTCTAGCATGGGAGGTGTGAGGACTATCAGGTTTGGGGTGGCAGCATGTAGTAAGCTCATTGTTCGTTGGAGAAATGAGGATCTATCTTTATTCCCTCGGCATTTTAAACAGTTACAGAAAACCTGAAAGGGAACATTCTGAGAAATGCTGCTATTAAGTATTCTGTTTGGGGTTTGGGGTGAGGGGTGGGGCGGGTGGTGTTATTGAAGTAGTTGGCCAGGCTTTAGGCCTGGGAATGAAGGGAATGAGGAAGCTGGGTGCTCAGTGGTTAGAGCACTGGGCCTAAAGTCAGGAAAACATGAGTTCAAATCCAACCTCAGACATTTTTAGCTATGTTGACCCTGGGCAAGTCACTTAACCCTGTTTGCATCAGTTTCCTCATCTGTAAAATGAATTGCAGGAGGAAATAAGAAAGCACTCCAGTAATTTTGCCAAGAAAACCCCAAATGGGGTCAACAGGTAGTTGGACACAGACTGCACAACAGCAGTGACGGGAAATACTGTGACTGTTGTCGTCAAGTAAAATTACAGAAGTTAAGAAACTGTCTGTTAGTTACTTGTTTCTGATTTTAGTACATGTTCCTGTGTGCCAGGCAGGAAGGTTTGACTGTTGGGGGCCTGGATCAGTTGTGACTGGTTGTTTTTATGATTGTGTTTTGATTTTTTTCTGTCACCTGTGTGATGTGCCTTTATTTTTTTATTTTCTTTAATAAATTTATTTTCAGTTTTCAACATTCTCTTCCATGAAATTTTGAATTTCACATATTCTCCCCATTTCCCCCCATCGCAGGACAGCATGTATTCTGGTTTCCCTTTCCTCCAATCTGCCCTCCTTCTATCACTCCCCGCCCCCGCATTCCCTTCCCTTCTGTTTTCCTGTAGGGTAAGATAGATTTCTATACCTGTTGCCTATATATCTTATTTCCTAGTTGCATGCAAAAACAACCTCTTACATTCATTTTTAAAACTTTGAGTTCCATATTCCCCCTTCCCCCTTCCCACCCACCCTCATTGAGAAAGCAAGCAATTCGATATAGGTTATACATTTGTGGTCGTGCAAAAGACTTCCATAACAGGCATGTTGTGAAAAGACAAACTCTTATTTCCATTTATCTTGTCCTGCCCTCCATTTATTCAGTTCTCTCCTTTGACCTGTCCTTCTGCAAAAGTGTTTGCTTCTGATCACCCCTCCCCCCAATCTGCCATCTCTTCTATTATCCCCCTTCTCTTATCTTCCCTCCTGCTTTCCTGTAGGGTAAGATAAACTTCCATACTCAATTGACTGTGTGTGTGATTCCCTCCTGAAGCCAAATTCTATGAAAGTAAGGCTCACTTATTCCCTCTCACCTTCCCCTTTTCTCCTCCATTATGAAAGCTCTTTTTTGCCTCTTTTGTGATGATTAAGATGATTAACTATATTCTACCTCTCCCTTTCACTTTCTTCTAATAAATTTCTCTCGACCTTTAATTTTCTTTTCTAGATTTTATCCCTTCATATTCATATTCAGCTCACCCTGTGCCCTCTCTCCCATATATATGTTATGTATGAGAAGATATATGTATTATATATATTAATGTAATATGTATGTATACGTGTATATAATATATGTGTGTATATATATGTATATATATATATCCCCTACTATCCTAATACTGAGAAAGGTCTCAAATATCTTTGTTACAAATATCTTTCCATGTAGGAATGTAAACAGTTCAACTTTTCCCTTATGGTTTCTCTTTCCTGTTTACTTTTTCATACTTCTTTTGATTCTTGTATTTGAAAGTAAAATTTTCTATTCAGCTCTGGTCTTTTCAACAAGAATGCTTAGAAGTCCTCTTATTTCATCAGAGTTCCATTTTTTCCCCTGAAGTATTTTACTCAGTTTTGCTGAATAGATGATTCTTGGTTTTAATCCTAGCTCCTTTGACCTCTGGAATAGCATATTCCAAGCCCTCTGATCCCTTAGTGTAGAAGCTACTAAATATTGTGTTATCCTGGTTGTGTTTCCACGATACTTGAATTGGTTCTTTCTGGCTGCTTGTAATATTTTCTCCTTGACCTGGGAACTCTGGAATTTGGCTACTACATCCCTAGAAGTTTTCCTTTGGGATCTCTTTCAGGAGGTGATCGGTGGATTCTTTCTATTTCTATTTTACCCTCTGGTTCTAGAATATCTGGACAGTTTTCCTTGACAATTTCTTGAAAGATGATGTCCAGGTTCTTTTTTTGATCATGACTTTCAGGTAGTCCAATAATTTTTAAGTTCTCTCTCCTGGATCCATTTTCCAGGTCAGTTGTTTTTCCAGTGAGATACTTCATGTGTTCTTCTGGGAAGGTAGATGGTGGCTGCTCAGATAGTCACTTCATGTGTTTGATGGGGGAAATTGGGTTTCTCCCACTTTTTTCATTTTGGTGCTTTTACCTTTACCAGCCCTTTGCAGGCTATTTCAGAATGAGCTAGTAGTACCTCGTGATCTAGAAACAAATTCCTTATTTCTGCCATTTCAGTTCTTTCTCCATTCCCCTGCTTTGAGAAACTTGGCTGTAGCATTCATGAAATAGTGTAGAATTCTTCTGCCTGTACAGTGTGTGGACCCAACATGGAGGAGACCCTGCCGTGAGTGTTTTTAAGATGCTCTTTGCCAGTCAATGCTTCCCTGTGTCCACATGCCTTGTAACACAAGCTCAGAAAGTCATAAGGGCTGTGATGTTTTCTTCTCACTTACGATTGAGGGTCTCTGTCAGGCCTGGGTTAAATGATAATTAATCCTTCCTGTCCTGAGATCTCCAACCTGACTTGTTTTCCAGCCTAAAGGTGCACTGCAGGCTCACCCTCATATTTTTGTACTGGGCCTGCTTCTAAACCTAATTCCTTCAGCAGTCTCTTAAGATTCTGATAGAGATTCATAGAACGCTTGTCTGAGAACCTAGCCAGAGTGGTGTGTAGAGGGCCTAAGGATGGTTCGTTTTATTGAGTTCTGTCTTGTGACTGATAGCATTTTGAATAGGCAAGGTTCAAGCCAAGTTTATTAAAGGCAAATGGAATTAGGGTCAATTAATAGGTAGAGTCTGAGGTGCCTTTCCTCTTCCTTCATCCTTTTGGGTTTTATTCAGTCCTCCCTGGCTAAAAGAACAGGTAAGGTTCTATCTTGAAGAGAAATTTTTACCAAATTTTTTTACCATATTTTTGTCATTTTCACATGAAAATGTCTGAAGGGCCAAAAAGCAATCCTAGGTTTTCCTGCATTTGGCATTACTGCAGGTTCTGCGAGGAGGGGCGTGTTGGCACAGTGTGGTAACCTTGTCTTCTCCCCGTTATTTTCGCAGGTGGCTGGATTGACGCTCCTAGCCGTTGGCATTTACACAGCTAAGAATGCTACAGCGGTTGCTGGCCGCTACATTGAAGCCCGCCTAGGAAAGCCTTCCTTGGTAAGAGAAACCTCGAGAATTACCATGTTGGAGGCCTTGAAGCATCCAATCAAGGTAAGCCCTCCCCGGGCCTTCCTGCCTCCCACTAACCCCCCTTTCCCCCCACCCCCAACATCCCCTTTGTGTTCAGTTTTACCAGTGAGGTAGAATCAAACACAGTTCATGATGTTGCCCTGTGGATTGGTCCTTCCCAAAACTTCTCACAGAGCTCTCCTCATATGCTTCTTTGTTGTGAGCTCCAGCTTTCCAAGTAACCCCCTTAGCTGTAGAATAAGATCATGGCTTTGTAGGGGTGAGGCAGAGGCAGGGGTGAGGTTCCCACACACTTGCAGCTCTTTGATTGCCGGCCTTCCACAAATGTCCTGAGTGTGGATCTCCAAACCTGCTGCTCTCTCCACAGGTGGGCAGGCGTCTGGCTAGTAAGCCTCTGGATGCTCTGGAAGGAGTTGTTCTCAGTGTAAGTAATGACGTGGGCCTGGCACTGTTTTTCTTGCTACTTGAAGCTCTGAACAGGCCTTTTTTTTCTGCTTTATAAATATTCCAGGTCTTCTCATACTAATGATTCCAGATTTCACTCTGTTTGAATTATTTTTTCCTCCAAAAGACATAGTGAAAATCCAATAACTGTGTTTCTTTGAGATTTAACCACCCTTCTCTGCTGATATATTTATTTAGCTATGACCTTTAATGTTCATAATCTGTTAAATATTAGCTTTTTGGCCACAGTTTAGTGAGCTGTCCAATAGTTAAAACCAGTATTTCTGGAACTTCCAAGACAGAAAGGAAATCCTTCTGACAGTGGTCCCTAATTACTCTCCACCCAGCCATCAGTGTTCTTTCCCTTTTCCTGTTTTTCAGGCCCCTAGCTTATTAATGCTGCTTAGCTGTAGTTTATTTTGTGGATCACAAAACCACAGCTGGTCCCATTTTCCCATGAAATTGTCTGTCTGCAAGGCAAAAAGCTATACAGGATGGAGGTTAAGGATGGGCTTCAGTTCCAGCCCTCAGCCAGCTCAGTCTGGGATTCAGCTGAACCAGCTCCCTCCCTGCCTCCACTGCCTTGGAAAGTGAGAGGGTGGGACTTGTCCCTGAGTGGTTTCTTTGTCATCCTTCTGCAGCCAAAGCTGGAGGAGCGGGTCCGGGACATCGCCATAGCAACCAGGAACACCAAAAAGAACAAGAGCTTGTACCGGAACATCCTCATGTATGGACCTCCCGGCACGGGGAAGACACTCTTTGCCAAGGTAAGAACAAAGCTGTCGAGATGCTGGCACGCCAGAGTCCCCACGGGGCAGGGCACGTGTAATGTCAGCATTGGAGACCAGAGCTCACCCACCAGCGTTCAGCTGAGCTGTTGTCCCAGGGGAAGAGGAGGGGAGAGGACAGAGCCCTTGGGGTTGTAGGAGGGGCTTAAGCTAGGCCCTCCCTTCAGACCAGGTGGTGCCTCCTTCAGATACCATCTTCTGCCCTGTGATTGACTAACTCTGAAACATCAGGCTACCAGTTATTATGAAGAGGTCAGACTTTATTAACTGGAACCGTACTGGGGATGTGCTCCAGGCTATTGCTCTATGACTGGATGGGACAGCTGGCTCCGAGGTGCCAGGTGTCATGGCAGGGTTATGGGGGACAGGGATGAAGACAGGTTTTGATGAACTCTTCCAGGTGTCCTCTGGTTCCCTACCTCAGTGCTCCTTACGTCATCCACTGAGCACATGGAAGGGAAATGATTCTTCCAATTGGATGGAACTCTCCCATCTGCTTGCAAAGTGTTGAGAAAGATTCTCATTTCCAGCTTAGTTGGTGTCATTTGACTCATGGTCAGCTGTCTTGTTATTCTTTATACATCTAATATCTATCTGAATTCCCCTTATCTCTTAGGTAGAAGTGGCATAAGTTGGCCCTCATGTTTAAAAACTCCTAACAATTATAGTGGTAGAGGAAGACTGAATCCATGAGTGATGGTTTGTTCTGGCGCTAGGCTTTTCTTACCTGATTTTCTTGAAAATGGTGACTGAAACTGGCATTTAGATTTATACAGCTACTGTAACAGAGGTAGTTTGAGAGGCTTATCAGAAACTTACATTTAGCCTTTGTGAATTAAAACCCTCACTTGATGAGGACAGAACCTTAAAACTAGTGTTTCAGAAAATAAAGGAAGTTCAGAAAATTTTTCCCTGAGGAAATGAGGGTGCCCCTGTTGAGAAAGCCACGCAGGCTCCGAGCTCCTGAGGGCTTCGTTCTCGTAACCATCTTTGCCACTTCAGAGATTGCAAGCAAGAGAATTTAAATTCTGTGAGCAAAGCAGAAGGAAAATGTTTTTGTGTATTTTGTTATTAAATGAAAAAAGTCTTTACTAATTTTTTCACCTGTCACATCAGCATGTGCATATATTTTGAAGCAGTCAACGTCTAATACTCCCTCTCCTTGCGGTCTTTCCTGTAGAAGTTAGCCATGCATTCGGGTATGGACTATGCCATCATGACTGGTGGTGATGTCGCCCCCATGGGGCGAGAAGGGGTGACTGCCATGCACAAGGTCTTTGACTGGGCCAACACCAGCCGCAGAGGGTGAGTGTATGAGCCCTTAGGGGCTTCGGGTGGGAAGGAAGCAACTCGCCTTATGAGTGTGCTCCCCTTTGGCATTCACTTTGACAGATGAGCTGTGGGCTCTACAGCACACATCTTGTTTCTAAACACAAGTGGCTTTAATTGTTCACTACTCACTGCATCCTCGTTAGGACCAAGCTTGTACCTGGATTTCCAGGGGTACTCCAGCTGGCTCCCTGAGGCTGCCTCCTTCTGGGAAGGGGAAGCTCAGAACCGTATGGATAAGAGAGATTTTTGTGGTGGGTGCCCATCTCCCTGTCCACACCATACAGAAAGAAACTTCAGCTCAGCCTGACTCTTCTCATTCTGTCTGTACAGTTTCTAGACATTGTGCAAAAAAACCCCAAAAAACATTTAATTGGTGACTTATGTGTGTTCTGGTTGGTTCTTTCTTCTGGTGTCCTTATTAATACTTGATTGGCTTTCATCATGAGGGCTTTTTAGAAGATGTGACTTAAGAATATTGGAAACTGGGGCATCTAGGTGGTGCAGTGGATACAGCACTGACCCAGGAATCAGGAGGACCTGAGTTCAAATCTGGCCTCAGATACCTGATATACGCTAGCTATGTGGCCCTGGGCAAGTCACTCAGTCCCTCACACACACAAAATAAATATTGGAAACTTAGAAAGTAAGTCTCCTACTCCCTCTGCCCTCTTTTTCCAAGCAAAGAATCTTAATCAATTAGGTATTAGTATTACCACTTTATCCTAGGGTGCAGTTTTTAGGTGTGTAGACCTTTAGAGAAATGAGTCCTGTTGTGTTTAGTAACTCAGTAGGGCCCCTGGTCTCAAGGCTTCAGTGGATTCATGGTGCTCTGCCATTGGCAGAGATCACAACCCCTCTGTTTCTTACCAGAGAGACTTCTTGAGTGGGCTAAAAAAATGACCAATTTTAGGGCCAGCTTTTGCTGGTGCTGCAATCTGTGCCCAGACGCTCCCACGCTTGAAGCCTTGAATGGCCTACCCAACACCTTGCCACCTCATACTTGGCTAGGCTGGTCCTTTGCACTGAGATTTGGCCTTGGAGTGGAAAGGACACAAACACTCCAGCCTGTGGCCCACACTGCGGTATCATCAGTCCCCAGGAATTCAGAGTCTTCCTTTGTCACTAAGTCCTGCATTACTCACTGTCTGGTTCTCACATCCATTAGACAGGAAACCTGCGAGAAAATGCAAGATCAGTTTTCCATAGATTATTCATATGCTTTCTATTTAACCTCTTTTTTATATTAGAATTCCCTTGTTCTGCTTTGACTTGGTGACACAAAGGATTTTTTGTTGTTCATGAATCTAGACACTGAGTTCTTTCTAATTTGGTTCAAGTCACTCAAACCTCTTCATTTTATAAAGTAAAAACGGTTGGCCATGAAGGACTCTCCATTGAAAATGAGGTAATTAGAGAAGTGTGTCAAGTGCTATTTGATGCCAAACTCCTTGAGTGCTAGAAGTGAAATAAATATTAAAATCACATGCCTGGCTTAAGAAGATGTGTTTCATTATCACCTAATAAAGGCACATTAAGGACCTGTTGTGCCCTTTACATGTCTACTGGTGAAGGATAATTACATGCCATAAGAAGTTCAGAATCCTCTTGTCCTCTCACAGGAAAGACTTTCTTGTTCCTAGCAAGTGTGTCTTCTTGTCCATAGAATCCCTAGGAAATATCATGCTAAGACCCTGTGACTCCAGCACATTTGGCTTCTGCGCAGAGGCACAAAGCTGCTTTTCCCTCAGGTCCTTCATCTTTATTTTCTTCTCATTTATAGCCTCTTGCTATTTGTTGATGAAGCAGATGCCTTCCTGAGAAAGCGAGCGACAGTGAGTATTTTTTTTTCCATTCAACTTTTAAAACTGTTCAGTTCCAAATTCTCTTCCTTCCCTCCCTCACCCACTCACTGAGAACGAAAGAAGCACTAAGCCAGTACACATATGTATAAACTTCCACATTCGCCATATTGAGAGGAGGAGGGGAACAAGAGGAGAACAAAACTGTGCTTCAGCCTAAGTTCATCTGCGCTTTAAGCGGAGAACACCTTGCAGCATGCGTCTTTGGACTTGTGGACCAGAGTTCCTGAGGCTTTCATGCTTGGTTATCTTCAGAATGATATAGTTGTCTGTACAGACTGTTCTCCTGGTTCTGATCCCTTCACTGTGCATCAGTTCATACAAGTCTTCCGGGGGATTTCTCGAAAACCATCCCTTGTATAATTTCTCGCAGCACAGCCACATAGCACAGCTTCTCCAGCCATGCCCTCAGTTTCCAGTTCTTTGCCACCACAAAAAGGACTGCTCTAGATAGTGTGGTACATCTAGGGTCCTTTTCCCTTTCCTTTGACCTCTTCAGAGTACAGAGTTGGTGGCCGCATCACTGGGTCCACAGGCATGCAGCAGGTCAGTCTCGTTTTCTACCACACCCATTACTGCATGTCACACAGTTCATCATTCAGCTGTTGCCTTTTTATTTACCTTGATTAGGTTGCCTCAGCAGGTTAACAGACAGATGAACTCTTCTTGGTCAGATAGTAGAAGTCAAGAAAAGCAAAATTCACTTTGGGCATTTGATTAATTGATCTTTGTTGTAATTTGGGTATTCTTTTCCATCTCACTCTGAGGAGTCCCTTTTTGACTTATTTTATGTATCTGGGAGGGATTTCATCATGCACAATGTCTTTGGGCATATAATGAGTCAATAAATTTTATTTTCAACCCTCTTAAGCTATGCATTGTATCTATATCATGGAATTTGTGTTTTTGAAAAAAACTCTGCAAAAAATGTAACTAGCAAGATATTTTTTATTATATTAGATATATCTAAAATTTAAAAATATAGAGACTTCTATATAAGTTTCTCATTAAATATGAGTGAAACAAAAATATACCCTTTTCCCGTTGCTTAACCCAGTTCAGGAGATTGTAACAACAGAGATAATGCAAAAAAAAAAAAGAAGAAAAGAAATTAAAGGCATAAACATGGACAAAGAAGAGATAAAACTATCAATACTTTCTGATGAAGGATGGTACAATGGTTTTATTAGAAAGCCCTGTAGAATCAATAAAGAAAGTAATTGAGAGCATTAGTAGCTCAATAAAATAACAGGATGAAAGATTAACTTTTAAAAAGTGGCATTTCTATATGTCAATAACAAAATCAGAGGAAAAAATAGAAAAAAATCGCATTCAAAAGGACTGCAACATGCATAGAACATCTAGGGGTCAGCCTACCAAGGCCCACACAAAGCTTGGATTGATACAGATTATCAGATACTTTTGGAAGAAATAAAAAATAACTCAGATAACTGAGCGTTCAATGTTCATGTCCAAGCTGTGCCAAAATGATGCCAAATTAATTTGTGGGTTCAAGCGCCATGCTGTTTATGCAAAGGGATACTGTCGAGTGAGACAAAATAATGGAATTTATTTGGAAGAACAAATGACCCAGAATCTCAAGGGAAAAATGAAAAGCAGGAATGAAAAGGGGCTCTCACCTGCAGACATCACGTTTTATTAGAAAGCAGTGAGTATCAAGATTGTTTGACACTGGTTAAAAATGGAACACAAGAAAGAAGCAGAAACAGCCGAACCCAATAACCTCAGTCTTCAGGAAATATGAGAACAGAAAGATTTACCAAGACTGGAGAGCAGTTTGTCAGAAGCCTCCTTCCCCTTGCTCCTCCTGGTCCTGCCCTCTGGTAACCCACAGACCCATTGAGTCCCCCCAGGATGGCCCTTGCAGTACAGAGGGGTCACCATATTGGGGGTCAGGTTCCTGACCTGCAGGTCTTAACTGCCATGTAGTTTGGTTGTTCTTGTATTAGCGTGTGTGTGAGTGTGAGACTTCTACCTTTCATATGAGCTCTCTGTACAGCAGGGTCAATTTCTGATCAGTGACCACCTTCTTCCTTTTTTCCACTGGTTTTTGCGGGATATGCTTTCAGGGGTTCCCACCAGTATAAAGTCATCATTAGTGACATTTTTAGAATTTGTCACCTTGCCTACATCCTGTGTGGCTGACAGCTGTCTGCACTGCCTCTTTGTAGGAGAAGATAAGTGAAGATTTGCGGGCAACATTGAATGCCTTCCTTCATCGGACGGGCCAACACAGCAACAAGTAAGGACATGTAGTGGGGCGGCAGGGCTGTCTCCCTCATGCCGTGCCCATTGTTTGTGTTTTTTGATCCAACGATGGGTTTGTGTCATCCAGAGGAAATCTCTCTGGCTCTGCTGTGAGACTCGGAGTTAAGAAGGCACTGGCCTGACAAGGATTTGTATACACTCACACTCATTCACATAAGTACACTCACTAACAGACACATTCACTCATTTACACTCATACTTATTCATACACATACACTAACAAACTCACACTCTTTCACACACACACACACACACACACACACACACACACACACACATACTCACTAACACACCACACGCATTCACTCGCACATATACACCTCTACTTTGTTCACATGAAACCTCTTCCAGGACCATGATGTTTTGTGTTTAGGTTGACAGTCCTCCAGGCTAACGTGTTACTCAAGTAAGCCTTGTTCACTAACAAGTGGAGCCCCCACCACTGGTTCTCCTTTAATCAAAAGGACTCAACTTCCCTTCTCACGGGCTTTTAGGACCAAAGACAAGCAATCTGTGGGAAAAGACTCATTTTAATTTCATCTGATTCACTCAGTGTGCCAGCTGTCCCACTAGGTGTGGTCAATGCCTTCCTGCTCATGGTGGAGTTGTTGTAGCTTTTTCCCTCTCCAACCCTGTGGTATCCTTCCCTTGTATTTGATTCAGCTCTATGGTAGCTCTTGCTGTCTGTCCACCAAGTGTATACCTGTGAGCAGTCATGAAATTCAGAGTGAATTGGAGGGGTGTCTTAGTTTGCTGGTAATGACTGGGCGCCAGGAGGGGCGTGGGCAGTCGGGTTCAGGTGCTTGCCTGCTAGGGAGCTAATGCTCACTTCCTTAGGAGGACTAGTGTAGACCAGCCTCTTCATTTGGTCTTTCCCAGGAATTAAAAGTGCATTCTGGCTTAGCCAGTACTGCTTCAAGACTGCATTCGTTGCTCTCAGAACATCCTAGCCACATCACATGTAAGCAGGAATCATGTCCTTGGGTCTGATCCCTAATGATAAAGGAAGGGCTGATGACACTCAGAGTTAATGTTAGAGGCCTGTGAGGAGATCTCTTCTGGTGTCTGAGATCTCAGGTAAAGGCAGACCCACAATTTTGATTTAGAATCCCTGAAAAGAACTCCTGGGGGAAATCCATAGGAAGTTACCAAAACAATTCAGGGAGATTGGCCCAAAGCCACATCTGAAGTTTGTCATCTGCCTGTGGTCACTTGTCTCCTATGGTGCTCTGCTTTTCCTTATGGGAAAGTCTTCCTTATTAGAAGTTTTTCCTGGGAATCAAAGCTGTCAACAGAACCTTTCAAGAGAAACCTGTGGAGATGAGGGTTCTAAAGCTGGAGGCCCCTTGAAGTTCAGTGCTTCCAGGGTCTGGGATTTCATCAGGGTCATGTTCTTCTGCAGTGCCAGAATGAAACATTCTTTTCTGTGATGAAATTGGCCTTGGTAGGCCTGGCTTTTGGGCTAAATGGCTTTGTGGTTCTATCCAGCAGAGAACATGGGCCCACAGGGGGTGGCGGTGGAGGGCTGCAAGAATTTCATATGCCTCCTTAAAGCTTAGCTTAAACAGATGGTGAAGGAGCTCTAGTGTATTGCAATAGCTGCTGTGAAAAGACTAATCCAAAGAGAAAGGCTTCATTAAATTGGTAACATCAGATCATATGGAAGAGAGAGCTGGGAGGGAGGGAGATGAAAGCAGAAAGAGAGACCCTGCTGGGAGGGGGCAGTGATGGGAAGAGATTCCTCTGCCTGTGCCAGTGGGACAAACACATTGGCCTCCTCCCCCATTTGGGGTCATTGCAGTAGGTAACAAGCTTTAGAGACTTGGGGGGAAATGGGAGTTTTTGCCCAGATGGAATACCCAGCCAAATGAGAAGTAACCCTTTTAGTTCCGGCAGTTTTGAGTATGTGACTATTTGCAGCCCTGTTGAAGACACATACGTGACGGCAGTCCTCTTTGGCTTGTCTTGACAGGTTTATGCTGGTCTTGGCAAGTAACCAACCCGAGCAGTTTGACTGGGCCATCAATGACCGAATAGATGAAATGGTCAACTTTGACCTGCCTCAGCTTCCAGAACGGGAGCGCCTGGTGAGGATGTACTTTGACAAGTATGTTCTAAAGCCGGCCACGGAAGGGAAGCAGTAAGTGTCTGGAGGCTTAGTGGCTGGGGAGGGAAGCATGGTTCAGGGACAGAGCTAGTGAGAGGCTCCCTCCCTCTCAGGTACCATGTGGACTTTGGCTCACAGCATCCCTCAGCACAGGCTCCCTGCCTACTCTCAGCTCTCACTGCCCCAGTTCTCCCAGGCATTTAGGCAGAAGTCTTTGTTCACCCCAAAACAAAGCCAGTTTGAAAAGACCTTCAGAATAGAGGGTAATGCATGTTGTGCTCCTCTCAGCCAAGCAGTTCAGTTCTCTTGGGGCTCCCCTGTGGTAGAGGATGTGGTTGGAGGTCTCAGGGTCACCATATTTCTTTCCTGCACCAGTTTTGTTCAGGGGACATTTAGAAGAATGCCTCTGTGATGCCCATAAACATTGGATGAACTAGTGACCTCAAAGTAGCCCTCCTTCCATGGGCAGGGCCCAAATCAAGGAAGGAGCTGAGAATTAGGTGTCCTCAGCTCTAGGGAGCAGAGAGGGGAGGGCATCCCCACCCCCCCAACATGACTCCTTGATGTCTGAGGCCCATCGGATCCTTTCTGGAGGAGCTGCGCTTCAGGTGCCCCCAACCCCGTCCGCAGGAAGGAGAGCCTGTGGGATGAGAGACCTTCCTGCTGAGGAATATTACCAGCCTTTGTTTGTGTCCTGGTTTTCAGGAATATTTGTTTCCAGCCTTAGATGAATAGCAATGATTTCATTTCAGGTTCCCATTTTTTCCCTTGACCTGAATTGGAATTTGCCTGTCATGTTCATTTTCCTTCCCAGTCGTTGCTGTCCTGCCCCAGAGGACTCAGACACAGCTGGTCCATTAGACTGGGAGACCCTTGGGGGCATATACCGTGATTTTGCCTTTCTTTGGCTCTCCAGTGCCTGGACATTGGACAGTGTGTGGCACATAGTAGGTCCTTAACAAATGCTTGTTGACTTACTGACCACTGTACCGTTGGGACTTGATACAAAGTGCCCTGTAGCCAATACAGCCATGAGGGTACTGGTGCTGGTGTCCAAGGACTTGGGTTCAGATTTTGCCAGCAGCACCTATGTGCCTCAGTCTCCTCAACTGTAAGCTCTAAGGAGGTTGTAGTAGATGGCCTCTTAGGTCTCTTCCTACCCTAGCTCTGGTTTCTGAGTGGCAGCTGCTCCCCAGAGGGCCCCAGGACCCACACACTGACTCTCTTCTCCTTCTCAGGCGCCTGAAGCTGGCCCAGTTTGACTATGGGAAGAAATGCTCAGAAATCGCCAGGTTGACTGAAGGCATGTCTGGGCGGGAGATCTCACAGCTTGCCATTGCCTGGCAGGTGAGTGAGGAGGGCACTGCTGACCAGGGCCCTGACTCTTCTCCAGAACCATTCTCAGTTGCTCCACATAATAGCAACACTGTTCAGCCAGGGTCTTTTCCTAACACTGTGTGTTGTATATTCAAGGCTCTCACAGTACCAGCTTCCAAAAGCAAAGATGTGCCACTTTTGCTGAACCCAAGAAACTTCTGTCTTCTCTTAAATGGAGGTGATGGAATGAATGGGCAGCCAGACTTTTTGGCTCAGAGAGGGAAGGAGATCTTTAGTAAATGTGGCCTCTTGATAACTGCAAAGGAGGAATGAGGAAGTTTTGAGAGGATGCTCCACCTCATTATCCATCCTGCTGACCCGAATGTGGCTGAATTCTGTACAAAGTCTGCCATGTCCTAGGTCAGGCAGGGTACCTGAAGGCAGCCCTGTTAAGTCCACCCACCGGAATACTGTGAATGGCTAGGAGCTTTGAACAGGAAGAAGTCTCCCTGAGAGGGCCCAAACAGACCAGAGAGAAAAGACAATCAGTCCCTGCCCCCACCCCAGAATGGTTCTGTTTTTAAGCCAGTCCTTATAAAGCCCTGCTTCTGTGGCCAGGAGCCCTTGCCTCTACCTTTCTTTGACCTCAGAAGCCTTGAAATGATGGCTCAGGGAGGGGGTGCTTTGGTGCTAGCACCTTTGTTCCAGTCTGGGTTCTGGTCCCAGGGACCCTCCCCCAAGCCCATAGCCTCTAAGGACCCCTGAACGTGGAACATGATATGTTCAGACTAGGGAGCCAAACAGCAAAGTTTATCCCCTGGGTTGACCCACAGGGGCGTACCCACTTTAGGACCTGTGGCTAATTGGAATGTCCTTGACCCAAGGCCAGGCATGGCAGAAAAGTCTCCTGTCAGATCTCTCCCTGCTTCCTTTTTGGAGATGTATCAGTTTATAAGTGACATCCTGCCACTTAGCCAACTTAACCTGGGTGTCCTTCATAGACTGGGGAAGGTTGGGGCTGGCATTGAATAAACCCTCCCAGAGGGGTCACCTTCATCTCCTCAGGCCCTGATGCTCAAGCTCTCTCACACTCCTCAGCTCTGCTTTACTGGCGAGAAGCCATCAAACTGTCGTTTTTCTGCCTGTGACTTGAGTTTTATCTATGAATATTTGCAGCTAGGGCTAGAAGCAGCAGCCTCTCCAGCCTCATGACACTGTTCACATCAGGGTAAATGAAGCTGCTTTTCATCCTTTATGGAAGTCTTAAGAGAGCTCCTAGTCTGTTCCTCGTAGCTTCACTACTTTGGAATTACTGAGTTTGCCTCTGAACCTGGATTCCAGTACCGCCAAAAGTCCCTGCCTCTGTTTCCTCACCTGTCACCCCCCAAGATGTGTGTATGAGGTGACCTCTGAGGTCCCTTCCAACTCTAGCTCTGAGAGGTCCTGAGTTCACAGGCTCCACCCACTGCTTGGAGTTTCATTGCGGGGGAGGGGATTCATTCGCTTCATTGCTGTGTGTTGTTAACAAGCAGTTAGTGATTTGACTTCATAACCAGAATTTCCTCACCTGTTAGGTCTAGGTTTTCAGAAGTGACACCAGCCTTTGTTGAGAGAAACCTTTGAGATGAGAGCGTGATGGGGAGGCTTCAGTGTACAAGATGCCTGTAAGAGGAATCTGTGAGGTTAGGCTTGGACTCGTTTGGCCTACTCAGTGGTTTTGTGGGTTAATGCAGCCCCCAGAGCATCTCCGAAGAGCCATCAGGGCTTTGCCTGGCTGTCAGACTGTCTTTGGGCTCTCATTTCTATGGCTGAGTAATTTGTCCATGTAGTGCCCAGGCCTTGATTGAGATAAACTCGTGTGTCTGCGATGTGGAGCTGGACTCCCTTCCTTTTGGGGCCCCCAACTTCGCTGTCTGCAGACCTTTCCACAGCTGGCATTCTGGGTGTTGTGGGGAGTGACCCCTGCATGTGTCTGCTTCCCTTCCTAGACATGTCTCACTACAATGAGGTATGCAGTCTGCTTTGGGTGGCTTCTTTATTCCAGCCTCCAAAGGACCTGGTTCCTTAAAATAGGATCTGGCATGACCTCCATTGTGTGTGCTGTGTGTCTTCCCTGCCTGCCAACCTGAGGTTTCTGCAGGCCCCAGTTGGGCAGCATCATGAGGGAGGACTACATCTTTCCTGTAAGCCAATCAGAGACCTGTTGGTGTGAGAAGGTGCTGCAGTATCATGCCTTAGTCTCGTTGTCCTCTTGACAGGATCCAGGATCTGGTTGTCTGGTGGCGGGATCTTTTTTGGTAAATACCTTTTCCAAGAATTGATTCAAAACTCCCCAGAATAAGCTGTCAAGTGGTGCCTTCCCTGGTCCAGCTGCAGGGTGGTCACACAGTATCTGTGTGTGTGAAAGGACAAGTGTCCAAGCCCACCCTCCAGACATGAGTGCTGATGAGCACAATGCTGCGTCCTGTCTGCTGGGTGATTCATCTCCTCCTGAGACTGCGTGGATACTTACATGCTGGCCGGGAAAACTGAGCTAAGAAAATCCAAGCTGAAAGGGGCTTGAAAGGTCTCCAGACCCTACATCTTACAAATTTGCCAGGAGCAGACAAAAAAGGTATTTTCCAAGCATCATCGACCCAAGTTGGGGGAGGCTTTAATGAGCAGTTAGTGTTAAAGAAATGTGTTCAAATTCAGGGGGTGAGGTGGGAGACTGCAGGCATAGAGTTAATAATCTGAGTAAAGGGCATAAGGGAAAGGAACAGGGAAAGCCCTCAGGGAGGGGCCCCCACAGAGCTGCCCAGGATGACTGAAACAGAATGAAGTCACAAGATAAGGCCAGACCTGGAGTCCCAAGCAGAGAGATGAGTCTGAACTTGATTCTTGAGACAGACCAAGTGTTCTGGTAGCAGCAAGAACAATGGTTTGGAAGCAGGACAGAATTTGTGCAGTGGCTACTTCCACAACTGATCTCTGCCATAAACAGCCTCAGATAGCTGGGGCAGGGGAACCTGCACCTCTGTGCAGGCTTGTGCTCAGTCCCACCTGGGCACACTTTTCTTGTGCTAAATATTGGAGAGCACTTAGATGCAATAGGCCCTTTGACTCAATTCAAACTTCACAGAACATATCCCCTTAATAAAAAGATTTGTTCTGTAAAACTTGGACATGGACTATAGGGGAAAAAATATGATACTTTCAGGTTTTCTCTTTCTAAGTGGGTATAGGTCAGTGAAGCCAGACTGCTGGGCCCGCTTTGTAAGGTCCTCAGCCCACCATTCTGAGCAGATGTCCTCATGGCCTGGAGTAGCCTGGCCTGGGTCATCTTCAAGAGAGTTGTGCTGTGTGCCAGTGCATTTATTGCTTGCAGTAGGAAAAGTCTGTTGTATGTCCAATTAATGTCTTCTATTTTGGTAACTGTTTTTTTTAGATGTGCTCTATTTGCTCTTGAGCTGAGTCAAAAGCAGATGTGAGCATAGACTGCCGTTCTTGGCTGTCTGCACATCATTTTCATAGTGGATTTGCATTCTGTCGTTTTAAAGTTGTGTTTACTCAGGGGCTTTGTCTCTTCTAGATTCATACCTTCATCAGAAGGGAGAGCCACGAAAGGGAATGAATGTCCCTTGGGCTGCCTTCCTGATTTGCCTGTCCCTCTGCAATCTTCCTTTGGAGAAGCTGCATTTGAACTGATGTGGAGGGACAGCAGAGGGCCTTGTTGGTCTGTTTGAGAACACCCCAGGGTGTTCTCCACAGTGGATGGTGATCTGGGAGGGGCGTCTTCTGGGAATAAAGAGACTAAGCCTCCCTGGAGGGAAGGAGACTCTCTCACACTCCTGTCACACCTTGGCTGTGACCTCGGGCACTGGGAGCATGGCCCCAGCTGGCATCAGCTGCCTCTCACAAGCTCTCCCCCACACGTACAAGTGTAATCTTGCACTTAGGTAGTGCGTAGCCAGAGAGAAGAGCTCGTGTATCTCTGGGGGGGTTCCAGAGGCTTTGCTTGTTGGGGGACCTCGAGCCAGTCGGTTACTTGCCCTGTGCTTCTATTTCCCCTTCTATAAAGCAACAGTAGTAATAGTTAGCATTTATATTGTGCGTTAAGTTTGGCAGAGTATTTTCTATCCATTACCTCATCTAGTCTGAGGTAGGTACTAGTTTGGTTTTTTTTTCATTTTACAGAGAAGGAAACAGGTCAAGGGACTTGTGCAAGATGATGTAGCTAGTACTGTCTGAGACAGAATTAGGACTCAGGGCTTCTGACTCAAGTCCAGCCCACTCTGCTGCCTGTACGGGCCAGAACTGGCTCCCTCTTAGGTCACACATGTCTAGAAGCTTGGCAGACTCTTCAGAGACAGAAATGACAGAACCAGGAGCACGGTGCCAGCTTCAGTCACCATAGGGCCAAGCCAGGCTAAGGGGCTTTTTCACAGTGATAGTCTCATGGGCTTAGCTGATTATCAGATGTGCCCATGGCCCCTTTTCTGACCAAAGTAGCTTAGTCTGAAACATACACCCTCACACAGCAGGGGTGATGAGGTTGCTGAGCAGAGACCAGACCCCTGGCTCTGCCACTCTCAGTGATCTGTGGGACTTTGGAAAGCCCCTTCCTGCCTCCTGCCCCACTTTCCTTCTCTAGAGAAGGCATCAGACTAAATGACCCTCTGCTTCTCTACCATCTCTCATTCTGACCCAGAGAGACCAGGGATGGCAGGCTGCCCACCACATGTCTTGGCTGCTAGAAAATTGCCCCGAGAGAAAAGCATGGTTTTAAGAAACCTCCAGCAGGTGGGAGTTTCTAGTGTCTCTTTGAATCTGACTTGGTCTGGTACTCTTTTTTTGGACCTAAGATGAGGGTTGGTCACCCAGAGATGGAGAGGCTGGAGAGGTGTGAGTTCGCTGGGTCTCCTTTCCTTCCTTCCACCATTCCGTTGTCCTACAGCTATATCTGAGGCCTCCTTCTCAGCTTCCAGCAAAACCCTTCAGACATGGGTGGCAGAGGCGGGGAACCAGGTCTGTTCTCTCTCTGAGCTCTGCCCACCCCTTCATCAGATCCACCTCCATTCTGCCTCTGTGAGCCTGAGAAGGAAGGTGCTGCAGGCAAAGGCTTTGAAAGATTTCTCTTGCTTTCCAGTTAAGCTTATGAAAATAGTATTGAAATGCTAGGAAGGGCAAGACCCTTTTCTCTTGCAAATTGTAGAAAATTGCTTTGTGGAGCAGTAAGGATGGGATTGTTTCTCCTGAGGAAATGCAATTTTCAGAACATGGTCATTTCCTTTAACCAGCTCAGCTGGGGTTCCCTGAGACTTTTTTTTGTGCCCTCATTCCCTCCCCTGACCCAGGCAAGTAGGCCCCTGCTGTGTCTGCTGCTCAGGGGGCTCCGGCCCACCAAGCTCCTTGGGGGCAGAGCAGTGGTTGTGACCGAGTCTCACTGGTAATCTCTCACCGATGTCAAAAAGGACAGCTTCTTCTCCCCATCCTTCCCACCCCCCTTTTCTGCCTCTGCAGCCTCTGGCTCCATCCTCTCACTGAGCCTCCTTGGCTGTCCTGAAGATCATCTGGTGCTTAGCTGAATACCCCGAAGGGTTTTGGGTGGGAAGGGGGAGGAGTGGAAATTTGGTTGCTAGGTGACAGGTTCTATCTAGTTCTGCATCTGGGGGAGCTGTTTGAGGTGCACACGGTGAAAATGTAAACCAAATTCAAGGAGTTTAGGGCTGCCAGTTCAGAGTTGTGCTGGCCTCCCATTGCCACGGTCCGGGTGTGTGATCAGGTGTGAATCAGCTTTGTGGAGATGTCTTCTTCCTGCTGGGGTTTTCTTGCCATTCTCTGGAGGCCCATCACTAGCCAGGTGATTCAGGCTTACCCATTGCCATTCAGCCTTAACCACAGAAGCTTGGCATGGTTTCCATCCATCTAGTATCTGTTTAATTTTCAGAAATCCATAAAAATATCTATGATGCACTCAATTGATTTCACTCTTTCACAGATTTAAGCCTTGTCCTTTCCACATTTGCCTTTTTTTCCTTTCCCATATTTGCTTGAAGTCCTTTCAGATTTCTTCTAGTTTTCCATCTGTGTTCTTCCTGGCTGCTCTCACTGGGTGGGCAGCTCTTCCTTAACCTTGTTCCCATTATGGCTGGGGAATTAGTAGGAGCAGGACCAGACTGTGGCCTCAGTGCTTATATCTGGTCAGGTGTTATAAGCCTGCTACAAGGGGATGAAATCTTAGCCATTTCTTCCATGTTTATGTGTACAGTTGATTAAGTCACAGGCCCCTTCCTGGCTTTGTTGTTTGTAGCATAGGACTACATGAAATGTCTTTGAATAAGGGATCCTTCAGATTTGTAAGCTATAAAATACAGATGGGGTTTGACTAGGTCCAAACTTTCCATCATAAATGTAGTAAATTGGCAGTGGCCGTTGGGCTTTCCAAACTGACTGGCCTGTTCAGATCTGGATCAGCACATAACCTGAAATATTGTAAGCAGTCACAGAAGTTGCAAAGAAAAGCAAACATTTTCAGATTCATCCATTAACAAGTAGTAGCTGACACATTTTTAATCAATCAGTAAACATTAAGCACCTACTGTGTGTCAGAGTTGCACAGGGCTCTACATGTTATCATCATCTAAGCCTTACAACAATGTCTGAACTAATCTTAAAGCTTTAGAGAGATGATAGCTCATGTTTGTACTTATCTGGGATCTGTGCTGGACAGAGCCTTTCTCCGTGGGAACACACTAAACTAAGTCTTCGATGGAGACAGCAGAACATTATTCTGTATTTTAAAAGGCAGCAGCCTTGGGGGAGCTCCTTGTGCAGATGGATAGGTTCATCTGAAGACTGATGGGCCCCAAGGAGTCTGATTTAAGGTTAGAAAAGAAGAATTCTAGGGTATCAGGGAAATGATAGAGAGTAGGGAACTTGGCCAATGTAAAAGCTGATTTTTAGACCTATTTTTGAGCTCAGAAAACCAAGTTAAAAATTGCTTTTTTATTAAACTATTAACTCAAACAGATTTAGGATTTTTTTTAAATGAACTTTTCAGGTTTGGGGTCTGAACTGGGGTTTGGTCTGCCACTTCCACACATGGTCCATAACCTAAAGATACATTCCATAGTCTCTTCCTCTTGGTTCTTAGAACTATTTCTTGTTCTTTATCAGTCCAGGTTTAAGACTTAAGTATCATTGCTTTGGGGACTGATCTCCAGCCTTCTTTGGGGCTTAGTTTCTTCGTAAGAGGGGCTGAGTTGAATGATTGCCCAGGTTCCTTTCTACCTTGGGCATTCTGTGACTGATTCTGTAGCTGCCACTTATGCTTGAACCCTCCTTACTATATCTAGCTGGAATTCCATATCTCAGGATATGGATTGCTCACTATAGCAATGGCTTCCATATCAACACCCCACACAGCATATATCCTTTGGACAATGGCTGGGAGAAAGGGGCATTGGCAGTATCTTTGTGTGTGCAGGATGGAATTTGTGTGGTCTTTTCCTGAACAGTCACACTCCAGCTCCAGCCCTTTCCCCATTTAGCCCCAGGGGCACAGCACCAGGATGGCCATGGTTGTAGATTTGCTCAGTGTTGTGGATCTCCTGTTAACATGAACTGATTCTGGGAGATGTCAGTTAGTGGGCTACAGTTAACTAAACCTCCTTGAGAGGACAGGTGTGCTAGTCTTCTAAGGGGGCTGTGTTTGCATCCAGAGCCAGGCCTGGAGTTCTGGAACCAGCTCCTTACATATGTCTCTGCTTCCCAAAAAAGCAGGGCACGGCTGTGGGTACAGCAGGAATAGCAGAGAAGGTGGGAGTGGAGAGAATTATTTATATGCTAGCAGATAAATTTAGAATAGTGTTCTGCTGTCTCCATCAAAGACTTAGTTTAGTGTGTTCCCATGGAGAGAGAAAGGGTACGTCCAGCACAGACCCCAAAGGATACTCCCAGCAAACCTCGGCACAATGTAAAACATGCCTGGTGGCCAGCTGTGTTCACCTTCTTCAGAGCAAGATCTGCTGTCTGGTTTAGAGGTTTTCTTTTTCCACTAAGATGTCACTATCCTCAGTTTTGTGGCTTTTGTCCTAATTTGTATGTAAGCTACAAACTCAGGTATCCTCAGGAACAAATCCTGAAGAGTTACAAAGAATACCCATGTCCTACTTCATCATTCAGGCCAACCCTGTGCTTTCATTACCATGGGAGGCTTCTCATCATTTGTAGGCAGACCTGAACATGGGTGCCCTCCCCCAAACACATGGCTTTCCCTTGGAAAGTGGTTTCTGTCAGTACATGAACCCTCCGAGATGAAAAGGGTCTAAGTGTGATGGAAAATAAACCAGAAACCTTCCTACAGTTACAGTTCTCTCCTAGTGGTCACATCTGGTGATTCATATAGACATAAAGGGTAGGTACTGCCAGAGGGAATCTAGAAAATGTTGCTAAAGATGATGAAGTCTTGGGGAAGTCACTGAAGACCTTCAGCATGTTTGCCTTTGGAAGGCAGTAGCTTCAGGAGAGACAAGCAGACTGCAAACAGCCAATTTAGTGAAGAAGAATGGTTTCTGAGAATAGGATTAGGATTTCTGGACCAAGGCTTCAAATGTAGGAATAACACACTCTCGTGGGCAGAGGTGGAGGGCACCTAACAGTGTCTGGTGTGAAGATAGTTGCCTAGATCTTGTGAAGCAAATCCAAATGTTTGCTTTTTTTTTCTCAAATATTTTATTTTTTTTCCAAACACATGTAAAAAAAATTTTGACGTTTTTTAAAATTTTGAATTCCAAATTCTTTCTCCCTCCCCTCTGCACCATCATTGATTTGATATAGGTTATACATGTGCAGCCGTGCAAAACAGGTTTCCGTATTAGTCCTGTTGTGAAAGAAAATACACAAAAACAATACAAGGTCCAAAAGGGTCTGCTTTGGTCTGCATTCAGACTCCATGGGTGTGAACAGCATTTGGCATCATGAGTTGGTCATCAGACAGTGTTGCAATTACCATGTACAGTGTTCTCCTGGTTCTTCATCAGTTCATGTAAGTCTTTCCAGGTTTTTCTAAAAGCATCCTTCATTTCTTACAGTACAATAGTATTCTTTCACAATCATATACCACAGCCATTGTCCAATTGATGGGCATCCCCACATTTTCCAGTTCTCTGCCACCACAAAAAGCTGATGTATAAAAATACATCAGTTCTTTTCCTTGTTTTAATCTTTTTAGGATACAGACCTACTAATGCTGTTGCTGGCTTAGAGGGTGTTGAATGGCCCTTTGAGTATGATTCCGAAGTGCTCTCCAGAATGGTTGACTCAGGTCACAACTCCACCAACAGTGTATCAGTGTCCTAGTTTTCCCACATCCCCTTCCACATTTGTCATTTTTCTTTTCTGTCATATTAGCTAATCTGATAAGTGTGAGGTGTTACCTCAGTTGTTTTAATTTGCATTTCTTCCTAATTGCTAGTGATTTAAACATTTTTTCACATTATTAAAGGTAGCTTTGATGTCTTCTGAAAGCTGCATGTTCATATCCTTTAACCATTTATCAATTGGAAAATGATTTATATTCCAGTGAATTTGACCTATTTCTCTTTATATTTGAGAAAAGAGGCCTTTATCAGAGAAACTTGCTGTAAATTTTCCCCCCAGTTTTCTGCTTTCCCTCTAGCTTTGGTTTTATTTGTGCAAAACCTTTTTTTAACTTAATTTAATCAAAATTAGTCATTTTGTAGCCTGTAATGATCTCTATTTCTTGTTTAGTCAAATGTTCCCTTATCCATAGATCTGACAGATGAACTGTGTCATGCTTCCCTGATCTGCATATGGTGTCACCCTTTATGTCTAAATCATGTACCCATTTTGACCTAACCCTGGTGTATGACGTGAAATGTTGGTCTATACCTCGTTTCTGCCAGTTGCTCTCCAGTTTTCCCAGTACTTTTTGTCAGATAGTGAATTTTTGTCCTAAAAGCTTGGGTCTTTTTATTTATCAAATGGCAGGCTACTGTTGTCATTTCCATGTATTGTGTACCTGATCTGTTCCATTGATCTGCTACTCAGTCTCTTAGGCAGTATTGATGATACTTCTTTGTAATAGTTTGGAATCTGACATGACTGAGCTCCCTTCCTTCACATTTTTTGATTAACTTCCTTGATATTTTTAACCTTTTGTTCTTCCAGGTAAATTTCGTTATTTTTTTTCTAGCTCTATAAAATAATTTTTTGGTAATTTGGTGTGGCACTAAATAAATTAATTTGGGTAGAATTGTCATTTTTATAATATTGACCTAGCCTAGAGCAGTTAATAATTTTCCAGTTGTTTAGATCTGATTTTATTTGTGTGAAAAGTGTTTTGTAATTGTGTTCGGATAGTTCCTGGGTTTGTGTTGGCAGGTATATTCCCAAGAAGATGTATAAATATTGTATATTATTAATATATTTATATAACGAGTTATTTTAAATGGAATTTCTCTTTCTCTTGCTGCTGGATGTTAATGTGTAGAAATGCTGATGATTTGTGTGGGATTTTTTAATGTTCTTCAACTTTGGCAAAGTTACTAATTATTTCAACTTGTTTTTTAGTTGATTCTCTAGAAATTCAAGGGCATTTAAGTTTATAAAAAAGAAGAGGTGTTATTGGGGGGAGGAGTGGGGACAGGAAGACAAATAACAGTACAGATTTCCAAAGATTGTCAGGAAGCTTAAAATCAAAAAAGGGTTTTGTGGCACTTTGTGGGGACCAGATCCGTGATTGAGGTGCATGGGACAGTAGCATTACCTGTGAGAAAACAGAGCCATTCAGCCCTCAGTTCTGCTTCTCTTTCACCTGGAGAGGATAGGTGCCAAATAGTCACTCAGGAGAACTAGGGAGAGTAATAGAGCTGTCCTTGGTGCTTAGTAGGGACCGTGTGAGAGTTCATTGGAGAAGGGCAGGCCGGCCACATTTCTAAAAAGAACGACAGATAGGCATGGACATTTGGCTTCAGGTCCTGGTCAAAGTTTGCAAACATGTTGAAGATGGAGCCGTGGTCTCAGAGAGCTGGCAAGGTCGGGGAGGAAGTGTCATCGAAAGCCTGGTCTGGTTCCCTCAGGCTGGTAGGCCAGCAAGGGCTTTGGATTTGTTTACCCAGAGGGGAGCAAAGCCTTCAGCGTTTTCTAGTGCTATTCTTATAGCAGATATGGAGAGGTGTGGGCTAGATAGTGGTGCTCATAAAGTCAGTTAGTGTTTATTAAGAGCCTGCTGTGTGTCAAGCACTGTGATTAATTCTGGCAATATAAATAAGAAAAAGAACTACAAGTCCCTATCCTCAGGAGGCTTACAGTGTAATAAGGAGCGGGGGAGGGAGGAAGGGGCCTGGACCAGGGAATGCCCAGTGCAGGGTGTGATGACCTTTGGAGTCAAAACCAAGCAGAGCCACTGATGAAGATGGAGAGCATTAGTCCTATTCAGAATTGTTGAATGCGCTGACTCAGCGAGTAGTCACCATGGCAGGAAATCTCTGGGAACCTTTGCACTGTGACTTAGATAAGGCATGGGAGTGGTTATCAAACCTGCAGATAGAACAGAACTAACCCAGTGGGGGATGGGGCCCAGAAAGCTCCACGCAGCTAGAACATAAAAATGTGATCCAATGAGATCACGTACAAAATCTCATCTTTATTCAAAACAAGCTGCTTCCCAAGCCCAAGGTAGGGGGGCTTGGCTAAATGGCGTTCATCTGAAAACGATCTGGGGGTTTTAGTGGACTTCACGTTCCATGTGACCCCACCTAATGATTTGACCTCCTGGAAGCTCTTTGAAGAGACCAAGGACTGGGTGGGTAAAGTTTGTTCTATTGCATGGTCAGGCCACAGTTAATTATCTTTCCTTGCTGGGGGTACCACCATTTTAGAAAGGTCTCTTTCCCCCTTCTGTGCATGACTATCCTTGGGCCAGTCTAGGGGCTGCTACCTGCCAAGGTCATTGCCTTAGACCAACGCTGGCCTGTGGGAAGGCATGCTCTCACCACTCCAGGCCCAGGCTGAGCCTTCTGGGGTGTTGGTGTGTGAGGGCTTTGGGGAGCCAAAGTCAAATCTTGATCTCCCTGCTATGAATCCTGTGACCTTGGGCAAATCACTTCTTCACCTGAGAAGTGAGGGGGGGACCACCTACTTCCCAAGGTGTCACTGAGTATCAGAGCACTCTCACAAGGCTGCCAACATTTAGATTGCCATGAGGTTTGCACTACGGTCTTGTTTGATCTCGGTGATAACCTTGTGAAGTAGCAATATCATCATCTCCATTTTATCGATGAGGAAACAGCTAAGAGGGTGAGTGATTTATTCGTAATTGTTTAGCTATTAAGTATGTGGGGCAGGATTTGAACTCAGATCTTTTGGATGCCAAATCTAGCCCACTTTGGTTGTTTCTCTCAGTCCTAGAAAAGAAAAGGCATAAACAATAGCTTCCCCATCCCTCCCTGAGCCAGTGTCGGATGATACTGAAAATGGGGGAGAGGTGACGCTGCAGGGCTCAAATATGGGACCTTAGACCTTCTGCCAACCAGAGAACTATGTTATGTGACCTGTGACCCTACGTGTTGGAGGTTTCACATTTTATTTTTTATTTATTCCTCTTTGCCTCATTGTGGCACAGAGGGGACAGTGTGTTCTTTGAACCTTGGCTAGCAGGCTCCATGGCCAGGCTGGTCCCAGCAGTGACCTTGTTATAGGCGTGGGGACTGGGGACACTTCCCATCCAGCCTAGAAGGATGTCATTGTTCCTGTCCCATTCCCACTCCACCCCCAGTCTGGGGACTCTGGGCAAACCTCAGAGATCATCCAGTCCAAGACTTTATGATTTTTCAGATAACTGAGACCAGAAAGAGGGATGGACTGGCCCCGGATCACACAGGAAGCAAGTGGCTCCAAAGAACCAGGATTGGAACCTAAGTCAGAATCCGGCTGTGTCAAGGATGCTCACTTTCCGTTCATCTCCTGACACCTAGAAGAACAGTTAGGGTCACAAAACTAGTTTTCTTAAACTGGTTTAAAAAAAAAAAAAGAAGTAATGTGGCCTTGAATGGAAGGGTCAGCTCATGGGCCTCATGCCCATGACATTGTGGAGGCCCCAGCCCTATGGGTCAGGGCTCTCTGCCAGGGGACTGAGGCCACTTCCTCCAGCCTTTTTGCCCCTCTTTCACAGTTGGGGAGCCCCCAGGAAGATTCTTTGGAGGGATGAGTTCCTCCTTCATCCCACCCCTACCAGCTACTGGCCTCCCCTTCTGGAAGTAAAAGTTAATTTGCTTCCAAATTGCCCGAAGGCCAATTGTGAATTCCTCCATTTGACAGCACCTTCCATTATGAGGCAGGTGAGAGAGATTGGTTAGAAATATCTACATGAAAGGAGAAGATTCTGCCAGGCGCCTTCCCCATTTGCTTTCTTGACAGCTCAGGCCCTGAGCTTTCTATTTTTAGAAGGTCATTGAGAAAATCAGCAGTGCGTGAACCGCACAAAATTGCTGGGACTTCCACAATTGAATTTATGGGCATTGCAGGCCCAGGGAGCAGGCACACGCTGCTGTGGCCCTGAATCTACTCGCGTGCTTCCAGCATGTGGGTCCCAAGACCCAGGGAAGCCACTAGCCTTGCCTTCCTTGGGAATGAGGCTGCCCTGTGGCCCTAAGGGGAGAGAGACCACCTACTTTGAACCCCACCAGACTGGTAGAATTTAGAGCCCAGCTAGGAAGCCTCTTCCTGGCCAACTGAGGGGTGTGAGGCTGGCCTCCGGCCTCTCAGTCCTCTGCAGAATGGGGGGTGGAGGCCGTGAATATTCATGAGATGCTGTATCTCCTATTGGGCTGGTAGAGCTCATTAGCCAGCACGGGCTCAAGGATGCCAGTGTCCAGGACTCCTCCATGTTCCTCTGCAGTCAGAGGACAAGCTGATGGCCCTGGAGCTGGGTCTCCATTAAGAGAGTGTGGCAGCTGGGTGCTACTTTCCTTTCCCTAGCTGGGCTGGCCTAGGAATTAGTGCCCACCCGGGTTCCTCACTGCAGAGCTGGTGTCACCCTAAAGGCCTCTTGTTCCCCTAAATTCAACAGGCCCCTTCTGAAACCTGCTTTGCACTCACCAGTCATGTCCAGGTGAGCTCTGAGCTGTCTGCCTGGGATCATGGCCCCAAAAGGCTCTCTGGGGTCCCCCTGTAAGTCCCCTGGAAACCCAGTGTGTTTCTTGTGCCAAGTTTCCAGATACTTTGCTCTGCTCCTGGTGGGGTGATCAGGGGCTTTGCTTCCTCTTGCAGAACTGTACTTCATTGAATTTTCATGACATTGGGGACAGCAGGAGCTTCATATCATGGGAGGCCCTTCAGGTGAACCAGAGGAGCTGGAATCTAGCCATGGTCAGCCCACCCTCCACCCACTGGCCTCAAGGGGCTTAGGGCGATTGCCTGACCCCTGCCGGGGCCTTTCCAATGTCTTCCAGGGCGACAGTTCCCAGTTAGGAAGAAGCAGGGGCCTTGGGCTGTGGGCCCCTTGTGGTCTGTAAAAGCCTGTAGGGGTTTGAGTGGGCTGAATGGGGTGACTCTAGGGTGAGGCCTGCAGAGGCCTCTGAGCTGTGTGGTGATAGCTGAGAGCATGGCAGAGATAATGGTCTGGTCACTTCTTATCCCCAGTCCTTCTCTCTCCTCCAGGCCTTAGCCTACGCCTCAGAGGATGGTGTCCTCACGGAGGCCATGATTGACACCCGGGTGAAGGATGCCATCCAGCAGCACCAGCAGAAGATGGAGTGGCTGAAAACAGAGAGGATGGAGGGTGGCAAGAGCCAGCCTCTCCCTCTGTTCAAGGAGAGCCCACTTATGTAAGGGCAGGAGCCCCCCTCAGGACATAGGAAAAGAGAGGTCTATCGAAGGGCAAATCATGTGTCCAGGCCGGAGCCGGGACCTGCAGGGCTGAGCCTGCGGTCATCCTCCCCAAGACCCCCAGGCGGGAGGTGATGGCAGGAGCCACAATAAAGGATTTAGCATGAGCCAACCTGTGCCCCTCTGTGTGCCGAGGTCTTTCTGTCAAGTGCCAAAGCTGAAATCTTTTATCAGCCCAAGAGCTATGTGCCAGCTGTGCCCATGGGTCTCCAGCAAATGCCGAGTTCTGGAGCTCAATTCACAGACGTGCCCAGCTGAGGAAGGACCATCCAGATGACTCAGCCCTCTCCTTTGATGGGTGACATGGTGCCGACAGATTCACTAATTCTGCAAAGATTGAATAAAACCCAGCTCTCTTTCTCTTGTCCTAAACATTGAGGTGCCCCGGGGGAATCCTGGTCCCATAAATTGCCTCTTGGAGCCTTCAGGGCTGGGCACCTGCCTTCAGAATCTCTTCAGAGAGAGGAGGCCTTTGTTTCTGGGGCTGGGGGGAGACCAGAAAGGCCCCCCACAGTCCCTCAGGCTGCTCCCCTACCTACCTACTGTTACCCCAGAGCTCTTATCTCCCCAGAATGGTAAGGATCCCTGACTGGAACTGAGAGCCTGGTACCCCCACTATCCAGCTCCCTTTCTGTGCCACTTATCACCTTATGGGCCTCCCTGTGGACTCCTCTACTTATTTCCCCATAGTATGGACAAGCCTGACTTAGGGCTAGAAACCACCCCTCTCCTGGCCAAATGCTCCAAAGTCCAGGCTGGTTCTGAGGCTGAGAGAGACAAATGACCCCCAAGGTTTGAAGATGGAAGGACCCCTGATTGTGGCCCCCCAGGTTTCCAGTCTTCGCTGCCCACTCTCTCTGGGGCAACTTGCCAAGTTGGGGGGGAGCAGGGGTGGCAGGGACCCAACAATCCTGAGCCGACTGGAGATGCTGGACTCGATAAATGACCTTCAAGGTGTTTTTGTGATTGCTGTGGTGTTCATTTTCTAAGTTCTGAATGTGTGTGATCCATCTTAGATGGGCCCCCAGAGCCAGACCTCCAAAGGGAAAGGGAAGGGCATTGGTCAGTGATGGGCTAGGCCCAGAACTGAGGCTTCTTGTCCTTATCTCTCCCAGGGCTGTAGCCTTTCTCATTGCCCTGCCCTGAGCAGTATGCATTGATGACCCACAGTGCAAATGAAAGCCAAGGTTCCCTCCACTCTGACCTGTACTTCCCCAACCTTGGGTCATCCCAAGGTTACCTGAAAATCAACAGAGAAGATTCTTGGGCCTAGTCTCTCCTGTGGATGTTGACCTGAAACAGGCCTCTCTTGAGCCCTCAGTGCCCGGTCCTCAGGCTGGTGACACCCCTGCCTTTTATTCCCCCAGGCTGGGGGCTTGGCTGGGTAGGGAGGGACAACATGCTATTAAGCCAGGTTACTGTCAGACTCAGCAGGAGGGACCAAGGGTATGCAGGTAAAAAGAACCTGATCCTTCTACCTAGAAACCCACCTTGGGTGTCTAGGTATGGTAAATATGCCAAGTGTGTGGTGTGGTGTGGTAAATAAACCAAATAAAGTAGCTGGGAAAAGATGGCAGTGCCTACCCACCACTCACCTATTACTGGGTCCAAGCTGAATGGAGACAAAAGGACCCCTGGCTTGGCCTCAGATCTGCCCCAGCCCCTTTGGCCTCATGGCCCTGTGCATCAGGCTAGAAGGGGTTGAGGGCCAGTTACGGTGTTTGAACCCGGGTCTTGTGTCCTTCCTACCCCTCCCTATTCCACAAGGCCACCACAAGGGAACTTTTTAGGGACAGTATTTAGCTATGGAGGGAAGGAAGCATCACAAACCCGGCTCAGTCATCTAGAAGTGTAACGTGGCTAACCCGAGAAGCATTCCTTTGCGGAGAGGCAGAAGGCTGAGGCTTTGCTTTATTCTCTGACTGTGGCAAGGAACAGGTTCCCAGGGCCCTAAGTGGCTTCCAAGACTCCCAGTCCATCCAGCCTGTCCTTCAGAAGGATGGGCCTCAAGCACACAGTTATTCAGCCTCTGCAGGGGGCTCACTACCCTTCCAGGTAACCCTTACACTCAAAGCTACCTCTGCTCCAGGACCAAGCAAAACCAGTCTAATTCACAGCCATCACTAGCCCTGAATCTTCTGCAAGAGAAATAAACACCCCCAATTCTATGGGACCTTCACATTTACCTGATCTCAAGGCCCTTCCCTAGGCAGGTAGCCTTCCTCTGGATACCTTCTAGTTCACCAAATCTTGCCTAAAATGTGGTGCACCCAGAACCTAACTAGGACAGAATACAAGTTCTAGACTAACACCGTCAGTTGGGGAGCACAGACTTTGAGATCAGGGACACCTGAATTCAAATCCAGCCTCAGACACTTGCTAACTGGGTGACCTTGACCAAATCACTTCTGTCTGCCTCAGTTTCCCTATCTGTAATGGGGGAATAATAGTCCCTACTTCCCAGTAGGTGTGAGAATTCCTAGAGTGTGAGAATTAAGTAAGATTTTATGAAGTACTTTGCAAATCTAATGGTTCTGGAAACTGTCTCCCTCACTGTAGCTTTAGTTAGCATTACTTGGGGGAACGGTCCCATCATCCTGTGGACAGAATTCATCCCTTTCCCCTCTCCCCCAATTGCTTTCTGTCAAAATGCTGCCTAGCCCTGTCTGCTCCTGTACCCATCCTGTCCTTATGAAATGGTTTTTTGAACCCAGGAGTAAGACTTTTCATTTATCCTATTTGATTTCATCTTCTCAGATCTGACCCAGTGGTCTATCTGAACAAGGCCTTTTCTGACACACCAGGCCAAGATCGTGTCACTAAAATAACTAAATCCTGCAAGATGAGAGTAAGCCAACCAGAGTAGAGGTTGCTCCCCGGCAACCATAGTCCTGGGTCTACAGGAAGCGAAAGAAGAGGCAGACTCAGGACATGCCCCAAACATTTTTACTGACTGAGGCAACCAGGCCCAGGGAGAGGGAGGGATGAAGTCATGGTGAGCAGGCCAGTGGAGGTGATCACAGTGAAAGGCCGAGGGGGCCTGAGGCAGCTCTGGTCTGGGCCTACACTAAAAAGTCTTGAGATGAGGGGATTGAGAGTAGACAGGGATTCTCCCCTTCCATAGGACCAGAATCAAGTTATTCAGGCACCCAGAAGAATTCTATTTTGCTGATGACAGAAGGGGAGAAGGCCAGTCCTCCTAGCCTCTCCCTTACCTGTGCATACTCCATGCAGACCCCATCAGGTCATGTGCCCATGCTTCATGCATGTGATCACATATGGTTCACACAGGCACAGATTGGCACCACGCATTCACCCCAACCCTACTTGGTTTCCTCCCAGAGAAACTTCGAAGAATGGTACCTGGGATTCCTACGCTCCCTGCCCTCATCACTCTCCACTGCCTCAGGCCTATGACCCTCACCTTCCATGCACCTGCCCCTGGTGATATACTGAGCAACCCGTTGTCCAAGCTCGGGCCCTGGGGCTTACGGGACCTATCTTCCACACCTCTGCCGCCTCTGCACACCCCATCCCTGCATCCTTCCTCCTGCCTGGAAAGGGGGTCTTCCTACAGACGAGGGTCCTCTTCCTCTTTGAGGCCCTGACACCTTCCTCTGGGAGTCAGCTTCCCAGACAGCCTGACAAATGAACACAGACAAATGTGGACAGGAAACACACAGACACGGGCCATTAAAAAAAAAAAATAACGTGATCCCAGACAAAGAAACTGAGCAGAAACAGAATTAAACCAGTGGATGGAATGGACTAGAGGCTGATCCCACTTAGTGGGCAACCCCCAGGGCTCTGAGGGGTTAAGAAGTTCTGGACAGAGCCCAGAGTCAGAATGGAGGGCCAGGGGATGAGGATGGGGACTGACCAGAAACTGAAACAACCAGGTACTCCTAAAACCATAGCTGGGACTGAGTTGTCTCAGGCCCCCTCTTCCCTACTAAGGGTGCCTTCCCTCTCCCGTCTCCATCTACCCAGCACCCTGGAGTCAGTTTTTAAAAAACCTAAACACCATGAATCACCCATACCCAGTCTAGACACACACACACACACACACACACACACTCTCTCTCTCTCTCTGTCTCTGTCTCTCTCTCTCTCTCTCTCTCTCTCTCTCTCTCTCTCTCTTCCCTCCCCTGCCAGGGGTCCAAAGTCACCCAACTGCCACCCCACCCTGTCTGGGTAGCACCTTCCTTCCAAGAGCTCTAAGCATTTAAGGGAAGTTGCTTGATGGTGCAACTTTGCTAACACTTCCCTCTCCACCCCTCGTGTTTCTTCTGGGATGTTCAAGTGTGGCACTCCTCTCCTAGCTTGGGAAACTGAGCCTGGGAGTCCCAGATGCAAGAGAGGGACCCCCCCTCAGCTCATATCCTACCCTATCTCTCATGAGGCATCCCCCCTCCCCAATTTTCTTCTTCCCTGGCCTTTCCTTGACCTACAGTCAGATGACCCTCTCAGCACAGGCCCTAGGGGAACTCCATCCCATCCCCTCCCACCCCAAACCCTATGCCCCTAAAAAAAAGAGAAAAGACACAGCACCTTCTTCTGGGAGCCCCACCCAAGTGCAGGATGACCACCCAGGCTGCCCAGGCAGCAGAAACCCTGGGCCCAGGGGCCAGGAGAGGGCTGGGGCCCTAGAGAGGTGCTGTCCAGGGTTTGAGGGGCTGGGCTGTATAGCCCCCCTAGGGTGGGGGAAGGGTTTATAAGCAAAGATCCTTCTTACATATGTACAGAGGTCCAGTGCTGGGGCCCAAGCAGGCCAGGGTCAGGGCCAGGCTGGCTCCTGGTCCACATAGGGTGGGCACAGTCAGCTGAAGGTCCATAGGGCTTGGCCCCAGGCTCCCAGGAGTATAGCCGTAGACACTGGGCAATGTCCACCCTGTGGTCCAATGGTCTGTCCATGTGTCCCAAGTCCCTCCATGGGCTTAACCAAGCCAAGGCAGGGGCTCAGAGGTGCCGGGGGCTAGGGTGGCCATTGTGGTAAAGCTTCTGTTTAATGTGCACCATGTTTCCCGTGGGCTCCTCGTATGGCCGGTGGGGTCGTTTCCGGAAGTCCTTCAGACTACAAAATTTGGGGAGCCAGGACCATGAGTTGTCTGCAGGAGGATATGGAGAAGGAGGGGGAAAGGGAGGAAGAGAGTCAAACAAATGTAACAATCCAGAGAATGTAATGTAACAATCCAAAGAATACAATGTAACAATTCAGAGAATACAATGTGACAACCTAAGCTCCTGAAGGGAAAGGGTCCTTTCATGTTTGTTTTTGTATCATACAGTAAGTACTTAGTGAACAGATACAACAGATTGGATTCACAAGTGCCAGTTTGGACTCAGTCCCTGGAGACAGGGTCCAAACTCTACCATGTATATGCCATATTTCTAGTGAAGAACCCACCAGAGAGCTGATCAGGCCACAGGATACACCATTAGACTATGAGCTTTTTGAGAGCAGGGACAGGTGTTTAGGGTTTTTCCCCCCCTTTCTTCACATAGTAGGTGTTTAATAAATGCTAGTTAACTATCTGATCCCCTTGGGGGTACTAGAGAATGAGAATAGCTATGTCCCATTCTGGAGTCAAGCCTGGGGACAGTCTCTCCCACTGAGGGAGGGGGAAGGGGCCACCTCTTAGAGCCAGAGACACCTCTGAGAAGAAAGACCTCCAGCCTCGGAAGAAGCCCATGTCTGTCCCCATGATTGCCTCAGTTTCCTTGTTTGCTAAGTCTCAGGTCTCCAACCCTCAAGTCTCCTGAGTCTGTCTCCTCGGATTTTTAGCCCTTTGATCTCTCAGTCTCATGGCATGGTTGAAAGCTAACTTTTGCAAACATTTCCTGTTGCTCCTGTTACATTTGCCATTCTAACCAGACTGGTCTGCTCTCCATTTCCTGCCTCCACAGCTTTGTACACACCCACTGTCACCACATCCAAGGCCTGGAATGCATTCCCTTCCTCACTCCCACCTCTTTGAAGCCTTTCTCTTCTAGCAGTCTTCCCTGATTCGCCCACCTACCCACCTAGGTAGAAATGGTTTCTCCCTCCTCAGACAATCTTGAACTTAGCTATTGGAATTCTGTAACCTCCAGTAGAAGCTACGTTTCTTGTATAATAGATCTAAAGCTAGGAGAGTCCTTGGAGGTCATCTGGGGCCAACCTCCTCATTTTACAGATGAATAGAGTCCCAGAGTGGTCAAACACAGCAAATAACATGGCTGAGGTTGAAATTTAGGTCCTTCTCCAGATTCTAACAGGTTTCCATTCTGGATTTTATTTTCATTGCCCTCCACCCCCGCCATAGTGGCTCAAACACAGGAGCTGCTTAATAAGGGCTTGCTTCACTGACCTCAATTTGTTCCCGAGGCCCCCTGGCCCCACCTGCCTCAGCAGCTCATCCCCAGAGTGCTCCCTCCTCAGTCCAGCCCAGTGCTCACCAAAGCGGCGACTGGCCCTCCAGGCCCGCACAGCACAGTGCAGGACCCCATCCATCCACACCAGGAACCAGCTGATACAGAATCCCAGCAGCAACCCCAGCATCAGGTCAATCTCCTGCTTGGTCACGTTGTCTGTCACAAAGTAGTTCTCTGAGGAGTCGACCACAGACTGGTCCCCGTCGTAGGGAATCACGTAGTGAATGTGGTGCCTGAGGACAGTGGTGGGGACGAGAGCCACAATGAGGGATAATGGGACAGTATGAGGGGCTGCCCACTCCCCAAAGATGGCCTTATAGGGGTACCCGAGAATCCAAGATGGGGTTTGGGAGCAAGGGCCTCATTAGGGGAGGGGCTGCATCACACCAGAACTTCTCAGTCCCCCTCTCCCCATGACAAGAGCAAAGGAGAAGGCAGGACAGTTTTTCAGTCACCAGGAATGCCTTACTGTTGTCTCCCCAAAGAACTGAGACCCTACCCCTCAGTACAGAGGCACCCACCTCCCGCCTATGCAGACACCTTCCCCAGAGCAGAGACTTCCATAGTGGAAAGATGCTCCCTTCAATACAGAGACCCCTAAACACAGAGACCTCCCATGGCAGGGACCTCCTCACACCAGAGACCCCTCATCAAAGAGACCCTCTAGACCCAGAGCTGAGGGGGTCCCCTTTTCTGGTAACCCTAACTGCTAGAGTCTTCACCTTCTATCCACTTGATAGATTTATGCATAGTCTCCCCACTTAGATAGGGACCTCCTAACAAGAGCAAATACCGAGTTTTTGTCTTTGTATCCTCACTACTTAGCATGGTGCCTGACACAAAGTAAGTGATTGAGAAATGCTCGTTGACTTACTTTTCAACAGAGAAACCCTCTTCCAACCTAGAGTGCTTCCAAGGGAGACATTCCCAACAGACACCACTCAGCCCTAAGCCCCCTTAGCATGAGCTCTTCATGGCACAAAGGCCCCTCCTTATTTAGTAGGATTCCTCCTACCAGCTTGGAAAAACTTGGGACAGCAAGAGAGTCCCACTGTTCCCTTGGAACACTTGGGGCCACCGCCAGGACTGCATTGGGAGGCAGGGAGAGAAGCAGCCTCTGCCACCACTGTCCTCACTCCCACTCCAGTCCCTCTCCCCTTGAGCCCATCACTGAGCATTCAGGATTCTCAGGCCTTTGAATAATCAAGCCCAAGAAACGTCCAAATATTGATACCAACAAATGACGCTGAAGGAAGGGATGGGAAAACAGATGCCATGACTGAGGGAGGGGAGAGAAAGAAGCTGGACCTGTGGTACAGACACACACATAGACACCCAAACACAGTTCCACAATACCATAACACAGACACATGAAGAATTACAGTCTCAAAAGCAAAATTGCCCAGTGATTCAGAAAGATAATAGATGCACCCAGATAGAGCCAACATAGTCCTGTGTGACCCTGCAGGGGGGTTCTGGGAGGTAAGTTGAGCCATGGAGTCACACACACACACACACACACACACACACACCCCATTACAGATATACACACATAATGAGAGGCTGACATCCACAGTCATCCCGAGTCACCTGGGCGCCAGGCACGGTCCCATAGAGTGACTGCAGGCTTTGGGAGGGGAACTAGGGAGTCAAAAAGGAGCCATCAGGCTTCAGGGGAATTCTCAGAGCCACATACCAGCTCTGAGTCATCTCCCAGCCGAGCCTTTGCTCTGCAGCCACCTAGGACTGGAAGAGACGAGACGTATGACGGTGACACAGAGGGCCAATGAGAAAAAAGAGCCAAGAGAGGAACCAGGACATGGAGCCAAAGGTAGCTTTCCAAGTGATCCGCTCAGACACTCCCAGAAGCTGTGGACCCTCTCCACACCCCGAGGGCTGGAGGCAGTCACATCCCCACCTCTTCCCAAGCCAGACGGTACTGCCAGGCTCCCTGGGCCTACAGGCATCTGTTCTATTCTCTCATCTCCTGTGGCCCCCTTGACAAGTCAGCCCTTCCTCCATCATCTCTGACCTTAGCCTCTGATCTGGTCTCTGTGCCTAAAGGCTCTCCCCTCTATAATCCAGCCTCCTCACAGTCATCAGGCCCAGGGAAGATGCAAAAGGCCAGCTGCCCATCACCCCTATGATAAAATGAAAACATCCTCAGCCTGCCCTTGAGCCCTCCAAAATTCTGCCCTACCCAGTGACCACTGCTCACAAGGCTCCCATTCTGGTCAGACAAGCCTCCTACACATGGGGGACTCTATCATCTTCTTTCCTGTCTTTACATAGTCTCTTCCCCATGCTTGTAAGCAGTGCCTTCTTCACCTCTGATTGAGGGATTTACTATCCACCTCCATGGGTCAAGGGAAAGACTTTGACTGGATAAGAGGGCCCAGGTTCAAATCCTATCTCTGTGTATCATTGGATCCTCACTTGAGCTCTCTGGGCCTCAATTTCCTCATGTGTAAAATGAGAGGGTTGGTCTAGATGACCTCTGAGGTCCCTTTCTAAAGCCTAGCTCAGCTGTCCTCTGTCATGCAAGGCCTTTCCCTATACTGTCAAATACATGTAGTGATCTCTTGAACTTTCTTGTTGTGAAATGCAGAGAGCCCTGGACCTGGAGTCAGGAGTTCAAATCTAGCCTCAGACACTAACTAGCTCTGTAATCTGGTCAAATCACTTAATGCCTCACTTTCCTCATCAGTAAAATAAGGAGGATAAATATCTAGATGGAACCAGGAGCAAATGAGATAATATTTTTAAAGCACTTGGCACATTTCCATTCTTCCTGTTTTCTAAGGTCCAGCCTTCTCTACAAAACCCTGACCACTTCAGCAAGAACCCTTCTACAGCCCTCAGGGGCTCAGAGAGGGAGGAGGTTTTCAGTCTAACCTCTAGTCCTATGCAGGAATCTCTTCTCAAGTATGGTGAGGGGGAGGGAAACTACCAAGCCCCTTCCTGAATACTCTAGAAAAGGATAACACATTCCATTCTGAGACAGCTCCTACACTTGAGTCTCCACAACTTTCATCCATTGCTGGGTGGTGCAATGGATAGAGCATGAAGGACCTGAGTTCAAAACTAGCCTCATACACTTCCTGCTGTGTGACCCTGGATAAGTCACCTAAACCTGCCTGCCTAAAAAACAAAACAAAACAAAAACCAAACAACTTTCACCCATTGCTGAGTGGTGCAATGGATCCTCTTAGAGTCAGGAGAACCTGAGTTCAAATCCAAACTCAGACGCTTCCTAGCTGTGTGACCCTGGACCTTGAATGCCTAAAAAAAAAAACTTTCACCCATTGCTGCCTGCCTGCCCTCTAGGCCAAGTAGAATGAAGCTAACCCTTCCTCCGTGTAGCAGCCTTGCAAATACTAGAAAACACCGATCATGTGGCCCCTCCTCCAAGTCTGACCACCCAATGCCTTCCCCACATCCACCTGTGTCCCAAATCCAGGTTCTCAGTAGCCTTTCTCCCACATGGCCCCAGAGCACTGGAGGAGGCCTGACTGAGGCTGACGCCAGCAGCAGCACAGCCTCCTCAGCCCTGAGGCTCATGCTTTTCTTACTGCCATCTTGTCAACTGTTGATTCCTAGTGACTCATCAGCCATCCAAACCATCAGAATTCTTTCCATGGCAATGGAAAGGGAGCTATAATTGGTCATCACAGGGGTACCTTCTAACTGTGGACTTCTTTGAATTTGATCATGAGAATCCACATTTCTCTAGAAGCTGAGGGCTTTCAAAGTCCTGTCCTTTACCATGGGTACCCAGGCAATGTCAGGAGAGGTAGGGGGTGGTCCCAGATGCAGCAGGTGGCCCCCCCTGGGGAGTGCTGACAGGAATAGGCAGCCCCCACCAGGCCTTTTCTTCTCCATGTTAAGCACCCACAGTTTCTTCAACTGAGCATCATAGGTCTTGGCCTTCCAGGTCCCTCACAATCCTGGCAGACCTTTTTGGACACGTTGCAGCTTTTCCTTCATAAAGTACAGCCCCCACTACTAGGAACACAGTCTTCCAGAGGTAGTCTCCTTTGTTCTGGATGCTATTTGTCTCAATGCAGATTGAGATCAACTGTGTGTGTGTGTGTGTGTGTGTGTGTGTGTGTGTGTGTGTGTGTGTGTGTGCCTGCTTTGTGACACTCAACTTGGCTTGGAGTTGACTAAAAAAAAACCCAAATCTTTCTTTCTTCTCTCCATAAACTACTGCTAGACCCACCTTCCCTCAGTTTATACATGTGAAGTTGACTGAATCCAAATACATGACTTTACACTTATCCCTAGGAAATTTTGTCTTCTTACATTCCAGCCCTTTTCCATCCCAACCTACCCAGAACTTTTGGACTCAGTACCTGAGATCTCAAGATGGAAGAAATCACCTTGGAGATGGTCTCTCCATGCTCATTTCACAGATGAAGAGACGGAGCCCCCAGAAGGTCATGTGTCTTGTTCAAAGTCGCACAGATAGTGAGCCACAAAGCCAGAAAATGGAAATCAGTTCCTTTGGCTCCAAATCCAACACAGTCTACCACACCATGTCCAATTTTGTACCATTTGAAAACCTACACCTTAATTCCAAGCATTGACTAGAGCCAAGGTCAGACCCCTCCTCAAAACTACCCTCCCAACTGCAAAAAGAATACCAACCACACCTCCAGACTGAGATCTGAGCTATTAACCAACATCCTTTGTTTTAGGTTATTCAGAACAACTGTATGGTCATCCAACTCACATCCCATCACTGTGTCCTCAGAGATTCCTTCCTATGGGGGGAGTCAGCTTTCGAATGAGATTGTGAATACCTATTAGACATCTCCTGGAACCCCAGAGTTGAATCGCCAACAAATGTGAATTAACTTTGTCAGCTGGTAAGAAAATGCAAGGAACTTTTGATGAAATGTAACAGAGAACACCAAGGTGCCCCTGAGGTATGACTGTGATAGGGAGAAAGCTAAGAAGAACTGGGTCTTACTAGGAAATACAAAGATGGGTTATTTGTTTGTTTAAATAGCAAATAGAAAGAAGGAAGGCTAGGACTGGGGTGGAGCCAAGAGGGATGAGAATGGGGAATCAGATGCCTCATAACCTGTACTCCTGGAGGTCACTCCCAGCACCCAGCCCAGCCTTTTCCCTTTCCATGCTGGGAGGCCTGACCTTGTGTGTTTGTGTTGGGGCAGGTAAGTGGGCATATCCCATTGGTTTTGTCCCAGGAGCTCATACTAATTGCCTACCCAGCCAGGAGCCAAAGTCACAGATGCTAGAGGCTAAAATGCATCAGCCTATATGACCATACCCACACAGCATGATTAGTCTGATCCCCACTGAAATCAGACAACCAAAAGGAAGGAGAGAGGGTGGGCTACCTTCCCATAATCACGGACTCTGCTTTTTGTCCCAGAGCATATTCGAAGGAGGGAGTTTGCTGCAGGGCCTTTCCTCAAGGGGAGTGAAGAACTCAGACCTGGACCAGCATCCCCCACCAACATATGTGAGTCAAGATGAAATGGGAACAGTCCCACAATTTCCCTGGTGCCTCAGACTAGAAATGTATAGACCATGACAGACTTAGCACCTATATCAAACTGGACCTTAATGCCTAGTCAATCCTTCATTGCCACTATCCCAAACGTTCCCATCCTGGGCCAGGCCCTCGTCACCTCTTCTCCTCCCATCCTTAACATGCCAATCAGTCAGTTTCCTAATATCCAGTTCTCACCATGTCACTCTGCTCAAAAAACAGGAGAGATGCCAAACCTCTCAAGTCACCATTCAAAGAAGATCTTCCAAAATCTAGTACCACAATGTGGTACACCCCTTCCAGCCCTATCTCCCTCTGCTGCCATCCATCTAGCCAACTAAGACCCCCCCAAGAGTCCTCAAAACATCTCCCACCTTCACTCCAACCATTGCCCATGGAATGCCCTCCTCTTCTCTCCACTTGGCTCAATCCTGTACCTCTTTCAGGGGCTAGCCTCTAGTTCTCCCTCTTCCATGAATCTCCCCTGATGTCTCAGGAACAAGTGAAGGTGCTAAGGGGACAAAGCACTTTATGGGTAACCTGTCCATATCCAAGTCTCATGGCCCCATCCAGACAGTAAGTTCCTGGAGGGCAGGGGCACTGACATAGTCATCATGAAGTGACCATAGCATCATAGGATCACCAGTTTAGAGCAGAGAGAGGCCTCAGCAGCAATTTAGACCCAACCCTCTTATTTTATAGATGAAGAAAGCAAGGCTGAGAAAGGGCAAGGTGCCCAAGAATAGTTGTAATTACTATGAGGATGGTCAAGTGCCCAAAGTGGATACTTAAAGGTCTGAGTACCATCAGCATCATTTCCTTGCTACCCTGGGGAGTGCCTGGTCAACTGTCCACCTCTATCCCAACCTTAGGAGACCAGTAGACCTGAGTTGGTGGTGCCAGGGGCACAGGGCAGAGTTACTCTCCAGTGACTCAGTAATCCCATGAGAACACTGGTCTCCAGGTCAAAAACAATGAATAGCAGGCAACCAATCGCCAACTGTCAGTAACTGACAACCAGAGTAAATTGAAATTGACCAGAGACTCCATGAAACATAATTCATAGCCAATAACCAAAAAGTGATTTATTGTGACTGTCTGTCAAGCACCAATATTAACCATCCATAAGCAACACCTAACAGCCTTGTCTGTCTGTCCTGGATCCTTTTGCCTTAGAGCCCTGCTCTCCAGCATTCTTGCCCCAGTATCCTCTGTGCCAGCCTGGCCAGGCCCTTGCTTCAGCCCAAGTGTCTCCAAGATGCTCCTTGAATACCTATCAGATCATGTGTTCTGGCCACCCAGGGCCATCCTGGGAGGCTGAGATTGGCCTCTGAGTCCTCTACAAGTCCTTAGGCAAACTTCAAAAGAAGGTATTGGGCCTTAACAGCCCAATGAAAGCCTGGAAACAGCTTTCCTGGCTTGGATAAAATGATCCTGATACGGGAGAACAAGAGGGTAACTTCCTGACGCTATAGGACCAACTATATTTTAGTTAAGCCCCTTTAAGGAACTATGCGGGGGGAGGGGAATCTCCCCTCCTTCAACTAGGTAAATTCTCTCTGGATTCTTCCAGGGTCTAGGTCACTTTTCCTCCTGCAGGTTCATCCTCCTCTCCCCTCCCCTTAAGTACTCAGGCCAGTATCTTTAACTCTGGACAATCAGATCTACCCCTAGGCTCTTAGCCCACCTTGACCCTGAAAAGTGCTATAGGCTGAAGGAAGCCCCTTTCCTTTGTGAGTTTCCACACTCACCCCCAGAACCAGTTTCAGCCAGCCTGCTGACGCCAGAAACTGGACAGCCCAGACCACCTGGACCTAGCATCTCTGCCCACCAGTGTTTTGCCTGAGGGTCTGTGCCACTGCCTTTCGGTGGAGTGTGTTGTGTGCCAGCGACTATCAGTGTATATGTCTGCTTGTGTCTGTCGATATTGTGTTGTGCATGTATTGGGGTGTTCATGTGTCCGGACGCCCCGGGGCCCTGCCTGGGTCCGATCCTGGTCCGGGCAGAGAGCAGAGGGAGGCTAGCGGGAAGGGACAGGGGGCAGAAGGCAGGAAGAGGAGGCTGAGCAGCCCCCGCGGGGACTTACCTCCCACAGTTGCAATGACAGACGCGGTCCTCGCCCCGCAGGTGCGGGAGGATGTAATTGTGGAATCTGTCCAGCAGCGCGTTCATATCCATCAAGCAGGCGATGGCCTGAAAGAGCCCCGAGCCCCCCGCCCCCCGCCGGCCCGGCCCGTCAGCGCCCCCGACGCCCTCGGCCTCCGCTTCCCGGCCTCGCTCCCTTCCTCCCGGGGACGAGGGACCGCGGGCCCCAGAGCCGGGAGCCAGGCCCGGCCCCCAGACCTGCCGAGGGGCGGCCGCGGCCACGGGCCCTGCGCAGAGCCAGAGGCGCCCAGAGACCCAGGGAGAGAGAGACAGACAGACAGAGAGAGACAGACAGAGAGAGAGAGAGAGAGACAGAGAGAGACACCTGGAGAGACAGCCAGGGCCAGGGCCCGGCGCGCGCGCACACACGGCTCAGGGCACACACACACACACACACACACACACACGCACACACATAAGCACAGGCACACACACACGGGGATACACACGCACACACACACACACACCCCGAGGCAGGCAGGCAGGCAGGCAGGCAGACCGAGAGGAGACACGCAGGGGAGCGGGGAGCGCGCCAGGAACCGCGGGCCGGCCACAGGGCCCGGGCTCTCGCAGGCGCAGAGCCAGGCAGCCAGGCAGCCAGCAGGGACACGCAGGGGCAGAGGACAGGGCCCCCGGGCGCCCGCAGGGGCAGCCATCCCCCGGCCCCCCACCCACCTCTTCCCCGCTCCCCGCGCCCCTCACCCCCGCTCCCCCTCCGCGCGCTCACCATCACTACAGACGCCCCCAGAATCATGAAGATCATCGTGTTTGCGCTCATGGGCAGCCCGCAGGGCCGGCCCGGGCCGGAGCCCCCCGCGCCCACCCCCGCCCCCGCCCCCACGCCGCGGCGGGGGAAGCCCCGAAGAGGTCAGAGCCGCCGCCGCCGCCGCCGCGGACGCCCTCGCGGTGCCTCTGCGTCGTCCGCGGCCGTGGCGCCGGCGGTGTGAGTGTGACAGGGTGAGCGTGTGCCTGCCTCTGTGTGTGTGTGTGTGTGTGTGTGCGCGCGCGAGTGTGAGTGTGTGCCCGTGTGTGCCCGTGTGCGTGTGTGTGTGCCCGGCCCGCGCCGCAATCCCGCCGCCCGGGGGGGAGGGGGCGCCCGCCTCCGGGCCCGCCAGCTGTTCAGGGCCTCTTCCCCCTGGCCCGGGACGCGGCCAGCAGCCGCCGCCGCGCCCCGCTCCCTCCCCCAACTCTGCACTCGGGCCGGCCGAGGGAGCAGAGTGCGCCAAGTGAAGTGCCCGAGCCTGCGCCCGCGAACCGCCCCCGGGGGCCTGGGGAGGGCCTGGAGCGGGGGAGGGGGACGACAGCCCGGGCAGTAGGGGGGAATCCCCTGGAGCCGACTACGAGTCAGTCCAGAGAGGAGAGGAGGCCCGCGAAGAAAAGCCAGAGGTGAGGCGGCGGGCCGCAGGACCCCCGCTCTACTCCCGCACATCCCGGGCCCACCCCCATGCGGTGAGCTCACAGTCCCCGCTACCATCTTCTCTGGTCCAACACTTCCCATTGCTACCCGGTTCCCCCCTCCCGGGGTTTGGTTGCTGCCGCAGGAATGTGGGAGGTGGGGTGAAGCTGTCCCGCAGTCCGACCCTTGAAGCTCCCTCCTGGACGGTGGAGACGCCTCGGTAGATCGGAAGCTAACCGCCCACAGGGAGGGTCCCAGCACTAATTGTCAGGCTAATTTCCAGCCCCTGGAGAAAGGCCCGTTTCTTATGGAGCAGGAGGACACCTGCTTTCTGTCCTTTGCCAAGGAAGGGAGTGACCTGGTTTCTTGGTCCCAAGTAGCATCTCGGGGGAGAAAGGCGGTGTTATGCCCTCAGCACCTTGCCTGGGCTGTGACTTTCCCCACAGCTACCGGCCTCCACCCCACAATCCAGATAACTTAACTGGGCCATCCAGGGCTTTGAACATACTCGTAAAGGACCCCTGCAAATCACTCCTTCCTGCGCACCCCCACCCTCCACCCCGTCAAATGGCTGGAGTCTTAGGCTAGAACTCTGCAAAGGAGATGTCGGAAGTAGGACTTGGGGCGGGGGAAAGGAGCTCTTTTAAAGGGGCAGGAGGGGAAAGGCTATTATTCCCAACAGGAATCGATCGCTTCCCCCCTCTCTCCTTCCAGACCCGGAAGTCACCAGCCTGGTTGTTTCGTCTTCATGCCCTCAGGGATCCAAGGCTAGAAGGAAGCCCAATCGCCTACTTCTCATTTTACAGATGTCCAGAAAAGGGAAGTGAACTATCCAGCCTTGGTAGTGAACTCGATTGTAAACCTGACTGCAAATCCAACATGCCTTCTACTTCGGAGCGTATTCACTGGTTTCTTCTCTCAGAACCTCAAACCTCAGGGGCCCACCAAAGCCAATATTTCTTCCCAGCTTTTCCGTTGGGGCCCAGTTAAACGTCACAACTCTCTCCTTAGACGCATCCCAAACATTCCCCCAGCCTTTCCTTTGTCTGAGAGCACAGGAGATCCAGCCTCAGAAGCATTAAAGAGCCGGACTGTGCTCAAAACAAACAAACAAAAAACTGCTTCGGGGTGAAAGAATCTTTGGAAAAGTGATGGAAGAAATTCGCAGCCAAGTTGTAGAACAGCAAAAGGGAGCTAAGTATATATATATATTCCAGATGGACAAGATGCACTAGTTTACAAAGCACTCTCCCCACTACCAACCTGGAAGCTAGATGATGATACAAGTAGGATTTATCCCATTTTATAGATAAGGAAAACTAAGGTTCAAGAAAAGAGGAGTGGCTCACAGTGGTGGTATTCAAACTGAAGGAGGCCAGCAGAAGGTGCAGTGGCAGGAAATGAAAATGCCACCAAGAGGTAGAAGGGCTTGGAGATGCTGGACTGGCAGAGGGAGGGGGAAGGAAATGCCATCAGAACAAAGATATGTGGAGCCCATCTTCCAGAGGAATAGCCAGGGCTGATCAAGGGGAGAAAGCCAAGAGGGCAGACTAGAGAAGCCACCTCCACCAGGCAAAGTCAGCATCAACTGGCCACCCCAAAGGGGTCTGCACTGTCATCTCACTTTGGACTAACCCAAAAAAATTGAGATTCTCTTCTTATCCCAAATCCTAAAACAGCTAGAAATGCCAGACAGGGCAAAGGTACCCCTTGTGACTTGAAAGTGCTTAAATAAAAAAAAAAATCACATGTTTATTATTTATTTAATTTATTAAGTCAGGAATTTATTACCTCAAGAGGTAACACAGGCTGACACTACAGACAGGAAAATAGGTGAACTTGTGTTTGACAGATCCAGCAAGGGTTATTAAGGAAGACCAGGTGTTCTGAGGCCCCAACCTAGATCTCTGGGAGGTCGATGCCAAAGACATGAGTGCCATCTAACCTCTTCCTTCCAGGGCTCTTCAGCAAACTGCTTCTCATTCTCTTCCGCAGGCTTTGGAAAAATTAGGGAGTCAGACCCCATCACTGACCAGACCCGACTGGGTAGAGCACCAGGGCTTTTGGATCCAGACCATCTTCCTAACCTGTGTGGTTTCACAAATTCTCCTACTCCATCATCCAACATGAGCATCTTTGTGGCTCCAAGCAGCAAATAGGCTATATACAAAAAAAGTGAAGAGACCTGCAGCAGGAAAAAGCGAACAGGTACTGTAGCTGTCCATGGTGCTGAGGAAGCTTCCGTGAAACAGGGACCTCACCTGAATCGAAGATGGCCCTGGGAAGATTTTCTTAAGAGTGATAAAACAAGGAACCCTTCTGAGAACTTGTTAACATTTTTTCTTAAATCTAATAACAAAACAAAACCAACCATAATAAGATTTGCTCAGAGTCTGTGCTGAACTTCCTAGTGCACCAAGCCCAGATTTATCCAACAGAAACATCAGCAACATTTGAGCGAAGACGTGGGTATCCTGAGTCAGGGTTCCTGGGGATGTCTGTGAGCCAACCAAGGCCAGTCAGAATGGTGGCTCTGCGGCAGCACCCCTACTCACTGGCAAATTTCCTTTTTCAGAATTGATCCTGAATCCAGGCTTTCCATCAACCACCTCCCTTTAGTGCAACATGACTGGATCCAGGTTCAGAAAAAGGCAGAGGATAGTGCCAAGTTCATACCTCGTAATACACACTCCACTGTTTCATTCAGGTCTTTGAATACTCCAGTCAATTACAGTAAAGAAAAATGCACAACTAAAGAAGTGAATAAGCTGGGGAAAAATACAATATAAACAATTTTTTTCATTTAAAGAAAAAATCCTCATTATAATTAATATCCCATTTATAATAAAAAGTGGGATAGGAAAAAAAACTTGATTTTTTTTATATGGCCTTTATGTCTCTCTCTCTTCTCATTTTATATGTACAATTTATTTGGGTAATACTGCCTCCTACTGGCAGCATACCTGAAAGTAAAAACAAACACCGAAGGAAAAAAGTATTAACAAAGAAAGATTGGAAGGTGGTCTTCAGGGAGAGCAGGGAATAGTCAGAGAACTTGACCCACATGCTTCAATTCAGCCCTGAGGCCTGGGAAGCCAGGGCAGGCATCAGTAAAAGCAGACCGTGTGGAGGAAAGTCCTGCTGCTTTTCTCCTCAAATTCCTGTAACAACTCATCAATCTCATTCTCCATGTCTTCTGTGTGTTGTATCTAAAGGAAAGAAGAAAGAAACAAAGGCACAGGTGCCATCTTTAGGGAGAAGCTGGAGATGGGGGCAGGCAGGTAGTTGGGATCATGACTTCAGTCCTCAAAGCAGGAGATGTTGGGGCTGGGACCTGAGTTTGGTCAGTCTCCCTTGGATGAGAGTGTAACAGATGGGCTCTGAGCCTGTCTGGACTAACCAACACCACCTCAGGCTGCCCCACTGGAGGTCAACAAGGAATGATCCAAGTTTTTTCTTATGCACCTGGATCCTTCTTCTAAATGCATAGGGGGAAGGTCTTAACCATTCCAATGATGCACCCCGGGGGGTGGGGAACTAACTCCTCAGGATTCCCTTTCCACCGAGGAAGGAGACAGATGTGAATCAGACCACAGACCCTATGAGTGCTGGTACACAGCTCCTCTGGCAGCTGGTAAAGCCCTTGAAAACTGAACTTCTATCTGACGGGAAGATACACAATCCTCCCATCAGAAATCAGCCAGCTCAATGGTGTAATCTACTGTCTCCAAATATTAAATGGAAATCATTTCCTGACCACTGTTCAGTTGAGACACTGAAAACCTGATTCAAAATCAGGAGGGTACCAGCTTCAGGGTGATGAGGGCTTTGCAATTTCTATAATTTAGGGCCATGCATATGTCCAACCTGGAGGCCACAAGCAGCAACCAGGGCCAGAGGGATACTAAGCCAACTCTTCCATTGATCAAAAACTGATTATGCAACGGTTCCTGAAAAGTGTCAACTTGACAGGGCTTAATACATGTGCAGGAAGACCAAGGAAATGACTGTTTTCTTCCTCATCCTGTCCCCTTTCAATACTTTCAATATATATCAATACTCCAGCTTTGCTTTCTAGGATCTTCTGTATAACAAACAGAATACAATGGGAGGTTTTAAGTGTCTGGTACAAAGTACCATAAATAGTATGAAGATGAACACCTGCTGTGGCCCAGACTGGCTCATGTCATGCTAGAAAATCTTGTGATATCCTCTTTTAAGACAAATATCTGTACCCTATAAGAAACCTCCAATGTCCCTTTAAGAATATGCTTCCATGGAGATGACCAGAAGTAAGGAGGCCCACACTGCTTTAACATCCAACCCAAGTGTGTGGGCGAGAAATACTAGATCCAGAAACACAGTAGAAAAGGAAAAAAAGGGTCTTTTAAAAAGAGGAGCCTCTTCAACTGTTCAGGGAAAAGGACACAGCTAAGACAGGCAGAAAACATCATTTCGCCTGCTTCATGATTCCAAAGAGTTTACAGAGCTGCAGATAAACGTGACAAAGCTTCCACTGTTCCTGAATTGAAAAAGAACTTGCTTTAGTTCAGGCAAACCCTTAGTGGGTTTCTACTCTTAGTGAGTTTTTGTCTCTACAGATGCTTTGTGAAAACTAATTTCTTACACAAAGTCAGAAACTGAGAGAGGTTCCATGGAATTGTGACATCATGACATAATGGCTGTCTCTGGATACAGAAATGGCCTGCCTTCAAGTCGAGCCTCTAACACATCAGACAGCTGCCCCAAGTGGCCCCAAAGCAACTCCTTAAGGCTACAAGAAACAGGTAAGTTGTCCATCTGAATTAGTGAAGGAATTCTCCATACTAGAAGTTCCCTATGCCAGTGAAATCACAGATGTGGACAAAAATGAAAAATAAATGAACATGTGAATTGCACTTCTAGGTGTTAGTTCATTATTAAAGCTCAACTACAAAAAACAAATTCTTAAATCTTAACACTGATCCGATCTTTTAACTTTCTTGGGCAAACATTTGTACAGGGAGGAACAATTTCCTGGTTTTCCAGGAAAAAACACTAAGATCTATTAATGACTTGGTCTCAAACTCTACTCCAAGTACAATCCTAGAGAGTAGATATGTGAAGCATTAATATGCAAGTGTAGATTCTATTTTTAATATTCTTATGATTTGTGCTCATTACAAGAACTGGGTACTGTACCGATAAGCCTCTAAAATCAATGTGGACATGAAATTCTTTAAAGTATAAAATGTCCTCTGTCCTCTAAACTGTCTCTTGTTCTGCTGGAGGTCCTGTCCAAAACACCTAGCATGCTGTGTGCACACAGTGGGTCCTCAAGTCAGGCCAACCCAAGATGAATGAACCTCTTAGAAATGGGGATGAGAAGGCTCTGGGAACTGCAGGACCCAAAGGACACTTACACACTGACAGAGCTCACAAATGAGGAAGGCTCCCAGGGTGGCTTCCTCGTGGTTGTCCTGAATGTCCACATTAATCACGTGCACCGGCTGGCAGGTCTCTTGCTCTCTGGAATTTAAATCTAATTGGGAACACAGTAACAGAAGTGTTAGAAAACAGGAAAGGTTAGAACAATGCACATTCTCCAAGGACAAAGAGGAGCTCAGAGTCCTGTTGGCACAAATTGGCCTGCAGGCTCTCTCATGCCTTACAGAGGAGTTTTCCTGCCCCTAAGCCAAGGTTCACATGGGAGCCTCCTCTCTCACCAGACAAACTCTGCTTCTGAGGAGTCTTGTTCCTGTCTCAGGCCATGCCCATAAAACTCCTTTCCCAAAATGGTTGAGGACGTACTAAGGATTGGGGGGAACTCGGGAAACTCCATGTGCTTCCTCCAAAATCAGAAGCACAAGCTTCTCTCAGATACAGTGCTATACACATGCAGCTGAGGTACCAGTGTACCATGGTACAGCAAGGATAAAGGAGTTCCATCTCTCAAATACCAAATTTTACCATTGACTCGCTAAGTTTCTGAAGATGATTTGTCACATCATTTATCCATACCACACAGGACCCATCTTCTTAAAAACCGGAACTGGAAGTTTTTTGGATGATGTAAAAGAACACTCCTGCTGATGGGTCAAGACTGTGCTCAGCCCCAATTTAGACATGGCCATTTTTGTATTCTCTGGGAGGAAAGGGAGCTCATTTGAAGCAAGGTTGTTAAATGCCCAAACAATGCATTTGGGTTCAATGTGCCAAGTAAATACAGTCCCAATTAGATCTGGTGGTATCAAAGAAAATATTTCCAAATTTCTGGACCTAAATTTCTATACTTATAAAATGGGCTGGCTGGTCTAGATATCTGAGGTCCTTCCTTCCCAGCTCCAAGTGTCATTGAGTCTCTGACACTCCGTTATTAAGGCCTTCGTTTTTCTTCCTCTTCCTTTCTCACTCTGAACTTTTTCCTTTTGGTCTTTGACATTCATTTCTATCTGGCAATAAGGACAGTAAGGCTTAGGGTGGGAAAAGGAAAAAACCACTGACTGAAATGAGAGCTGAAGGTTGTGTGGGGATTCCATTTGATCAAAGAAGCCCTGGCTGGCATCACTGGTTCATGCAGGCTGGAGTTTTGTTACCGACAACTTGGCCACCTTTCATCATTCTTTCTCTTCCTGTAGCACAACTGCCAACAGGCCTACAGGATTTAGCATTAGGAATGGTGAAATCTCATCCTTAGAACTTGGGATGGAGGCAGACAAACTACAAGAGGATCTCAAAGCTGCCTCTCTGGAACCAAGGGCATCTCTCTTTGCTACGACTGGTAGCTGGTTTGTAACAACATAACAACACAGAGAAAATGCAGCAAACTGACAAAATAGGAAAGTAGAGCAGAGAATAAATAAAACATATTGGTCTTTCAAATGGTCAAAGGAACCAATGAGGTCAATGTCTTTTATTTTTTACTTTCTGCTGGGATTGTTGAATATTCTTCTTCCTTGGGTTCTACTGGTTCTTCTAACCAAGAACATATCAAATAAATGATTTGTGAAGCAGAAGTTAATCAATATTCTTACCTTCTACTACCTGGTCATAGACTCTCTCTTCACAGGTGAGGATGAGATCAAACAAATCTTTACAGTTCTGGAATCTTTCTGGCCGGGGCTTGATTCTCTTATTTCTGTCCAACATGTGCAAAATACCATTCTGTGTATAGCTACATGACTAGAGTTAAGGAACTCAGAGTGAACACCTTTTCCTCCCCCTTCCTCTTTGCTCTTTAATACTTTTCATTAGTCAAGAACAATCTCTCCAACCATGAGCCCCAAGTCACACTTCATGTGAAACTCTTCCATGCTTTCCCTTCCCAGCTATTAATCCTGGGGCTGTCTGAGATGACTTCAAGGAAAACAATAACTGGCTTGAAAGCCAGCTTCCTGATGTGGACACACCTGAGGCAGCAGGTCATAACAGAATGAGCACTGGGTTTGAAAACTGAGTCTGGCACTGACTTCCTATGTGACAATCAGGGGGAATCCCTTTCCCCTTCAATATCTTCCCAGTAAAATGACTGGATTCAGTGGGCCCTGGCTTCCTTCCAGACATGATCTTATAGCAGCCATGTCACCTTGATGCAAAGTTCTTTCCTAATTAAAATTCTCCCATACCTTTGCCTGGTCATTAATGGAAAGAGTAAAAAATGTAGGCATTAATAAGAATCTTGGGTTTACATCCTGTCTTCAGACACTTGACTAGCTGTGTGACCACAGTAAGTCAAAAGGCTAACATTTCAGAGACTCAAATGAGGGTAATGATAGCCATATATCTAAAAAGGTTGTTATGAAGAAAGCATTCTGAAAACCAAGCATGAGACATTGGTGAATCATTGTGAGTAGGAAGAATTCCTTGGCTCACCCAGGAAACATTCCTCAGAATGCAGGGGTGGTTCTCTGCCTCACTGCCTTGTCCTTTCCCATTCTGGATTGGAAGGAAGGTCCCATGGAAGGAAGGTCCAGTAAACCGATATTGGTTTGAAGGACATCACACCTGAATGATTATTACAGGATATTCTAAGAGGAAAGTCCAAACAAGCTTTGTCATGAGAGGGAAACTAGAAATTTCTATCATCAACATTTAGCCTTTCTGAAATACTATTCCTATTTGACTTCAGAGGTACTACCATCAGTTTGTGCTGCATGGCCATCTGAAGCAACTTTGGGTGCGTCCCCTGGCACACAACCTAGATCCCACAACCTCTTTTCCAGAAAGCACACAGACCTAGTTTCTCTAACCCGAAGCATCTTGTCTTGGCTAAATTCTTTTCGTCCTCCACTGAAACTTTTAGGAGCCAACGCATAGTAGAAGAATGCAAAGGAGAAAAGTGACCCAATTCCTAAGTGTACATAGTAGACATTTTGCATTTGCTGAAATGAATTCCTGAAAACTAGATTCCAAATAATCAGTAAATTAAAAGCATCAGTGAATGTTTAGGGAACTATTTCATTTGTAGTGAAGATTTAAAGGGCAAAATGTTAATGTCACCCAGGAAGGAGAGGCAGCAGAAACAAGGTACAGTGAAGGATTCAGTTAAGGACAAAATTTTTGAGAGCAAACAGAATGTGAAAATATCAAGAAGCCAGATGAAAGCTTAAAACACAGGGCAGTTTTTAACCAAGGGTACACACCGTTTCCTGAAGCTTCTCACGAAGTCTATGAAAGCAAGAGCTCTTATTCTTTAGTTATTAAGAGTGTAAGTTATAAGGAATTTAGGAATGCCTGGGAGTGGGGGGGGGGGGGGCAAGTCAAGAAAAATAACTTCATCAAGCATCTGCCTTGAAGTGACTACCTAAGCCACTTAAGACATGCCTTATAAACATGAATTACCAGGATGATGATGATAAGGAAGCATCTCCAGGGTTGGAGAAACTAATTTACATTTCACCTCTTCTGCCATTTTCCTTTCCAATGAATACAGCTTCTGGAAAATGCGGAATTTGTGGGAATTTAATATCCTATATTTAAGTCCCTTATAAAATTATTACAAGTACATCATTAATTCTGCTTTTGACAAAGAGATTATATTTGTTTAGGGAAAGTAACAGTTCCTTCCTCCTAAATATCAGGTGTCATTAAAAGTTATATTAATTTGCTAAAATTAACCCAGACTGATATTGAATCAAATTTCCATATTCTAGGATAGTGAACAAACTGGTTTTTGAAATAAACTTAAGCCCCTGTGGTCAGATGAAGAAATTTCAGTTTAATAAGAATAGCATCAGTCTCAGAAATTGAATTCTATAGCACAGTGTATGTGAAGAAGGTTGGAATTTGTTTTTGTTGGTGGGGAGGGAAGGGGACAGTCACGAAAGTGGTGTTTCTGCTTCAGCTATCTCTGACTCCCAGCCAAACAAAGGTAAATCTGCTGTCTCTTAACAGCCTCTGGAGCTGTTACCCAAACCCAAAAGACTCAGATCCCTCTACTGAAGCAAATGCTTGCTTCTGTCCTCAGGTATTTGCCTGGAAAGCAGTTTGGTTCACATTCCCACCCAGACCCTGGCTCCACAAGGAGCCATTCAAACACGGCAGGTTCAAGGAAACTGTGGTCCTGACAAGACACTAGCTTAGAAGAATCAGTTTGGTTTGGGTCCCAAAGCTACACCAGAAGATCTCCTGGTACCTTTACCAGCCCCGCTCCCCTCCCTGCCCCCAAAAATCCCTTTAACAGCAGTAATGCCAAATTATTTCTTGGTTTCAGTTTTGTAAGCTTTCTCATTCCACTCCTCTTCTCAGAGATATATGGTATCTATTAAGTTAGTTCAATCTTTTTAGGATTTTTTGACACCCTTTTAGAAAGAATGTGGAATATTATAGAACCAGGACTAGAGATGACCTATTTCACTCATTGGTATAGGTTCATGACCTTGCTTTTCCCATTATAAATTTTAAAAAGAGTTTTTTAAAGTTCTTACATATAGTGGAAACTGCACATTGAGGCAAGCTGCAAACTCAAAGCCAGGCCAGGTAAATGCATGCTACTCTCTCCTCCCAAGAGGAGATAAACTTACTAAGAAAAAGAGGAAAAAATATCAGCTTTCACATGCAAAATTCAAACTAAATCATGTCTGGCCACCAAGATGGCACATTTTGGCATAGAGCTAGCAAGTCATTTTGGTCCTGTCCAAGGCTCTAAAACTGAATAAATTCATCAGTTAAAAAGGAATCAAACCAAACAATATTTTGCCGAACTGAAACAGGCACCTTTTAAGCCAGGGCTGACTTTTACTGACCCATGTATACACTGCCACTAACCAAAGCATACAATTACCTAAAAGGAGGCCACTAGGGAGTAACACCATTGTCATTGAGACCTGGAATAAAGAAGTCCTTTCTATATCTCTTCTAGTATTTTTTCTCCCTCATTAGATTCCCAATAGTTTGGAAAGGTGACAGGTGTTTTTAAGTTCTAAGAAAAGTCAACTTAAAAAAAAAATTGGTGAATCATGTGATTAAGAAAGAAAATTTCTGGTTTTATAATTCAAAGAGGAAGCTCAGTTAGTTTGTGTCCATAATATGGACACAGAGATTAATGGTTTCTTGGGACTATCTTCTGAGCAAACACTAAAGGCATTTTGGTTTTTTTCAATAGGTCAGGAGCATCAGAGTCCTAAAAGAGTTAGGACTCTAATGGCTGTTAAGAATATGCCCTCCTAATCCACCCCACCAACTCCACATACAACACTTTCTCCTCCCCCAACGCACCAATTTAATTTAAATTTAATTTAAAACTCACCAATTGGATTTCTAGAGACATAGAAAAGTAACATTTAAGTCTGTCTCTCTCCCATTTTGAACCACAAAGGGACCCAATGAAAATATAGGATGTGAAGGAAGAGAAGGAATAGTAGGAAAATTTAGCAATATAAAAATAAATTTTCTTTTTATTAAAAGGTAAACTTAATTTGCAATGGAACTTCTGCTTTGGTGATGAGGTACATAAAAGGATGGTACAGAAATACAAGTTAAACACAGGGCATAAAGCTTTCAATTTCAATTCAGAGCTCACATTTTTGGTAGCCTGAAATACATCTTCTGAATACCGAGATTCAGACAAACCCTAAGTTTAAGGCCAGCTTCAAAGAAAGGTGAGGGCTGGAGTGGTTATATTAGCATGGATTTAGTTTTGTATAGCAGTGTGATAAATAAAAAATTTCAATGAAGACTTCCAAGGAAAGGAGAGGGAACCTCCTCCCAGATCCTACAGAGGACAGACTCAGTGACCAAACTACTAAAGTTCTAATAAATCTTGATTCTAGCATTAGCTGGCCATGTGACTAGAGAGAAGTCACTAAATTTTACTCAACCCTAAGCTTCCTTATCAGTGAAACAGAAATAAAAATTTGGAACCTCACAAGGCTGTTAAGCTGAAAAGACAATGATTTTTTTTTTTTAAAGGCAAAGTAATGGAAGGACACTCAAGTGTCTTATCATGGTTTCTAAAAATTTTGAAATCAGGAGACAGACACCTCTACATACCTTCCTTCTTGGAAATTTAATAGCAAAATAACTGAATTTTACAGCCCTAAAAGGTTTGGGCATGTCACAAGGAGCCAAATTAAAATTCAAGTACAGTTTTCGGTTATTCAAAAACATTTTATTCAATACCAAGAATAACAGAGCAGCATGCAACAAAAAAGACCCTTGGGGCACGGAACTGCAGAATATACCAAGGTTAAAAAAAAAACACAAAAGTCAAGCCTCCAGGGCAAACCATCCAGTACCTGTATCTGGGTAGGGTTCTAAAGGCCTACCCTGGAGTTCTAAAATCTCCACAGCACCACTAGGGGTCTGAGAACCTTCTTGCTATCACCAACATAAATTTACTTACAGTAGGCCTCAGTGGCAAAGGTCCAGAAAAAAAGGAGCAAAAAGGAAGAGGACATCCCTAATCTGGAAAACATTTTAAGCCCATGAAACCTACATTGGACCCATCCTGAGTGATTTCAGGAAAAAAAAGCAGACACCTCCTTCAAGGATCAAAGTCCAATGGAATGGAGGAATCGCATAGCATCATATCATGAGTCTTTAGTCAGTCACTTTTTAAAAAACCAAATTTTTATGACCATCTACCTAAAGAAAAGTGGACTTGATTGAAGTGTTACTGAATTCACTTTTGCACCAAAAGGGAGTGAATTATTTAATTCTGCTCAGAGGAATACAAATGGGTTGTCATGTTGTACACTTTCTAGGTTCCATAGGAGAAAAGTATTTTGCTGGTGTGAGACATGGGCATAACAAGACAAGGGGAAAAAAACAGACACATGAGAAAGAACGGATCCTGGCCAGGTGAGGTGTCTAGGACGCAATGCAAATGGAAGGGCAGAAAGGGAGAAGCATTGGCTCCTCCTGTCTATATTTCTTTTTATTTTGTCACTGAATGTGCACCTGGTCCTTTATCCCTGTACTTGCCTGCCGTGAGATTTACTGATAAATTCCAAGCACCTCAACCGTACAACTGTACACTGGACAGGGCCTAGACTAAGAGCCTGTCTCCAATTTGGATTGGTCTAACCTAGGTCTGGACAATCATAGCTCATTAACAAGATCTGACTATGTATAATCCTCAGAATGAAATGCAGATTCTCACTTAGGGGTTAAAAATAAACTAGATTATCTGAGAAATCAACAGTTAAAGTCAAATTAATTAAATTTGTTTAGTAGCAAATTAGGAAATAGAGGCGAGGAGGAAAAAAAAGGGAACAGGCAGAGGAAGGTCAGCTCTCCTGGGAGGATAGAATATGAAAAGACATTTGAGAACCACATAGCAGGGTCATCTGGACAAAGCAACTTCAGCCTCTTCCCTAGTTCCTCAGTTATTTTTTCTATTGTTCATCGTCACAGACTTCCTAATAAACTATTCCTCATGGAGGTTTTAGCTGAAGACCAGCTACCAGGCTGCAATTAATTGGAAAGGAACAAACTCAACCCCTATGCAAAAAGAGATCTTGTTATCCTTGGCTGGTTATGAGAAGGAAACAATGTCCCCAACAAAAGCCTCTGGCCTTCCCAGGAAATCACATTCTATTTTTTACCAAACAGCATAGCCCACAGAACAGGTGATGCAACTATAGGTCACTTGTATTTATCCTGATTAGCTCCATCCCAAACCTCTGGGATGAGACTTCAGTGCTAGAACACAAAGGAAATCTAATACTTGAAACATGTGACCACATCATGTTGCTCCAATTCAGAACAGAAGGCAAGTGGCCAGTCATTGAAATAGAACACAAGGGACCTTCCCCAGCCTCAGAAACTCACAAAGCTTTATTTCCTTCCCTGATTACAGTTGAAGGGGATAAGCTTGTTGTTTCCACTGTGGGTTCCTGTGATTAGGCACAAAATAACTGAAAATTCTGAAATGGTTTCTATCACCTAGGAAGAATGGTAAACTGAGGCTACCTCTCACCATATTCCTGAGGGTTCAGACCCCAAAAAGGGCTGTATTCCATGGTTGAACAAAGCCTGGTTACTATCTATTTTGAGGCTTTGGCCCTTACGAGGTAGATCTGCTAGTCATCTGACAGTATAGATTATTAAGCTTTAGTTCACTCTTTTTTAAAAAATTTGATCACTAGATTTTAAGATAGAAGTTGCACAAATATCAAAAAATGGCTACTGGAAAAAAATCCCAAAACTAATTACTAGTCAATAATTACTTTTAAAGAGGAATAGTCACAGAAGACCTGTGGTAATAAAGGCCCTGAAATCTGACCTGTAAGAGAGGAGTTCCTATGAAGCATGAGAAACGTCACAGACACTCTACTGCCTGGGACTATAACAGTCACTGTGTAGATAAAAACATCTTTTTGCTAGTAAAATATGTCATCCCCTTTAGCCACTCCTGGCTTGTATGTCTCAAGGGTTTTTAGACAATAAGCATCGTGTGTTCTTTAGCAAAAGTATGTGACAAGAGGTGGCGCCCATTCTTTCTTTGGTCATACCCCTTTCTCCTACAATCCAAAACTGCTCATTTTGGGGTATGCTCTGCTTCTTAATCTGTGCAGCTGTAGTAAAAAGGAGATTTTTGTTCAATTGTCTACAATAATCTAACTCAGTCATTTGGAAAAAAAAAAGATTCACTATATATCGATTTGGCCATCATTCCTCTGCTTAAAAAATTTTAGTGGCTTTCTGCTGCCAAGCAAAATCCCAATTGCTCTGCTTGGCACTCAGCGCTTTCCATGGTATTACAAATCTCTGGAGGCTTCCCTGCCCCAAGCCCCGACACCAATGCCATCCCAAAGTGAAGTGTCATCCCCCTTCCATCTCTGATGAGGAATGCCTTTCTTCCACCCCCTTGGCCAGAATCCCTAAGCAGCCTTGGAAGCTCAATCCGAAGGCTACCATCTCCTTCTTTCATATACCTCCTTCCCCAGATCCAATCCCTCCAGCCAACTTTCATCTGTTATATCACCAAGTCCTTTGTAACTTCAATCCCCCTAAACTGGGCTATAAGCATGATATGGGCTGTGAATTAGCTAAGACCCTAAGAACAGGGCTTGGTATATTATGATTTCTACACTGTGGATGCTGAATGTTCATTAAATGTATCTGTATGTAAATACTTGATTAAAAGAACATTTACTTCTGACTGGACAGTAAAGAACTATAGATTTGCTGCTGGGAAGGGACCCCAAAGGGGTTCTAGTCAAATCTGCTAAATTCACTTATGAGGAAACTAAGGCTAAAGAAATCACGTGATTTGCTTGAAGTTATTCAAGTAGTAAGTAATGGAAGAAAGATTTTTAACACAAGACTTCGGCCTCCAAATGTATGTATAGGTCTTCACCTTATACCACAGTTACTCAATGTTGACCCTAGGGGGTACCCACACAAAGAGCAGTTTTTGAGGCCTTCAGGGTGCTTTTAAAATTGCTAAAACCTTTGACATGACTTTCCCGAAAGTGACAGTACAACTCGTAGGCATAACTACTTTAAGCGGCACTTTCTGGAAAGAAAGAAAACTAAAGAACTGATCATTTATGGCAAACAACCTCCACAAAAATCACAGTCCCAAAGTGATGGTGGTATCCTTTTGATTAACTATTTTGCTTTGATTCCCAAGTTTCAGTTGGATACAAAACACATTTCCCCTGCCAAAAGCAGGTACCTCAAGCTCATCCCCAGAGACTGTCTCGAGTGAATTTAGGACAGTCCACGGAGACAGGGATGAAAAGAGCCAAATGGCTGATTTACCCCCACCTTCACCCCTCCCAAAAAGAAAATAGTCTTCACAAGTGGCAGTCATTCATCTTGACACTTTGAAGACCGGCAAAGAATAGAGAATTTTCCAAAAATCAAAGGGATTTGGGGAACATTGCCGAGGCCAGTGAAGTCATTCTGGATAAACAAGGCTCAAAGATTGAGGGTCTTTGTGCTGGTATAACAATGACCCTGTCCTTATGAAGGAAAGTCATGGGGTAATTGTGCAAGCTAAAAGATAAATCATCTAGGGAATCAATCCATGCTAAGGAAGATATGGACAGGGATAAGACACAGAAACGAGCCAAAGGACTTAAAAGACAGTGTACAAAAAGACCTACAGATTTTATCAATGCTATGATTCTATTTCATGTGTGAAATAAAGCAAAATTCTATTCCAGGGTAAAGCAGGGTTATCAGTGAAAAAGTCTGCCCTGAACAAGGATGTTTATAGCTACATGAAGATGTCTGGGTCCAGAGAGAGTTAAAGAACAAGGTGCTCAGGACTGGAGTACCAACCCAGATAAGCCAGGGAGTCCAGAAAGGAAAATCCATGGTGTTTTGTGGTCTGCTGACCCTTTCATCTGGCAAGTCATCTCCACACCTCCAAGTTACAGATGCCAGTCAGTCCAGTGACACATTATCTGCCACACACAAAAAAATGTACTCATGTGGACTCATCACTCAGTGTTGACTCTTGAACACAGGAAGAAAAACTCTGCCTCTCTCCTGATAAAAAATATTAGCAAAGGCACATGCCATCCCTCTCTCCATCCCCATCTAGGACCAGGCTCAGAAAGATACTCACAAAGCCTCAGGTTATGCCACACAGCTCCTGCCCCTCTGTCCCAGGGTTGCCTCACTGATGGCGCTGGACTGTTGGCCCATGCTTCAGGCTGGGGCCACCTCTCACCTCTCCCCATCCTTCCTCCCAGAACAGCAACAAAGCTGCCCTGAGTTCTCACTGCGCCCATCCCAACTGAAGTCAGCCCAATGTATTTCCTGTGTACTTTGGGTTACAAAACAACTGTTGGAGAAAAGAGATTAATAAAAAGCTCATGACCCCTAATAATGCAGAAAACATCAGTTGAAATTAGACAAAGCAAAGGCAACTGAAGAAACAATGAAGAGTGGAACCTAGAATGTCAAATAGTCTTGAGGTAAAAGTAAGCAGAGATTGTGTTAGGTACGTAAATGAGACAGGTACCAAATGGTGACTAAAGGATAAGCAAAGTACAGAGCTTCCAGAAGTGGGGGATAAGAGATTAACCTACACAGAGTTACCAGTGGTCTTTTTTATTTGTCAAGTGTTTTATAAGAACACTTCCCAGTTGATGAACATGTACAAAAATCCTGTGAAACTTTGAAAATTCAAGTGCTCACCCAATATGCAGAGAGAATCACTCAACCTTGCCAGAAAAACAGCTCTAATGTAGTGTACCTTGCTGCTCAGCCAAGAGTACCCAGCAATTACCCACACTGCCCAGTCGAGGCTCAGGAGTTTCCTCCATTTGATATCTCAGATATTAACACAGGAAGCCTCCAAGAGTGTGGAAAGAAGGTTAAATTGGCTTGGTACCAATCAGTTCACCTGAAACTTGGCTTAGTCTGTCTAATCTTTTCCCAAATACATTCCTCCTCTATACAAGGTTTCCTTATTGTGTATTATCAAGTTTAAAAAAAAATGTAATTTAAATTTTCCATAGGTAAGAATCTTGAAATAGTGTTATTATCAATACAAGATAACACTGATGGTTAAGCCAGTCTAAAGCTATAAGGGCTGGCCATCAACTAGCTATTGTGGCACAGGTCCAAAAGATCATATATGCTTACAGAAAGGTCCTGGTATCTTAAACCTTCCTCCTCTTCCCCCGTACAATGACCAAACTACATTGAGTTTATTTCATATGAAATTTTATATGGTTCCTACTTTATTTTCCTGGGACCTACTATGGTTATAGTTGTAACTGGTTAAGAACTATTAAATATACTGTTTAATAAAAACATAAAAGATCACCAAACTAACAAAAACTCCTTTTAGAAGTCTAATCAGAGGTGGGGAACCTGCAGCTTCAAGGCCACAAGTGGCCCTCTAGTGTAGCCCTTTGACTGAATCCAAACTCCACAGAACAAATCTCCTTAATAAAAGGATCGTTATAGAACTTGGACTCAGGTCAAAAGGCTGCACTCCAAGGACCTAGAGGGCCACATGTGGCCTTGAAGCTGCAGGTTCCGCACCCCTGCAGTCTAAATGATAAGATAGCATTTCTTCAAAGCACCAAATTGTTCTATATTCTGATGGTGCCCTGGGTTTAACTGGAGCATTTCCACCCTCCTTGAAAATGAAACAGGGTTGTAGTGAATCAATAGTAAGGTATACTTGAGTGCCTGAAAGTCACTGATCTAAAGTAGCTGAAAACAGGTACCAACATGTGAAGGGGAGATATCCTCCTTAAACATCATTCCAGGAGAGCTCAATGAAATAAAAACTCAGACACCTTCCAGGGACCTGGAACCCAGGGATTAATCTATTTTCACTTGAAAATTTGTTACAAAAACAACTGTAATAGCTTAAGAACCACTATTTCCTGACTATTGTAAGGTCTTACTAAAAACAAAACAAAATAATATATACCCCAAACCTAGGAGATTCAAACCACATAGAGAAAAGATTTTTTCAATGGTTTGGTAGAACTGAAAATGCTCACCTGATGATTCACAAACATAACCCTTCTTTTCTTTGCTGAGGATTCTTAACTTCAGATAGTCAAGGATTGGAATTCTATTCACTCCATGGGGATTCTTTAAGACAGCCCTATGAACTAAACTGCCTTATGTGAGAAAGAAGTGATTGGGTATTTTAACAAAAGAGACACAAAATGTCACATATATATTCAAAGCTGATCTTTCAAACTCCCTGGGAGGCTTAAGGTATTCAAGATAATTCAGCACAATATTAAGATTTGCTTTCCTTGATGAAATTAATTTGATCAGCAATTACACGTCTTTAGGCTACCAAATGATTATTACAAGACCATCCTTACACATTATAGTGGCTCAGCAGTGTACCACACTGGCCATAGGGAAAAATAAGAGAATGTTGCAGAAGAGTAGAAGAAAAAAAATTCCCTGGAAGGTGATAGGAGATATTCCCCTCCAAAAAGTCAGCTGTTTTTTACTACTACCTAATCTAAAAAAGAATAAGTGGGAAATAATTTGTAAACAGAGGGTTTTTTAGCTGATGTATGTTCTTAAAAAATTGCCCAGGCATCCAAAAATATAATTCCTTAGAATTCTGTAAGAGATCAAATGGCACAAAAGTGGGCTATCTCATGTCGGTTAATCCATTCAGCATTAAGAGCAGCACAGATCTTAGACAATCAAAATTCACCATAATTGCTCTAATTTAACTCCTATAGGCAATGACCCTACATTGACTTAAGAAATCATCAATGATCATGTATGTCCTCGGTAAATTTGGTTTTATTAGAGCAGAACAGAATCTTCCAGGTCCTAAGAGCCACTATGACTCCCAACTCCTATTTACTTTAAAATATGCTTCCTATTTTTCAGGTTGCTCAGACTGCTTATCCTGAACTACCAAGCCAACCCTTAGAAAGTGATTGCTAATGCCTTGGACACCTCAGGTGCTACCTGGCACCACAGAAGCCCAAGGAAAGAATGCAGGGAAGGAGGACAGGAAAAAATCCCTCTGGAGCCAGAGGATCCAGGTACAAATCCATGTCCCAAAATCATGTTGCCCAAGTCATTCAACGTCTGCTGGCTTGGGGTTTTATCATCTGTAAAGTAAATGGACAGTATACTTACTCTCAGTTCTAGATCTGAGCTTAAGAAAGAAAATGTACTATCACCACAGGTCCAACAGCTGTTCTGAAGTACAAATCAACTATGAAAAGGGAGTGCAAACACAATCCCCAAACTACTTTCCAAACAGATGTAATAGTTCTAGATCAAGAAGCAACTAATAGAACCCAAACCCTCCAAAACAAACTGACAAAGGGCTCAGAGGACAAACCACTGCACCTGGAGTCAGGAAGACTGCTGTGACTCTGTGTGTCATTTAAGCTGGCTTCATTCTAGTTTCCTCTTCTATAAAATGGGTATAGGGCTACCTACCTTCCAGGCTTGCTGCAAGGTCCAAGTAAGTATTCCTAATGTATGCTTCAAGTGTTAAAGCATTACATACATTTAAAATTTAAAAAGTGCTTTGTAAACCTTAAAGTGCTGCATAAATAACTTTCATTTTCCAAGTTCGTGCTAATGATAACAAAGACAAGAGTAGAGATCACCATGCCAGGGGAGTCTGCTTAGCAGCAGGAGGCTGTACAATACAACCTTTAAAGGGTGTCTCCTACACTATGGTACTGAAGCAGCAGTGGCTCCTGTTTTCCCAAGAGTTAAATTGTATTCATATTAATCATTCATGCCCTCACCTGATCATCCTTGTGACACATTTAGGAGCCTACTGGTTAGGGGTGAAAGTACAACCTGTGATCAGGGAACAAAACCAAATACATCCTCAGTACCTGTGGCTTTTGACATCCAATTTTGATATTAATCACTACACAGAAGCCAGAACTGTGGCCCATTATATTCTACTTAAATAGGTGAATTCAAAAAATTTTAGGTTCACAATAATAATAGGTAATAATTTGTGAGTCACAACAGCTAAAGATTAAGTTAAATGTAGTACTGGGGCTATACTGAAATACACATGTATACATACAGGCACAGTACTGAAGATTTTCATATCAAAAGTTCAATTCTTAAAGGACTTCGGAATATCTTTTAAGTTTCTATACAAAGACAGAAAGAAGTATCAATTTTAAAGGAAATAGTCCACTCTAATCTCTCTAGTGTCAAATGAGATGTAATCTTTTAATCTGATACAAGGATTCAACACTATTACTTCCTTGTTGACTTGATTAAAAAAAAAAAACTTAAATCTCTACATAACTCAGCAACTAGTATACAAGTTAAAATATTGCCAAGGGTATGGCCCAGAAGCTACCTAAAATAAGATCATAAGATTTAAAAACAGAAGGAAGCTCTCTAAAACAGAGTATCTAATTTAATCCCTCACTTCCTCAAAAGGAAACTTGAAGACTAGAGACCTTGGTTAATCGCCTATGGGCAAAGAGGGCAGCAAAGTGAATTTGAATTGATTCTCTGACAAGAAATCCAGGGCTCTTATCACTAATCATGCAGAAAATACACACACTCCCAACTCTTAAATTAGTCATGCTTTAAATATATTTAAGTCTATAGAGATTACAAATTATTGAGGACCATCTGTCAAGTCTAGTAAAATTCCTTTACTGTACCTAGGGCCTCTTCATCGATTTTTAAAAAACTAAAGCATGAATTTTCAAAGGCTAGCCACTGCAATATAAATGAGGCTTGATTCTAGGTGTTTTGAATAGAAAGCACTCTTTTAACAACTTTAATAGGTTAACAAATGAGTCATTTATCTACACAGTGAGGAAAATAAGCTGGCTGGTTCTTGAGCAAGAAAATGAAACCTTTAGAGCTGCTCCTATGTAAGAGTTCGATTTATTTTGAGGTCTCAGTAGCTAGATCTGCATTTCACTTCACAAACTCTCTCTCATTCCCCACACAGAATACTTGTGTGCCATCATTCTATTATGAAACTAAGTGAAGGATGACTTTCCTAGTTAGTCATTTTACTACAAATTTTTTTTAAAAAGAATGACATCTGGGTAGTTATAAAACAAATCAGCACCCAGACAGCTACTGCACTAGATAGAAAAGGTCATACAAACTAAAAAAAAAAAAAAAAGCTTTTTCTCATGTCTAGTGTGGCTGTGGGCATGGACCTGAGCTTTGAAAGCTAGATGGTCCTGTTACCTGCAAGACTTGGGCTGCTGAAATTCTTTTAAAAAAGCAAGATTGTTTCAAATTCCCAAACCTAACCTGTTTTCAAATTAACCATTTATTAGGTACGTAGTAGGCCAGGAGTTATCTGAATATGAAATGCTTGGGCATTTGTTTTTTAGCAATATAAGAGGTTTTTTTTAAAATAGTAAGTGTACCCAAGAAAAACAAGACAACCCAATTAACTGGGAACTGTCATTTTCTTTTTCCAAAAAAAAAAATTACATGATTGTTCCAAGGGATGGAAAGGATAGTAAAAGCAAGGAACTGAACAACCACTCCCCCCAATATGCGAGCATTTGATACTGAATATTGTCTGAAATAAATAAGCTGTCAGATGGGTGTGGGGGTTGTAGACATACACAATCCATTTTCATTGCAATGTCATTTGTTGCAAAGGCGTTTGATGATCTGCACTGCATAAAGCAAGGTACCACAATGGAAAGAGTTTAGTAGATACCTGTGAATCCTTTTGTCAGAGGTCTCAGAACAGAAAAGCCAACAAGCTGTCCATGTCTCAATAAGATGTAGTATATGATGTGTAACGAAGGCATACTGGGTATACAGAACAGTGATAGTGTAAATCAAAACTTTATGTAGTACCCTATACTGGCTTTACTATTATGAATAAACAAGGAAAAAAAAAAGATTCTTACCACTCATTTCTATCAATGTCAATAAATCCTAATAGTGGCAAAAACGCACCATCAGGTGACATGTCATCTGGGAGAAAAAAATAAAAAACTGTGCTAAGACGAAGCTTCTTGCAATAGACAACTTAAAAACTTATTAAATTCAACTCTTATGGGAGAAAAGGACTTTCAAATGAAATGTAACCTAAGAAGTAAGAATCGGAAGCCAGCCACACACAGGGACCACCTATGCTGAGGCAGGTGTCCCACTCTGTGACTGCTGGGTGGCCTGAGCCAAAGGTGCCAAGGGAGGAGTCCCAACGTTGTTCTCCAGATGGAATGAGAGAAGGCAAGCAACATGACCCTCCACTTCTCAGGGTCTCTCTATATGCTCTCTAACCATAAAACTGTTCAATTGTCATGAATTGAGATGAGACACCCCTCAGGAGAGTGGAAAACCAAAAGATACAGTGGAGCTTTCAGCTGTCTACTAACACATGACAAACCAACAAGTACACAGAAAAAAAGGATAAAAAAATGTCACTAACAATATGTATTACTGAAAAAAAGATGGGCTGGTCCTATGGTGGAAATGAGGGAAAAATCAACAGATAGCAGCCATGGTCAACTAGTTATCCAAAGTTTTAACGCAGCCATGGTCAACTAGTTACCCAAAAAGTTTCAACACAACTCAAAGGCAGAAAAGTGCTAGGCCAGCTGCCTGACTGCAAGGACACCCACATCAATGAGGTCACAGATATACTGGGGCATTATTACTGGGACAAGTCACAAAACAGCCAGAGCAAATATGCTGCAAACATCATTTCTGAGACATAGAGGCCACTGATATCCTTTGTTCAGATCTTGATAACCAAGGAATCACATGAGGCATAGCAAATAGCACAGGTGTCCTACTAAAAGCTCATGTGCACATCTGCCTCATAAATTGCCAAGGACATATGGTATTGGCCCATCGAGTTGGTATATGGTGCATTTAAAATATATTTTTTTAAGTGCCTAGGAAAGTTTACAGTCATTTACTTACAATGTAACAAATATTGTAGATGGAGATGTGAAAGACAACATACTGATACGGAACTAAAAAGGTATAGTTGTCTTCAAGTTGTAATGCAAATATCCAGAGGGGTAAAAACCAGAGCTGAACTCCAACCATTCTTTTTCGAGCGAAGTGGTGACAGTAATTACATAAATTCCTAGGCAACATACATGTAAGCTTATCACTAGAATAAATACAGGGCTATCAAGGCAGGGGTATTCTTTGATCCAACGGTGCGGAAGTGGTTAAGAGGTCCCGTGCCCCCTCCAAGGTGTTTTTTGGGGATAACATTTATTTTGTCTGCTAAATGGAACTAGCCACCTTTCTAACCTTGGTAATTTCTAGAGGCATTGATCTAGGAAAGGATCTAATAACTTAATAAAATTGGCTCTGAGTTACCAAAAAGGACCAAATGGATAAAGAACACCCCAAAATGGAGTGCTTCAGTGCTTGTCCCAGCGAAGAACTGGACCCTGGTAGCTCTGAATTTTCTGTCTGTTCATTACTCAAAGTGGGATGCTGGGTGTCCTACTTTAAGAAAAAAAAACACTAAAGCCTGAGTCAGCTAAAGGACAACCTTTCAATGTCCTAGGAATACAATCCACACCTTTCATACCCAATAGGACCATTAACAGTCTCACCCAAACCTGATGTTTTTCAGAGATGACGTCAAAGGGAGCTGCAAGAGGAATTTGCAATTTGGCAAAATAAGAGAATTGTCAATTTGCTAACTTATATGAATTTTCACAGGCTCCTTTATTATCTGTAATTAGAACTGGTCTCTTCTTCAAGGTATTAAATGTACCCCAAAGCATCTGGATAGGTCTGTGTAAATTAGCTAACACCATTCCCTATTATAATCAAATAGTTTGAGTACCAACCAATCACCAAATGACAAATCTGCAGATTTACTAACCCACTTATTTGGCAAATTAAAGCCAAAATTATACTTTCTAAATACTAAAAACAAAAACCCTAACACTTGAGAGTATAATATGAAGTATTATATATTTACTATTGAGTCCAATTTAAAAACACGTTCATTTGTAAAGCTGATTAACTCCCTTCTCAAAACAGAAGATAACCATATAAGAGATGGGGAAAGCCTAGTTGGTTCAAGATATAAGTGAAAAAGACTAGGGAATAAATAATAAATGAAGCAGAAACATGTAATCAAAGGAGTATCATGGAACTTGGCAACAGGAGAATACCATTCATGGTTTTAAAATATTAGAAAAATTGCAGAGTATGATTAAAAGGATGGAAGGCAGAAGCTCTAAGGGAATTTTAGTCAGTGGAGTGTGGCTCAGATAAGAGAATTATGATGTGATTCAGGAGCCTTGAGTCATTTCAAGCATCCTGATGAACTATGAGAATGACAGGATGATCAATAACCATATCTATAGAAGATGAAAGCCTAACATTACTAAACAAGCTACTAACCAGGGTTGTAGAATGTCACTAGTGTTCTTACAAGTTTACACTTGGGCAGTGTGTTATATATTCGGCTTGGAACCTGGGATCTAAACCTTAAAGAGGCCTTCCCCCTCCTATCATTGAAGAACATACTTTTTTATCTTGTTCTTTTCTTCCTCCACTCCAGACTAAGGTGTGTCTGCTGAGTTAGTGAGAAGAAAAAAGCCCAACAACCCATATCCACGTGCCCTTAGTGAAATCAGAAGATGAACAGCCTTGGTATCAGATAAGGGATAACGAAGTGCCTCCCTCCTATCAAGGTGCTTCACTCTAGAGTTGGAAGGAAATAATGTGTTATCATCTTTAAAGTTGTTACATGAAAGGGTTTGGTAGGAGAGGCAGCAGAACCAAGGAGAAAGTACAGTACTGTTAAAAAAAGAAAAAAAAGGCAACAAAATCTAACTTGGAGAGTGGAAAGTAAATTCAAAGGACTATCTATCCAGAGACAATAAACTCTGTAAGCTGGGCCACCTGCAAACTTGTATGCTTTGCCTCTATCAAGTCATTTAATGTGTTTATGACAGATTATATTTATGTAGTTTTGAAGTTTGTTAGGTCACTTTAATTTCTAATGAATTAAGCTTCTCAAATCCGAAATTCATTAGAAATCATATTATCTGTGAACTTATGGACAATTTCTTTTCTTTAAAAATAATCTAAGTGTTTTATATTTCAAAATGTAGCACTTTTGTGATTACTCATTATTTGAAAGTCTAGTAACCTGTTTTAAAGTTTTAAATGGCTACTGAAACACTTGTTTTTAAAAGGGCACTGGGGTAACTTAGAAAAAATCTATTTTTGCAGAATGTATCTTCTATTAAAGAGGTGTCAAAACCAGTAGCCCCCTTGGTTTAGTGCCCCAGTTCAATTTGAGATTAACACCACTGGTCTAGAAGCCCAGATACTGCCTCCACAAGTACCTAACCTAACAGAGGAAACTTTCACTTTCAGTAATTCAGCACTGTCTATCATATCCTAACATTCACTTCTCTCCCCCTCCCCTCCAACTTGACCAATGAGATGGCCAAGTCTTATCCATTCTGCTCGCTATAACCATTCTGGTTACTACAACATAAAGGAAAAAAGAGCACTGGACTAGGATTCCTAGTCCCTGCTCTAACACTCACCATCCGACCCTAGGAAAGCCCTTTACTCCTTATTTTTTCTTCATCTGTAAATAGGAGTAATTCCTGCCCACCTCAGAGCTGAGGCTCAAATGAGATAGATGTATGTGAGATTTAGTTGATTTAGTTGAAGATGTTACAAATGCTGTGTCAATGTTTCCCAAGTTCACACTGGTTAGAAGCAGGGAGAGTAGTGGGATATAGAGCTGGCCTCCATGCCAGAGATGATCTGGGTTCAACACCTGAAGCCGACCCAAATGGGCCATGTGACCCTTGGCAAGTCACTTAACATCTCAGTGCTCTAGGCAACTCTCTAAGTCGTTAAATTGCAGAGATTATTTGGACCAGCAATGGGAGTATGGAGAACTCATGCCCACAGGAGTTCCACATAGGAGAGAAATCACAGGTCCAAGCCCCATATCCTTAGCAAACAGCGGCATTATTTTTATTAGTAATTCATTATTAAGACCTTATGGCTTACAAAGCATTTTCCATCCAGGAGCCCAAGGTAATACGAGGATTATCACTATCACCCGCATTTTGGAGAAGCTGATTCAGGGGCTGAGAGGAAATGGCTTGGTTTTGGCCACCCAGTCAACTTAAACAGCATGCAAACCCCCACCTCTGGATTTCCAGGGCACAGCAGAATCACTCATCTACTTAACCCCAACTTCCTCTAGTCAATCCCTTCAAGAAGGGAGAAGGCTCCATTAACTCTTACCCTCAGCTCAGTTAAAGGCGTTGGCCCAAAACTGCTTCACCAACTATCTCCTGGATGACCAGATGCTGCTGAACTTGGCAGTTCTCCCATGGATAATCCACTGTCTCCCGCCAAGTTCCATAGTTCTAAATTATTTTTCTCCCACTTACTTGAAATTGGCTATTAACTGATAATGTTGCAAGTATTCAAGGTTACTCTTTACGTATATTTGGATTGTGAACAAGTATGGAACCATCTGGAGCAATAAATTTTAACTCTACAACTATAAAAATTAATGAACACGTGTTGTTCTCGTGAGGATATGGTAAAGAACCTCATCTACAAGTTATGAAAAAATCTAAGGTGCAGCAAGAAGGAAAAAGGACAATGAAAATTCAAGAATTTAAAGTTAATTCTATTAATACTAAAAAGTAAACATTTCCACTTCAAGTAATTAAGGAGAAATTGTCCTTACGGGAATCTTGAGTAGTACCATCTCTCACTCTCTGGACAAGCACTTAGCTGACTTTAAATGTGACAACTGAGGGTCAACACTTTCAGTTCTTAAGAGCCAATCTGAAATGTTTCCACAGTAGGGAAAAATAATTTTAAACTGTAACTCAATGGTTCATTCCAGTGACAAGATAATGTGGTATACAATCAGTACCACAGAGGACACCTGGTATGGTGGGACTCATTTTGGACCTGCGTTCCAAACAAACTACAGAACTTTGTGTTCCTGGGCAAATCATTTAACCTCTGAGCCTCAGTTTCCTCACCTGGAAAATAGTCTCTTTTCAAGTTCTAAACCTACAACTCTGAGATCTGTATGGGGACAGGGCACTGAGCCTCTCTAAACCTGTTGTGTCATTTGTAAAATGAAAATGCCATTTACTTTTGTAGGTTATATTGTGAATCAAATTAGTGTATAATTGCAAAATACTATATAAATGTCAACTTATTTCTTCAGCAAGTTAAGCCTTTTAACCTACAAAACCTCATCTTCTAAATAAAGTACCCTATCCTGTCCACCTCTCCCAATCCTAAAATGTGACTTAAAGGGGAAGGGATATATTTGAAAATGAAGGTAACATAAAAACTAAAGCTTACTGTTTAATATCACTAGAAAACGCTACACCTATGGAAAATGGGTATTATTTGAAAATGAATACAAATACCAAAGGTAATATTTAAAAATTAGAAAAAAAAACAATTTTGGAGCTATCAGATCTCAATTCTTTAGGTCTAAACTGTCCCTATAAAGCCAAAGTTAGAATTGTCTAGTAGAAAAGGCATTAAGTTAAATGCCTAGTTAGTGTTAAAATTGATTCAGTTTCTCCTATATCTATGTCCATTTCCTCCTGAAACAGACCCTTCAAGTAAAATTACAGTATGAGTCATGGAAAAGATGTTTCTTCTGATAAATCTAGAAAGGTAAACCAAGGAGTTCTTTTTCACTAACCCCAGGACATTACTCTGATAAATCTAGAAAGGCAAACCAAGGAGTTCTTTTTCACTAACCCCAGGACATTACTTTTATACATTTATACACACTGCACAGTCTTTGTTTCTGGATGCTCTGTCAGCTTCCTCTGAGGAAGGTAACTGGGTGCCTGATGCTTCATTCAGGGGAATGTTTGGTTGGATCTTTTTCCTCCCACTAATCCTGTTTTTAAATATCTTAGTTAAAAAAAAAGAAACACCACCTTGAAATCCCTCATCTTACTTGGTCCATTTAATTTTCCTTCCCCTTTAAAATTTAAAAATAGGGGGAGGGGAAGGAGGGGTTGCAGCATTGTCCCAATCACGCAGTGAATCACATGTGCAGTGAGGCTGTTAGGTTCACATCTGGGAAGCCTCTTTGGTTGAGCCACCCGTCTTAGCAACTGACAGGAGATGGAGTTGTGTAACACACCTCGCCATTCCTAATCCATGTCTGGTCTTGGGTTTTTGCTTTGGTTTACCTCGGCTGCTTCCCCCATGCCACCTCAGACTGATGTCCGCCTCTGCAGCATCTCACCAAGGGCTGGAATGAATTCTTTTTGAAGCGATGTCTCTTGCTTGACTAGGTCAAAGGACGTACTTTAGAGTGGTTTAGTCAAAAACCTCTCACCAAATACTGAAAATAATGTCTGTCAAGCCCATTCTTGCCCCTTGCCTCCTACCCCTCCCCCACCCACCTAAGAGAGGAGAAACCCCACTTCCAAAGAAAAGTGAATCCAAGGACACATTCCTAAGCATAAAGAAGATCCAGACAGTGATAGCAGCACTCCTAGGAAACTAATGTGACCCATCTCTTCACCTACTGTGGAGAGCCCAGGCTCCCAACAAAGGCCAAAGTCGTGGCAATGTTCCAGTCTTTCGGATCACTAATCATTCTCATCATCCTACCACTCACAGAAGGACAGAACTTCAGAGCTGGAAAGGACCTTAGAGAAAGTAAAGCCAAAATCCCTCCCCCTCTTTAGACAGATGAGGAAACTGAGGCCCAAAGAGGGAGAAAGAACTTATCAGTGGTCACCCAGCTAATCCAACTCCCTCTCCCTGTTTATAGATGAGGAAACTATGCCCCAAACAAAGGACTTGCCACTGGTCACATGGCTAGTTAGTGCCAGTCCACTTCATTCCCTTTATTCTACCTCCACTTCCTGCTTTGCATGTGTCGTCCTATCTTGCTCCTGTGTGACACTTGTTCCTCACCTCCTTATAGGAAGGCCTGACCTATCAGGAACTCACTTTCACAGGATCTCAAATTGGAAAAGTCCTATGCTCCATTCTTCCTGGTCACCAAGCACTTTCCCCTTGGGACAGCATAAGAGGGTACCTCAGAACTGGAGAACTCTCCATTAGGTCATCATAAAGCAGCAAATTCTCTTCCTCCCACCCAAATGTGACTATTAAAAATCTAAATTTTGGTCTTTTAAAAAACTGTATTGATTCAAATATAAGTCAAGGAATTTTTATTTGATAAGGAATAGCAACTTTTTTTCTTCCAAAATTAAGTTTAAATACTAGAAGACCGGATTCAATTCATATATATTTGGAACAATACAGTGCTTTATAATGAATACTAGTAGCATGAACCACTGTTGTGATTGTTGCCCATTTCTAACACTGATAGGAGGCATCAAGTTTAAAAATCTGGTGTCCATTTCATAAAAAGGTAGAATATTAAGATGAGTTTATTGCCACAGAATATCAACTACTAACACCTGCAGCTGAGGCCAGAGTTCAGAGTTTATGAACCTTTCCCCCAAAATAAAATTCTAAAATAAAGTTTTATAGCTAATGCCATCTATCATGCTAAAGGGATATAGTAAGACCAGAATGGGCATAGGTATATGTATTATTCACAACTAATTAGCCAACTATAGTTATTTACTAAGATGAAGAAATATGGCAAATAGAATGCTGCTTCTCAGTTACAGGGGAAATGATGACTTGAAGACACGCCTCTCTTGTCCCAAGGATACTGGATAGTGCAGAGTGTGTGAATTCAATGATGACCATGCTCAAGATGCCAAGTTTCAAAAAGGAGTTACCACCACACGGTTGTACAGCCTCATGTCAAAGATTGATTTTCCTCTTGCCATTACATAATGGGAACACCAGGTTATATGCAGGGTAACCCATGTGGATGTTGTCAACATAGTATCAGACCTATTTAAGTGGCACTGGTGAATGAACTATCCGTGTATCTTTAAAAAAATAGTAATAATAAAGCTACCCCCACCCCAAAAAAACAAAACCAAACATCGAGCAAAATTAATAAGGGAAGGGAAGGTAGGTAGAGATAGAAGAGGACACGATGCAACAAACCCCAAGATCTTGCGTTGCTCCAATCTAACACTTTAGCTAGAACGACCTTCAGGGACATACTCTCACAGCCACCTAAATAACCTACATATAAGTAGAAAACATTTTTAATTCACCCAAAGGTGGCAAGAGCTCTCATGGTGAAAGATGACAATTTTTGGATTTGCATATTTATATTAGTTTTAGCTACATTTCCCCCTAACTTTGGGCCCTAACTCTTAAACGTGACTCATAAAATCAAAGAAGTGAGGTAATAGACAAAGATGGGACATGGATGACTTTATGAGTCAAAATGTGTGAATACTACAGTTCAAATATTAGGACAACTAAATCTTTATGCTATACTCAGGAAATCTTTTTAAAACCCATTTTTTGGCTTTCACACGAACTGAAAAGTACTGTATCTGGTCAAATCCAATCTTCTATTCACAGAAAGTTTCCAATGAAACAATTTCTACCAATAGTTGGCTTCTAAACATGCCAAATTTGGTCCTCTGCCTCTGTATATATATATATACACGGCTATGCAAAAACACTATCTATGGGGTTAGGGAACAAGGGTAGGGGTAGGATGGACCTGTGATTTCATCAGTGTGGCCAGCTCCCAGGGTAGAAACCTCTGCCACCAAAGCAGATCCACAAACTCATCTATAACTTAGTTGGAGAGACTTGCCTGGGGCGATAAGAGATTAAGTGACTTGCCCATGGTCACAAATCCAGGATGCTTTAAGAGGCAGGATTTAAGTCAATGATCCATTATGTTCTGCTGCCTCTCAACAACACATCAACCAATAATATAAACAAAAGTAATGTGAAAAGCATTTCTATTTTCTTCACCTTGGTAATCTACTCAGTTTAATATCATGCCTAAACTTTAGGCTTTACTAAAGTAATTATGATTTTAACTTCTTTTCATGTCAGTATCCTCAATGCATCCTTTCCCAGGCCTGGATTTCACACTGGGAAATCCAGCAAAGCAGTAAGAAATGATTAAGGTATGACTTGGAGTTTTAAGAATTAAATATATTACTCTGCTTAAAAAAAAGGGGGTGGGGTTGGATTGCATGCACTTGTAGTAAGGTATAAAATGAGTACTAAGTCCTCCCTTTTTATGTAGAATACCTCCCTACAAACCTAAGGCCAAGCTAAGGCATATTCCATATGCTAAATAATGAATTACACCTTCCAAAGATGACCATAATTTGGGATTTTTAAAAGAGTATTCCACTGGGATACAGTTCTTTGTCTTTCCTAAGAAGATCATTGTACATCTGATCATATGTTGTTTTGAAATCATAAACATTCGGCTTGTCTGGTGCTGGTCCTGGAAGTTTCACATGAGTTCCTGTTCCAAAGGATCTGACACTGAATCCTCGTTTGCTGAAAGACACAATAAGAAGAAAAGATATTAATTAGATTAGCTCTCATTCAAAATTCCATTAGTCTGGATGGGGGAAGTTGATGTTAAGGGAGGAAAATGTTAGTGTACTTGCCTAGAGAAAGTTCTTGTCCCAGTTCCTAATCCCTTCTATTTTAAAAATAAAATAATGCTCAATATTAGTTATGAAAGATGTCATGCATTTTAAAATATCAAGGTGAAAATATTCAAAAAGACAAAAGAGTCTTTATTCAACCACCATGAGGTCATTTCCTTCATGAAAAATCTAAACAGTACCTCCAAAGTTAGGAGTCCTACTCCCTAAAAAAGACTCACTTTATTTCACAACCTGTCTTCCCGCACTCTAAATCACTTCTGAAACACTAAGGCTTTGTTTAAAACTGCTACAGAGTCAGGTGACAATTTTTTTTAAAAACACATAAGCATTAATTAAACAAATGTTGTAGAACTATCATGTATATGATCATATAAAATAGTGACACTCTGGGAGGACATCTAGATACTGCTCCTCTTACCATCCTTCATGTGAAGACCAATACAGAAGTTCTGTATTTTTAAAAACTTGAAGTTTTACAAACTTTTACACCATAACCCATTTTAAATTTTTCTACCACCACCAGGAAAATCGTGTGTGCATGTGCATGTATCACTGAGTGTGAGAGAGCTATGTCGAATTTTAAACCTGTTTCTTCTCTTGCTGCCTTTAACTGACCAACCTTTTTGCCAGAGCCGTTCATGTACTGTAGAGGCTCATCCTTTTATTATACAGCCTCACTCAGCTTCCTTTCCAGTTTAATAGCAATTACAATAAAACTATAAGCAAAATGGCAGCAAAGCCAATGACTACTGCTTACTCTTTTCACAACCAAAAGATTTAAAGGCTATCACAGATAACAAAACATGCTTAGTCAGCAAAAAGCAGTGACATGCTGCTTCAGAAGTTGATTATTCTTTTGAAAAGTTCTCTCATTTTCTCATTTCATTAAGGTTTCTAAAATTTTATTTTGGTCAATTGTGTATTTTGATCCTGGGGCTCACATAATTTTATTTAATAGTTTGATGCTACCTTGCATAGGAATTTAAGATTCACCACCTGACCTTGGAACACCTGTTCGAATTACTACTAAATTTAATTTACTACAAATTTTAATACCAAAAATTTTAGCTTGATTACACCTCAGAAATTATATATCATATTAGCAAAACTGAAGTTCCAAAAGGTCTTAGATGCTAGTCAACAGTGCCTATCAGCAATGTACTCTTCCTAATCTTCCCTCATTTTACAGGAGCAAAGCTAGGTGTCGGAGGTAAAAGTACTTGCCGAAGGCAATTCAAGTCCCACCCTCTTAGGAACAAGCAACTTAAGATGAAGAAACAGTAAGGCTCTTACTAAGGTTCTGAAAATCATTCTAATACTAGCCAAGAACCTGGGATGGGCCAACAACAACCCTCTAGTACTGCCGATTTTGGATAAAGAATTTGTTTACTTGAAACTCACACAATTCTTAAGAGCATCTTATTACCCTTAACCCAATTTTTGACTATTTCTTCCTCCTTTGAAATCGATTTCTCACTGTAAGTAGTTCTCATCTGCTATGAATCACCTGCTTTTTTTTGGTTCAGGATTCAAATGAATTTGATTAAAAGTTTGGTCTCTGAGGTTAGATAAAGCAGTACTTTCCAGATAAAAGGAAAACCACATGCTCAATCTCCCCTCCCCCATGCTAAATAATGCAAAACCATCCAGGAGTCTACACTGGGGAACAGTGCCAAATCTAAAGAGCACACTTCAGCTCTGAAGACCACAAAAAAATAAATAAATAAAATCCGTTAACACAAAATTAAAAAGGATTTTTCCCTATGTTAATCATAAATCTAAGTCCAACTTTAAAATGGGGCTGGAATTATGAACACAGGCCTCACATTAACATGCAAAGGCTACTTGTATACTGACATGGTCTACAAGACTGGCCAACCTGCTTCCATCTTTCCAACTACATTGCATTAGAAATGATTATAACCACAGATTATACTTGAGACAAGTGATTTACAAAAAAAATTTATGTCTATATGAAAAAAGCAATGTGGTATAATTCAAAATGTTGGAATGCTGACTTTGCTGTTATTTTCTGTTCTACTTCCTTCTATCCATAAATAATTTTAACCCACAGGACTTCCCAGAAAGTATTTGTTTCACTTTAAATCTAGTCATCTCTCTTCCTTTCAAAACTCACATTGTGGAAGGCTTCTCCCAAAGTTGCCAGGTAAGGACATCCTCAACTAATTCTAGTAAGCTCTCAGCTCTTTTTCACTGACTTTACAACTCCCAAAATACTTCTGGGTTAACAATCTACTCTACCTTTAATGTGGTAGGAACTTCTGGGAAATGGCAATTTGAAGAAGAGAGAAATCTTCCAATTCACAGTTCCACATTAAGCTGTTTTAAAACAACCTAATTCTGCACAGAATAGCAAATCAATCAATCATGCTCATAACCAAAGCAGTAATACAATATGACCCCAGAGCATCTCCATGGCATTTTATATATTCCTAGTGAAGTAATTTGGGGAACACTGTTAATCATTTTAAACCACCACTACAACCAAAGATCTACAGGGTTTCCTAAACTTTTCCCACTTCCCCTTTTGGCATTTTCTTATAGCATGGTCAAAGGGCATACATGTGCAGGGCATGTTTTGTATTCAAAACCAAGGCTGCAGTGAAATTGCAGGATGCAACAGGGGCAGGCACTGCCAGAAACACCCTAGATTCACAATGTCTGATTTTTAATTTTTAGTCACTGTCAGTTTTCTGCACAGCTCTTCATCATTAAAGTGTTGAGAGACAATAAAATCTTCTTAGATGAGCAAGAGTTCTCATTTTAAGATTTGGTTCAAGTGCCATGTCATAAGACACTCATCTACCAAAATTAATAATGCAGTCAGAGTTGTACTTTTCCTCTTAACTGTTAACTAGAAACCTTTTACATTCCCTTTCTTTCCCCACCTAACCCACCCACACCCTCACAGATTTCGAAATGCTCTTCTTTTCCCCAGAACTTAACTGCCCTTCTCTTACATATGTCACATTTCGTTTCATTATTATAGCTCATCTGTCAGTGTTTCACCTGTCCTTGTGGAGTACTTGAGTTTAGGGACCATGCCTTTAAATTTAATTTAGGAGGGAAGACTGGTAATTTGCTACTATGTAGAAGGTACTTTTAATACAGATTTGTCAAACAGAATGTTATGTTTCCAGATCTTTTCAGGAATAAATGCAAAAAAAAAATAAATCCCATAAACAAATGCCTGACGAAAAGTGATGATTTGATTTAAGTTCCTAATGTGGAACTGTGGTCGATGTATGGGATCCAAAAACAAAATTGATAACCCTGGCAATCAAGTCACCATAGAATACAGCACATTCCAGGCTCAGCTTGTGCTTAGGCAGGAAAAAGGGAGGTGACAAATCAAGCACAGTAAACAGCAAGGAGACCAGTTTGACTAGGACACAAAGTGGAGAATAATTGCAGTAAACCTGGATGCAGGGGCGGGGTGTTTAAGATTGTGATATGGGATAGCTAATGGACCAACAGGGATGACTTTGCATTTGGATTTTAGAGGCAAAAAGTAACAAATGGAATCCGTGCTTTAGGGACTATATCAATCTGACAGCTAAGCAGAGGATGGTTTGGGGTGGATTGAAGGTAGGGAGACCTATGAGGAGGTAAGAGGTGATAATATGGATATGAACCACATGAGTGGGGACAGAGGAAAGTTATACAATGACATATGGTCAAAGATGAAGTCAGTTAACCCATGAAACTATTCAAAATATAGCATAATTAATTCTACTAACTGCTATGTATTCCTATAGGGGAATTTGTAAGGCAAAGAAGTCATTGACCTCCATGGCTTCAAGGGTCAGTCCAAATGGTTATACCACAGGAAAGAATTGCAACTGTTACTATCCAATGATATTTTAGACACTAAGATAGGGTATGCTGTGAAAGCAACTGGTAGACCAGAGTAGAGAACCTGCAGCCTTAAGGTCACATGTGGCCCTCTAGGTCTTCAAGTGCAGCCTTTTGATGAAGCCAAATCTCACAGAACAAATCCCCTTCATAAAAGGATTTGTTCTGTAAAACTCAGACTCAGGCAAAAGACAGCACCCAAGGACCCAGAAGGCCACAAGTGGCCTGACAAGGATTTCTCCATCCCTGAACCATCCAAAGGACAGTAATTATGTGTTTGACATGTAAATGTCAGTCTTATCCTCAGAAGCTTTCAATCCAAATGGAAATTTTAACTTAATGTATAACATTCCAGAGCATAAGCATACATTAAATCAATTCTAAACTATCCAGGACTATAGACCCTGACTCTTATCTTACACTGCCTAGATGACAGAATGGGGAGGAAGGGATTGCTTCAGCAACTTGTCTTGCCTATGCTACTTACCTCTCAGTGTACAGGGCCTTCTAAAAGCAGACAAAAATTTGTTTTAAAAAATAAATATATAACTGAGTGAACATTTAATTCTCTTTCTCTGGATGGAAGGGGGAAGAACAAGGCAAGGAAAGATGTGAGAAGAAGCTGATTTTAATATCTGAAAGAGGAAGGAAATTATAGGCTAACTAGGAAAAGGTGCACACAAAAGGAGTAAGTCCTCTAGAAGGCTAAATGTTGTACCGTGAGAATAGAGGATATTATCTGGTTTGAATAAAGGTTTTGTGATCAAATCCTAAAGTCAAAAAAGAGATTCCGGATAACCTATGATAACCTTACACCATCTATCACACTACTTACCTCCCATGTTCTATCTGAATAATACAGAAACTAACAGTATTCTAGGGACACTAGTGAATTATCATCAGTACTTGTGAACCACACATCTGTGACTCCCACACAATCTCTTTCCAATAGAGAGAGTGAGTGTGTGTGTGTGTGTGTGTGTGTGTGTGTGTGTGTGTGTGAGAGAGAGAGAGAGAGAGAGAGAGAGAGTGTGTTTTGGGTTTTTTTGGACGGGGGGAAGGCAAGGCAATTGGGGTTAAGTGACTTGCCCAGGGTCACACAGCTAGTAAGTGTGTCAGGCATCTAAGGCCCTAATTTGAACTCAGGTCCTTGGTCCTTCTGACTCCATAGCCAATGCTCTTCTCCCTGCACCATCTAGCTGGCCCTGAATGTTACAGTTCTTGGACAGGGGGCTGGACAAGAGGCAAGAAGGGGAGTTGGTAGCCACAGCAGATTTTAGTGAACCTACATGGTTTTCTTTAGCTTCAAACTAAAAATGATTCTGTTTCTGGAATCATGCACGGGTGGTCATCAAAATATAGAGAAGTTATTAAAAGTTTTTTGTATGAAGTATGCCATTACAGTTCTAATAAAATACCTATAAAAAGGTGCACAATGACCACAAACTGGCAATACCCTTTGTTTAAATGTAACATTCAATTTTTAAGGATCTGACAAGTCAGTCCAAAGTAAATTAAAATTCCAACAATGCAATGCAACAGTCATCTATTAAATGCCAATCCTATAGCCTAGCACTGTGTTAGGCACAGGTACTGCAAATATGAATGGAAGAAGAGCTAAAATTGGTCCATAACTATTAGAACATGTTATATGCATTGTAAATGAGATATGAGGAATAAAGGGCTGAAGGACTTTTCAGCTGAGAGTTATAGGAAAAGTTTCTGAGAGGAGGTTGACTCTGACTTTCTACTAGAAGGATTTCAACAATACTTAGGATGAATGGGTAGCTACAAAAGAGAGGAGGGAAAAGAGTGGGATGAGTGTGAAGAACAATTAGAATAAGAAAAATGAATATAACAATTAGTCCTAGGAAATGATCCTCGAAATAATTTGCTTATATTGTCACCAGTTGTTCTATTTATGACTTGAGCAGTCATCAACGAAGTTTGGTTTTTATGTTATTGAGAAACTGGATTGGCAGGGAAGATGTTACTTAGGGTGTGTCTTTAGCTGTCCTCCTAGAAGGTGGGGTGCAAGATGGGCACTAGTGTGAAATGAAGATGATAAGTTGGGTTGTTAGTCAGATCCAAGGTTGTTTAATGCCATGTCTAAGAAAAATAGGACTTCATGACAACTTTGAAACACCGTGCAGGATGGGAAAGGGGACAACTGGATACAAACATGAAATTACAAAGGACTTAAAAATCTAGCTCAGTACTCTCAATTTGTAGATGGAAACTGGAAAGAACAAGAAAAGTATTTAAATGGGTAAAGGCCATCAAAATTTGGAGTTGTCTTGAGTCTGGTCATCTATGTTCCACACACCTGGTTTCAGTATATATTACATGTGGAATATGTTTTTTCAAAAGTTTAACATTTCATTTTATATAAAAGATGCAAGAGGTGTGAATCATTTTCCTCCCCAATCTGAAAGACTTTAAAATGTGCCAAAAAAAGGTTTTGGAAAGGTCTCAAGCCAGTTTTTTAGAATCTGTATGAGAAAATATGGAACAGAATTCCCCAGGGTAAGAAACAAAGATAGGTTCCTAATCTGTCCAAACCAGAAGGAATATGCACATAAAGATCTGGTCGGTAATACAACATCATGGAGGGGAGGGGTGCTACTAAAGGAATTTTGCACAGCTGAGGTGTCAAAAGACAAACACCTCCCCAGTATACCTGAAACAGATAAAAATATCACTGAGGAATAGTCGACAAATTTAATAAAAATGATACAGTGCAAGAGAATGTTATTATGAAGTTTTCCAGGTCAATATGCAGCTACAGGGATCCTTATAACACCAGTTTCTATCTGATTTTGTACACCCCTGGTATACAGGATCCTAAAAGATAATCAAAATCAATTTCTTAAAACGAAAGAACTCAAAAATCTTAGGAGTTGCGTTTTCACAGATCAGGTTTGCTTAAAGCTAAGTACATGTGAAGTAATATGCAAGATCCAGGCAGAAATTTGCCAGTCTATAAACAGAAACCAACAAATCATGAAAAACCCTGCATCTCCTCAACTCAAAATCAACGGATTTACCTTCTAAAAACAGCCTACAGCTGTGCATATTTAGAAAATCATAAATTACCACTATCCAGGTTTTATTCTCTTTTTATTTATCTTGTTATATACTTCCCAATTCCCAATAAGGACTTAAGTTTACTAAAAACATTTGCATTTTACAATTTTCACTTATTGAAATGTTGGTAACAAAATTTTTAAAAAGCATTCATAATTCCTATTTCACAAAACCCTGTAAAGAAATATATGGGACAGTAAAATATTTATACCATTAAGAATCCTTCCACTTTGTGTGTTAAGTGTATATGTGTATTTATAACTCCACCCAATAATTAGAAAACGAACTCTACCAAGATAAGACAATTCTACTCGTGGTCAGTACTGGATATTCTGAAAAGATTTAGTCATGATATGGTTTAAGAATCTGTTAATTTTGTTAATTTGGTTATTTAAAAAACCTTACCAATAAAACCACAGAAGGTATATACTTTATCTTGTGCTCTGAGATGTGAAACTATTCTCTTTTTACTTTTTTACCTCTTTAACCCAAGGTAATTTTCCAGTAATAAAACAGCTAATCAGCATTTGCTAGAAGATGAGCCTCCTATCTCATACAATGATGCAAATTATATGACAGAATATGCTATTTGTCATTTACAAAGAACAACTGAGCATTATGACATTCCTGATGGCTGGAGAAATATAAAAGGGCCAAGACTGCATGTCAAATCATTTCCTCTAGCCAAACACTAATTTCAATTACTAAATTGACTAAACAAGTCAATTGACATGACCACATTTTTAAGATGGAAAGAATATTTATCCTGGGAATATAACTACTTTTATTTAAAAAATTTTTATGAAAGTCAAATAGTTTAAAACCTAGGCTCTGCCTTCTTGCTCCCCTCCCACACCCACCTCTTTCTTTGTATACATGAGATAATCTCTGGATGGTATCATCTAAAATCAGACTTTTCCCATGTGTTTTGATAAACAATTGTTTTCTCTTTTTCTGTTTTAAGGAATAGCTCCCTAGGAGGGAAAGGTTATATACTGGGAAATGTAGGTAATACAAAAATATTCAGAAAAGTTAAACTTTAATATTCATTCAGTAAAGTTTATTTTAAAATTGTAGCATTAAGATCAGAATTTTAACTATGTTAATCTTCGTGGAGGTTTTAATTAGGTGATTCCACAATCCCAGAGAACAAAAAGGCTAAATCTTTTGAAAATATATATGAACAAGAATTTTAATACTACAGTTGCTGTTTTAACGAAACACAATTTGAAAAAAGGACCTAAGTAAAACTTGGCCCTTCCAAATCAGCTGCTATTATCACCCACAATTATAAGCACCTTAGAAAACCAATTTAGAAAGTGCTTTGACACCCAGCTCCCATTTTGCCAAGCAGGACCAAAGGAACATCTGTGAGCAAATCTGTAACAGAGGGGCCAAGGCGGGGATCCCTTTCTCTGGTAAGGCTTTCAGTAAGTAATTAGCATGATGCAGCAGAACTGAGGAACTTAATCTAGAGTCAAGAGACCTAAACTGGAACATGGCCTTTGTCATCAGCCAGCCCTGAGGTGACACTTTGAGCAAGTCCCTTAACTTTGGTCCTCTTCCTCCAGAACCCAGGCTGACCAAGATTACCTCGAAATCTACGACCTTTTGAATCCACTATAACCCTAATAAAACGTATATTACCTAATTTACAGATTAATCTTGCCTCCCCAGCCAAGTCAGGTTTTTAGTTTGAAACTAGACTTTATGTGCGCCACATATAGTTCATCTTTCTCCCCAAAATGAATATTCTCAATTACTCAAATTAAGACAAACCATATATTAAATAAAATATCCTAGGTCATTACAAATGCAAAAATATTTTCATTTTCACCATCTTTTGGGAAAAAATTACTTAAAAATTAAGAGTTTAATAATAATCCCTGTAGAAAGGGATTCAGCACTGAAAAGTCAAATTAATTGGCTCCAAAGGGAGGATTTTCATCCACCAAGGACAACACAGAAAATGAGTTTCTAAGGATACAAGTCACACCCCAATGAATTCTTAAAAGAATTTCATCTACACCTGGACTTGGTCTCTGAATCAATTTAACCCCCAAATGCAAATATTCAACAAAAAAGAATGCCTTCTGTGTGTGCAGGCCAGTGGTAGGCACTGGAATTATAAAGATTAAAATATAGTCCCTGCCCTCAAATAACTTACTAGGGGAGGTACAAATCTATAACCTAATCACAGGTAGAAAAACCAAAGTGCATAAATGAGAGCAGTCAAGTATAAGTATTAGCTTAGAAGTCAATTACAAGCTGGCACCCCAACTGGGACCCAGAGGATTTCAAACTAGCTCCAGATGTCAGAGACCTTCCAAACACGGGAGAAGCAAATCCAATGAACAGCTGAGGCTTGGAGAAGGCAGATGTGTAAAGAATAGTGTGAATTTGAAATAGCTGAAAAGGTTGGCCAAAGCAAGAAGCCACATGGAAAAGGTCTTTATGAATCAGCAAGTGTGTCACTGTTGAGGTTCAAGGCCAGATGCATTTGCCTAAAGCTAAGGAGGAGGGGGGGAAGAAGGGGATCTCTGTTCAGACTCCTCTCATTATTTTTAATAGAACCCAAGATTATATTCCAAAAGAGATATGATGCATGCACAGTAATTTTATTTCCAACTGCTACTTGCTTGGTAAGACTGAAGGACAATCAAGCTCCTAAATCCACAAACTCAATACTTTTCCTGTATATTGAGTGCTAAAGATACAGTATCTGAACTCAAGGTACTTCTAATCTACTGGGGGAAAGCAGCCCCCCACCCCCCCAGGAGTGATGGGCAATCAAATTAGGATCTTTTGCTGGTTTTGTTTTAGTATAATCAAGTGCCTTTGATTGTGTCTTGCCTTCATCAATCAAGAATCTTTCCAAAGAGTAAAAGTACAGAAACAGTTTTTTTAACTAGAAATAGTATATATATTTATATTGTTAATTATTTTAATATGAGTAAAGATCTTCCCCACCCATTAATGGGTCTGTCCATTAAGGGGAGTTTGATTATGGAAGATTTGTGGGAAGGACTAAGTCTTTGTTAATGAGGGGCTGGTTCTCCAGGGTTGTGATACCCTTGGGCTCTTAAAAAAAAAAAATGCTCTGAGTTGAGGTTTTAATATGGGGCTTAGTTTTTGGTAAGGTTTGAGTGCCAGATGAGGACTGTTGGAAGCCACTAAGGAGCCCCATGAACTCAACCTTTGGAAACCCAGATGTCCTGGTGATTCCTTCTCTGATAACTATGGTCACAGTTGGGGTCCAACTGTCTGTTGAATTCAGGCAGAGGAAGCCATGTCTGTTGATCTTTTGATTTCTATATATTTTCTTTGAAGTTCAGGGTGCTGTGTCCCCTGAATGAACTGAATGATGTATGTACACGGTTAAAGGAATGATACATGTGCTTGATTAAAGTAACTGTTAACCCTCAAAAGTTGCCTTTCCTTTTATGAATGCAGATCTAAGAACCTATGATAGCTAGTCCCCTGTGTATGTTAGAGTGCTTACTGATAAACCAGGTTAAGGGAAAAAAAAATACAAGAATGATAAAAAAGTAACTTCATTCTGGAGTAAAAAAGGCCTGAGCAAAGACTCAGAGGCAGGATATGGTATGTTTTGTCCAGAAAAATAGGAAGAGGCCTAGTCAGCAGGACACAGGTTCCATGGGAGACTGGCCTGAAACCAACAGCCTAGAAAAAAAGTGGGGGCCAGACACCCAAAGGCTATATAAATGCCAGTGCCAGGAGACCCAAAGGTCTCTGACTTGGTCTTCTGAAGGACACAATTAGAAATATGTCCTGTACAATACCATTCTTAATTACTACTTTAAAATATTTAAAGCACTCTCCAAATATAGGACACTCAAACATTTAAGTAATTACATTCTTGTGTCTAAAATTACACCAGCTAAGCTAGATAAAATCAACTTCAAATTTATGGATATGATTATTGGCTACCAGTCTAATTTTTATTTAAAGCATTTTCCTCCTGAATTTTTGGGAGGATGAAATGAAGCTACCCTCTAAATTCTTTTTCTTAACTGTTTTTATCTGTTAAAAGGAACATGTGTCTCCTCAGAAATGACTGATATAAAAAAGGCCTCAAATTGTACTCATTTTAAATCTCATAATGAAGACCCAAAGAACAAGTTAATAATACAGAATGTTACCATGCCTTACACAACTCCACTTTGTTATTACAGCACAGCGCTCTATAAAAACCCTAAAGAACCTATAAGTGTTACTTTAAAAAACAAATTAAAAAAATAAAAACTTTTGGTGGAATCTAGACATATTTTAATGTGCATACACAAAACACCCACCCTACCATACATATACATGCATACATATGAAACTCCATGCTGGTCCCTTACAGAACTGGGAGAGCAAAAGCCTTTGAATGAAAAGTTTAAAAGTATTAGTAAATATGAAATATTTAGTATTCTTGTCTTTTATATTACAAGGTTCATTTTAGATGACCTTTAACTGGAAAATGTTAATTTTAAGTTTCATATCATATATTGGGAAAAAGGAAGTGCAATAACTTTAAATAGGTTCTTCCAAACACACAGATGGCAATGTGGACAGTCTAGTCGGGTGGAGAACCTTCGACTTTGAGGCCACAATGCGGCCAGTTTGGCCCTCTGAATGAACCCAAACTTCACAGAACAAATACTCAATAAAAAGTATTTGTTTTTTAAGATTTGAACTCAGTCAAACGAACCTAGAGAAAGCCACGTGTGGCCTTTAGGCCCTCAGGTTCCCCATCTCGATTTAGTCAAAGAAATGATATCTGACCCTGTGATCACTTGTGATAATCGTTTATAGGATTAAATCTTAATGTCTTAAACCCAAACACATTATGATGCCTTCCCTTAAATGAAGTCTACAGGTTTTGACTCATTTAAATATAGTAACTGTACAAACTTTGGGATTACAGCTAAGAGTGACAACTCTTGTGATTCTTTACATCTACCTGTTAATTTCAAAATATCCTGCTGAAATTCTCCCCCTTACCCCAAAATTAATAAAAAATAGATTTTATGCAGAATACAGATGAGATACTTCAATGTCAAATTCCTTTTCTGGAGACTAAAAAAAAAATTTTTTTTAAAGAAATTACAATATATCCTACAGGTGAAATAATTTTGGAAACTTCCAACAATACAGAAAGCACTTAATGCTCAATTTATTACAGGAATAGAAGAGGGATAATTCCCCCCCCCAATTAGAACGTATACTTAATACAAATGGGCCACAATCTGTAGATCAATTAATGTTGATTGCAACCATGTAAGAATTAACTAAATCCTAGCAAACTGCCTAAAAGCACAGCACAGATTTGCCTAGGGACACAACTAGAATCTGCCTAATAGATTCACACAAGCAGCTCCTCAGCCCAGTCAGCACCCATTCCCTAATGCCTCTTTTTAGGTAAATAAATAGTATGTTTTCAATCCTATGTTGCTATTACTAGGTGATTCTCTCAGGTTCTTTCCAGATCTAATACTGTGGGGAAAAATGGGATCAATGCCAAAATCTCATTAGCAATAAAGAGTATCCTATTTATTTTGGAAAGTGGTTTTTGAAGCGGTAATATTTTTTTTTCAAAAAGTAAAGATACAGCAGACAAAGTACAGAGGGCTTTCATGATAGTTCCTGACAAAAAAGATCTGGACTCAAAACCTGTCTTTGAAACAGCTGGGAGAATGGGTCAATTAAGTGATTTAGCCTCTAGTACCCCACAAGCAACTGTTAGCACTAAGTTACAGAGTAGTTCATCTAGGACATAAGGGAGGGAGGGAATTTCCTTTCCCATACTCATGAAACCACAGGTCCAAACACTGCTAAAAATATTTGCAAAATGAAACTGCACCAAATCTGTATTCAACTTTTATTAAAAACATGCAGCACCTGGGTCATGAGACAGACTGAAGCTGCAATGTTATAAATATTTCTGCCAGTAATTATCACTAGATAGATATCCCACAGTTGTAAAAGAATAAAATGACAAGTTTACTTTGCATAAGAGACCTGAAAATGTGAAAGTTACACATAAAATTTTACAAAAGAACATTTTAAGAAAGCTATTTAAACTCAGACTCTTGTTATTGCGGGCTTTTGTTTTTATATGCAATCCTTTATACCATCTGGCCACAGCCTGTCTTTTCCCAAGCTTTTTTCACGACTCCCTTTTCCTTCACTAGAATTCCAGCCAAAGTGACTCACTCAACTCTTCTCCTAAAATGGCATTCAACTTTTCCACCTGAGTCCCACCCCAAGAACCATCGAGATCCCTTCTTATCTCCAGGCCTCAGAATGCCCAGTATCTATCAAAGATTCTGTGTGTGCAGACTTTTCTGATCTATCTATCCCCTTAGTGGGCAGCACTCTCCAGCTCTCTCCTAGCTTTACCTGAGTGGGCCCTTCCCACAACAGAATCCAGGTAAGGTCAGGTCTATTTTCTAGTCGTCTTTACATCTCGGGTTCGATGATTTGAGTGCTGAATAAGTCCTGAACCCAAGACTTGTTAAAAAAAAAAAAAAGTCAGTTCTGAATCCACCATGCTCACCTTCTATGCTCACTTGTCTTGGGTTGGTTGGGGGGATTTTGGTGTTGTTCATTCTAGTAAAGAATAGTAAATCCGGGTCTTTACTAATGCAGATATGAAATCTTTCTGAGTACAACTGTTAAACCTAGAAAGCTGCCTTCTAACATGACTTCTAACTACCTTTCCAGTATTCTTACTTTACAACCCCCTTCCAAATTTGAATCCAAGGACACCAGTTCTCCTGGCTTTTCTGGGCCCGCCCCAACCTTGGAATTCTCTCCATCTCCATCACCTGCCCCAAAATCCCATCATCTCTAAAGAGCCTTTCCCAATCCCCCTTAAGATCTGCTAACCTCACTGACCCCCAGGGATAAAATGATTTGCCCAGGGTCCGAGATTAAGCATTTAACTACAGTTCATATTAAAAAAAGTGATTACCTTGGATCAATACAATTTTCAGGGTAATCCTATAACGTTTTAAATGCATTTTAAAACGTGTCTAAGAAACGGTCCAGGACAATAACGAATAAAATGTGAGCATTTAAGCACTTACTGTGCGAGGGACACAGTGGGCAAATCCAAAGAGGCAGAACTTGGCCTAAAAGTCAGTACTTATTTTAATAAGCACTTACTAAGGGCAGTACTGAGCACTCGGGACAAATACCAGGAAACTGGTACTGCTTGCCCTCACAGAGCTTACACTCTCACGAACCTAGATCCCCAGACTCCAAGGAGCCATTTTCGGACTTCCTAACAAGAACCTGGCCAGCCCCTATTTAAAAACCAAACCAACAAGAACAAAAAAAAACCCCTGAGATAGAAATAGGAAAGGCTTTCTCCGAGTCCCGGCTAAAACCTCACACCTCCATCCCCTTCTAAAGTTAATGATGTTTTTCCTGGGCTAATTATCTCCCTCGTGTTTGGGCTTCGTGGTGGGTGGATAAAGGTTCGCAGGCCGTCTTTCCCCGCCCCCGATCGGCGAGCCCGAAGGGCTGGGGCTGCCCGGCTTTAGTTCTCTTTTCCCGGCGGCCTCGGGGCAGGGCGTCCTTCCCCACCTTCCCCACTTCTCCCGCCTCGTCGCGGGTGCGTGGCAGCAGCAGGCGGGAGCTCTGGAGCCCCCGGGGCGCCCTGGTGGCTTTTCTTGGCACCCCCGGGGCTCGGCCCGGCTCCTGGCACGCTGGAAGCGCTTTAACAAGGTTTATGACCAGGCTGACGCGGAGGCAGAGAACACCAGGTGCGGCCCTGCCCAGGCCCCCTCCCACCCGCCCGTCTAGACCCCGGTCTGGGGGGAGGGGCCGGGGAGGGTCTCCGGGAGGGACGCCGCCCCTGGGCCGTGCACTTCCCAAGGAAGAAGGTCCAGGGGTTTCGAACAGGTGGACCCGCCACCTCGCTTCGGCCGGTGAGGCTTGAGGAAGGCCGGGAAGGAGGCCGGAAAGGCCGGCAGTCGGTGAGTCCCCCGCCCCCCCTCACTCCCCCCACCCCTCCGCGCTGCTCGGGGCGGAGGGGGGGGCATTTTCTGCAGCCCGGCAGGCCTGCGGCCCCCCGAGGCCTGCCGGCGCGGGGGTGGGGGCGGCGGTTGGTTCCGGGGACGGGCCGGGGCGGAGGCCCTGCAGGGCTACCTGAGGATGTTGTGCGCCTCCATGCTCCGGTTCTGGTTACTCGAGCACACCACGGCCACTCGCAGCGGCGACGACGGCATGATGGCTGTGGCGGCGACGACAAGGGGATGCCGCCGGCAGCGAGGGCCTCGCGCGTCTCTCCCGTTCCGGGAACCGGCGGACGTCGCGACAGCAGCCACCTCAGATCAGCGCGAGCAAAATGGCGGCAGCGCCCGCGGCCAGCCCGACCCCAGCGACGCGGCGACGTAGGGGACGTCGGGGGAGACGCCGGCGGCGGTGACGTCACGCGCCGAGGCGTGACGCTGAGTGCGTGGCTCAACGCTGAGCAAGAGGTTGGAGGGAAACGAGGCTTGCGCAAGCGCAACGGAGACTAAGAGCACGCTCCGCCCTCCGCCGCTCGCCCTTCCCCTGAGGGGGGCGCTGCTTCTCGGCGCCTCCGCCCACACCCCACCCCCTCCGCCCCGCCCCAGGCTTCGCCTCCGGCTTCCGGTGAGGCCCTCCTTCTTCCTCTGGCTCCGCCTCCTCCTCCACCGCCTGTACCGCCTCCACCAACACTTCTTCTTCCGGCCCCCACCTCCCCCGCCCTCGGTGGCTGTCGGGTTGTGAGTTCGAAACCTCCTCGGACCTTTCTAGTCCCTTTGGGAAAAGTTCGGGGCCTAACGTCCGGCCGCAGCGTCCGGCTCCATCCCGGCCTCGGGGCGGACTGAGGCGCTTAGGTCAAGCTCACGTATCTTGTCCCGCGTGGAGGTGACATCACAACGCCCCGCGGGGGGCGGGGGACAATAGCGATTGTGAGGCCCTGTGGGACCCCCACCTCTTTGTATCCCCGGAGCGATCGGCACAAAGTAGGCGCTTAATGCCTCTGCTATGGCGGGGAGCTGAGCTTGGACCTCCCGGCCCCTTCGAAAGGGGCCCCCCCGACATTTGTCAGGAAGACAGCCCTGCCTTCCTCTAGGGGCGGCAGGGGGACCCCTGGACTGAGGACGAAGATGGGGGCTGGAGACCAGAAGCGGAGCTGTATCAATTAAAGACCGCCAGTGGTTTACACGGAGAGGCCCCAAGTCCTGGGTCTGAGTTCGAGATCCGTTTCCTGACCTTGGTCTCCGAGGGGAACTGGGTCAGCTGGGGCACCCCCACTGTGTCCAGATGCACTATGACCCTAAGATCCCCAGATCTGTCTCACTGAGTGTGAGAGACAGCCAAAGTCAACTTTCCAGGACGTTACTGTTAATGGATGAAGTCACTGAGAATATATTAGATAATCTGACTGCAGATAGACTCAATCAGGAGACAGACAGTCACCTTCAGAAAACTGCAAGGTTTTTGATAAAGGAACTAAGTCTACAGCTGGCTGGAAGTGGCCAAGAAAAGTGACCTCGAGTGACCCGGAAAAGGCTTTTCTGCACTGGGCTTGCTTAATGAACCTCCTAAATATAAGCAGACACACCACACATAAAACACCCTCTATTTTCTGATCATTTGTCCTATGTTTGGGAGGAGGATCACGCCAAGTGGAGTTAGGAAATGGGCCTGATATATAGCTCATCTCCCTTCTGTGTTTAGTACTCACTCCTTCCTCCAGAAAAGAGGGTGGGGGCCCACTTCGGCCAAAGTGTTCAATTCCTCTGAACTCTGCTGTAATAAATTTTCCTTGATACCTTTTTAGTGTCGAGTGTTTCTAACATGGGGGAAGGGGTACCTTGAGTCATTCCAGACCTAACCAGGTGTAAGTAAGAAACCCTCCTGGGCTTCTGATAAACAAGTGGGAGGCTTATTACATCCTCCTTCCACCCCTTTTTATCCCAAGGAATCTCCCACCTCTATCCTAGCCCTTGAAAACTTGTCTCTGGATCAAGATAAACCCAGACCAGTGCTTCTGCAAGAAAAAATTCCCAGTTGGATCCTCAGAAAAGCGTAGTATGGGCTGACTTTGTTAGGTTTACCCAGGGTTTTCTGCCTCAGCCAATCCATATTTATGCCTTGAGGAGTAATTACTATGGTAGGGCCTTTTTACAGATGTTATGTGCTTTGATTCTCACAACAACCCTGGGAGGCGTTAGTATCTCCATTATAGATTGAGGAAACTGAGGCAGGTAAAGGTTAAAACAAGGCTAGATTTGAACTTGGGTCTTCCTGACTCCAAGCTCAGCAGGCTATAGGTTGCTGGCCAGCTGCTTCTGTAGGTATTATGGGGAACATAGAGAAGTGTCTGCCTGGGGGGAACCTAATCCAAATAGGAGATAAGGCAGGCCCAGTTGCAGGTCCTCTGGGATCAAGCCTAAGGAAACTTGGAGACCAGAGATTGCAGAAAGGTGGACTGGAGTGGGTATTGAACTGAGTCAATAGAGATGTATGTGGTAGGTGGCCCCTTCACAGCCTTCTAGTTTGGATTTGGAGGAGCTGGAGAGACACTTTTCTGGTAGTATCACCCAAGTTAGAGAGGTTGATAGAACTGCCTATCTGACACCTGTTTTTTTATAATTTGTCTGGATCCAGAGGCCCATGCCCAGTGCCACCTAGCTCACTAATGAACAAATCTGGTCCATTTTTGGAACATCTTTCATTTTAAAAATTCAGTATAATATTTAGAGAGGTAGAATGCATAGATAGATCCTAGAGAATAACCAAGTCCTTCCTCTGGCACACATACTAGCTATGTGACCCCTACTGAGCAAGTCATACACTCTCAGTATTCTAGGTAACTGTAGGAAAATGAGTTGAAATTCTCTTTAAAGTAGAAAAGATTGTTGTTATTTTTGAGTTATTTCAGATATGTCTGACTCTTCATGACCCTACTGGAGTGGTTTGCCATTTCTTCCTCCAGTTTATTTTATAGATGTGAGAGATGATCTCTGAGGATCTCTCTCAGGGGTGAAGCCTCTTCAAGGGGTTAATGGTTTCTTGTCTTGTTGAAACATTTGCAGCAGGCTGACCTTGTACTTTCCCAGACTACTTCCTACATTTTTCTAAGACTACCCCCTTTACTTGCAGACTGCCCTCTGTATTTTCCCAACCTTCTCCCCTGCCACCCCCGCCTTGTTTTTAGGCACATATCGGGGAGGAAGAACACCTCCCCCCACTTTTTTTAGGGCTAATGTGTAAAAACTGTCTTTGTTCTCTGTTACTGGGGTAAATTGCCTGGAATAGATTGTACCCCCAGGGCTTGCACCAATGAGCCCTAAGGAGGGGAGCTAGGGAGGGTGGATTCGGTTAGGACCTATATAATCTGCTGAGCTAAACACAGCTCCACTCCCTTCAGTTGGTGCCATCTTTCCGGAATTCTGAGGGAGCCCAAAGTCAATAAATGAACTATTCTTTTTGTTAATATCTCTGAGTCTCTGATTCATTGACAAGGGTCTCTGTACCCCACACATAGATGAGGAAACTGAAGCAAGGGGATTAAGTAACTTGCCCAGGGTCACACTATGAAGCTAGGAAGTGTCGGAGGCTAGACTTGAACTCAGGTGTTCTGACTCTAAGACCAGTGCTTTATCTTCTTTGCCACACAGCTGCCCTAGAGAAGATTACACAGTGGGAATTCACACTAATAAAGTAAGAGGACTGAACCAACTTTCTACAAATTAAATATAGAAACCTTCACTATTGTGAGGACAGGGTTAAAACCACCCATTGGTGATGCCTTAACTAGGGACAGCCTTTTTTTTTTTAATTGAATCAAACAATCAAAACAGGATACTGAACAGGACCTGTACATCTCCATTACTCAACCAAAGCCATTGGGTAAGAGAATAGATACGTCTTCGTATAAGAGAAGCTGTCTGGGAAGTCAGTCAGTAAACATTTATTTTTGTTGTTAAGGGTTAGTGTCATGTACCGTCTTAGCTAATGAAGATACAAAGAGAGGGAAAAGACATAGAAAGAAAAGTAAAAGATATCCCCTTCTCTGTTTCCTGAAATTTCGGGATCCTTATGAGTTACTGCCAATAAAAAAAGCTATCACAGAATACAGACAGGTAAACTGCAGCTTTATTCATTCAAGAATGTGACACATGCCATCAGTATATGTGTGCCCCATCACTTGACAGAAGACATGTATCCTATATTTCTAAGTACATGGATATAATCAGCTTTTTCCCCCTCTTCCCCTCCTGATGCCTACCTTTCCACTTTGCGGTCATTATTCATTGATAGGTACCACTGGCAATCAAAGCTATCAGCACAAAGAGATGTAGAAAGTGAATTCCAGGTATGTTACATGTGGTTCAGCATAGGCCCAGGATTCTCAAATAACTGGACCATGAGCAGATTTCTTAAAAGCTTATATAATCTCCAATGACATCAGAAAAAGAAAGGGGAAATAACACTGTCCCCACCCTGGTACAGCCCTCATCACCTCACACCTGAACTATTGCAGTAGCTGCTGGTGGCTCTGCCTTCCTCAAGTCTCTCCCCACTCAAATCCATTCCATTTAGCCACTAAAGCAATTTTCTTAAAGTCCAGGTCCAATTGTGTCACACACACACACACACACACACACACACACACACACACACAACTCCAGTAGCTCCCTATTGCCTTCAGAAACAAATACAAAATGCTGATTGAGTAGCAAAGTGGTTTTCAAGTTCAGTTCTTGTTCCTTCCAACTCCATATTCTGGGGCAATAGACTCAAGTTAGAATTAGTAAATTTCAATAGAAGAATAGATATTAAAGATAGAAATATTTATACATACCAATAGATAGCAGATGGACCAGTTATTTGGAAACTCAATCACTGTTGAAAATTTTGTAAATTTACTATTATAAAATCATAGTAGCTCATCATGAAATCTTAACCATCTTTTCAGGATAAAAAAAAATTGTCAGATCATGTTTTCCAGCACTCTAAATATGGAAAACCCAAAGAGAGTAATATATTCTAAGTTATCAATTCATTCCAACAAATATGTATTGAACATCTGTTATGTGCAAGGAATTGTGCGGGACACATAGATTTATTTCCCCTGCCTTCAAGGAGTGTATATTCTGGGAATAGTTGGGAACAGGAAGGAAAATACAAATGATGTAATATGACATTGAAAATAGTAGAAAAGAAAAAGTCCTATTTGACTAACTTGTAAATGTAGGCAAAGTTGTAGAGTAGACTTTGTCTTTTTTTGTCCCCTAGTCAGTATTTAAAGTAAATAATAATGTAGCTGACGACAAAATTACTTAACATTATTCCTAGATGGAACCTATAGTTGAAGAATATCATTCTTGGATGTCATTGACATCCTTATTAAAGATGTTAAAGGAAAAAAATAAGGAGACTATGTGGAAAAATAAAAACATCTTTTAAAATGCGAAATTAGTCATTGTAAAGTACATTGAAAACTGGAAACTGAGATTAGGACAATAAATTATCTCCAGTAACATAAATTCACATTAAAATGTATTAGATTCTCTTTTTTAGTTATGATTTCTTGTATAACTTTTTATGTTTCCACATATCTTCTAGTATATGTCACTATATCTATAGAAAAGCAGGTAGCTCAGTGATATTTTGCCATCATGGGTAATGAGTAAAAATTTGTTATTTTGGAGGCCTCTATGAAGTATATTAACATTTAAAGGTTTTAATGCCGTAATCTGACCTCATGTTCTGGGTTTTTATCTTGAGAAGATTCAACAGAGATTTTGTGTCATGTTTATAACGATTCCTTAATCACCAGCTTCTAAATAGTTAGCAGTGGTTAATAAGTCAGCAGAATGCATACTTTTCCTAAAGCGTATTTATACTTGCATGCGGCTATTTACTATTTCTGATCTTTCCTACATTTAGGCAATCTCATCAATTCAACAGGTTTTTACTCAGTATTTGCAATTGGAAAGGCTCTTTCAGATTCTAGGGTTAAAAGAAAAAAAGGTAAGAGAAGAAAAAAGTCAATTCCTGTCCTTAAAGAGTTTTCATTCCACAGGGATGATACAAAATGTTACCTGATAAGCAAATTAAAAGTAATATTCAGATTTATAGGAAATAATTTCAAGTGAGAAGAAATGCTACCAACTGAGAGGAGGAGTAGATTTGGGATCAGGAAAGACTTTTTGTGGAAAGAAATGCTTGAGCTGCCCTTTGAAAGGATCTAGGCATTTCAAGTGGCTAACGTAAGTGGAAAATGCATCCATAAATTAAAGTATTAATAAAATGAAACTATATACATAAAATAAAGCATATATATAATTTACCCATAATCAAATGGGTAAACAAAATGCTCTGTTTGGCATTCAAAGCCCTTCATGACCTGGCCCCCTCCTATCTTTCCTTTTAACATAGTCTTCCACCCAGTGACATTGGCTTCCTGGCTTTTCTACAAATAAGACACTCCATCTCTCAGTTCTGGCATTTTCTTTGGTTGTCTCCCTTGCCTGGAACACTTTCTCTCCTCTCCTCATCACCCTGACCTTCCTGGCTTCCTTTAAGTTCCAATTAAAATCTCATCTTCTACTAGAAACCTTCCTTCACCTCTTTTAATCCCCAGTGAATTATTTCCTATTCTGTATGTAGGTTGCTTTGTATATATTTGGATGTTGTCTCCCCCATTAGATTGTTAGTTCCTTGAGGACTATCTTTTGTCTCTTTTTGTATCCCCAACTCTTAGCACACTGCCTGCCTAGCACATAACAAATATTGATTGATTAAGAAATGTTTAATGACTGACTGATTACAGCTTCCAGGAGAGGAAAGGAATTTACAGTTGAGACAAGTGAAAGTAAAGATTAATATTTCAAATTATGCTTATAATATTTATATTTCAAAGACAACTGAAGAAGAATATGGCACCAGATCTGGTTTAACAAAATGTACCAACAAGAGAAGAGTCTGTGATTTACTGCCACATCGTAGTGAGCGTCGTAAATCCTTCTAGCACTCACCACCCTTCCCCCCCACCCAGGTTTCTTATTCCCATGGAAATAATTAGAAGTCCGAAAAATCTTAGCTGGCTGTGAGACTTTCCTCATAATTAAAGTAAACATGATGGACCCAGAATAATGATGGAGGAAACAAATCAAAAATTCTCCCAATAGTATTACAGATACTGATTGGTTGTTGTCCTTAGTTCTCAGAGAGGACCAAAATGACATCACCATATTGGAGTCAAGGTACAGAGTGACTGACTGTGGCTAATCAGATGAGTATGACCTTGGAAGGCTCCACTGCAGGTGAGGCATAAATAGTCCCCAAGAACATTTAGAGGGGAGGTGTCTAAATTTGAATATCTTACCTTCAAGCTACTGCAATTCTGCTTTGCTCATAGAGCACAGCACTTTTTTTGATGCAGGCAGACCACATTGGCAGTCCCGTGCCAACATCTCCCATGTCATGTCATCAATTACAAAGTTCTTCAGAGGGACCTTGAGAGTGTCCTTGTATCACTTCTTCAGACCTCCATGTGAGCTCTTGTCTTGTGTCAGTTCTCTGTAAAATAGTCTCCTAGGCAAGTATACATTTGGCATTTGAACAACTTGGCCAGCCCGTTGGAGATTTGCTCTTTGCAGGAGAGTTTGAACACTTGGTAGATTAGTTCATGAAAGGACCTTAATGTCTGCTACCTTATTTTTCCAGGTAATCTTCAGAATCTTCCTAAGACAGTTCAAATGGATATTGTCCAGTTTTCACAGGCATACAACAATGAGGTCAGCACAATGGCTCTGTAGACCTTTAGTTTACTAGGCAGCCTAATACTTCTCCTCTCCTACACTTTCCTTAAGCGCCTCCCAAACACTGAGCTCTGGCAATCTGTGCATCATTCTCATCATCTATGTGTACATTCCTGAAAAGTATACTACCAAAGTAAGGGAACTTATCCACAGTATTCAAAACTTCTCCATTTGTTGGAACTGATTTTTCCACATATGGATGGTGCAGTGCTGGCCAGTGGATAAACTCTGTTTTCTTGGTGTTAATTATTAGACCAAAATTAGTAAAAGAGGTAGAGAGCCAATCCATAGCAACTCAGCCTCAGAGGCTGTATTGACACTACAATATAATCTGTTGTCTCGTCACTTAAATGTTTCCAATGAACTGAATTTTGCCTCATGAATCAGTCACGACAAGACCAGGAATTAACTAGAGACAGATATAAATGTAAAGTTAGACAGAGAACTCCACCTCTGCCTGGATGTTTCCAATTTTTCCTAACGAGGCATAGAGCAATTCAGACTAAAACTCAGAATTTTTTTTTTTTTACCACAGATATGTAATATTTTTTTCCATTACATGTTAAAACAATTTTTAAACATGTTTCTTTTTTAAAAGTTTTGAGTTCCAAATTCAGTCCCTACCTCCTCTCCCCCGTCCCTGAGAAGGAAAGCAACCAGATATAAGTTATACATATATTACAATCATGTAAAATATTTCCATATTGGTCATTTTGTACAAAAACAAAAGAATAAAAGAAAAAGAATGAAAGTGAAAAATATCATCCTTGTGTCTGTATTCAAACAATATAAATTCTTTCTCTGGAGGTGGATAGTATGTTTCATCATTAGTCTTTTGGGATTATCTTGGATCCTTGTATTGCTGAGAATAGCTAAGTCATTCACAGTTCTTCATCAAACAATATTGCTGTTACTATGTTACAATGTTCTCCTGGTTCTGTTCACTTCACTGTGCATCAGTTTATTTAAGTCTTTCCAGGTTTTTCTGGATTCATCCTGATTTTCATTTCTTATAACACAATAACATTCCATTACAATCACATACCACAGCTTGTTTAGCTATTCCACAATTGATGGACATCCCTTTGATTTCTAATTCTTAGCCATCACAAAGAGAGGTGCTACAAATATTTTTGTGCAAATAGGTCTTTTTTCCTTTTTTTTTTTTTTGGCTGTCTTTGGAACATAGCCCTGACAGTGGTTTTGCTGGATCAAAGGGTGTGCATTTTTATATCACTTTAGGCATATGAACTTGGAACTTTTCAACTAAAATAAACATCCTAACATAAAGAGAAGGAAATCTAGGGGACTTTAAGGGAGGGCCATTAAAACGAAGTTTATTGTAGATTATTGTAACATTACACTGTGTAGATAGACAACCAGCCAATGTAGGTCAAGAAGACCTACATTAAAATCCTCCCTCTGATACTGTGTGACCTTGGCTGAGTAAATGTGACTCCATAAAACTAAGAAACAATTAATCGACAAACCTATAATTACTGTGTGTCAGGCACTGTGCCAAGAACTAGATTTACAAAGACAAAAAAATGAAACAATCCTTGTTCTCAAGGAGTTTGCATTATAACCAAGGAGACAAAATGTTGATGTATTTATATATACACATAAAGTGTATGCATTGTGATAAGAGAATTTCTGGATCATATCTGTTACTGCCTTTGATGTAAGATGAGTAGAGTCATGTTAACTAGATAGAATCTGCAAAATCAAGCTGAGACATCAATTCTAGCCCCTAGGTTAACTGGTTAGTTGTTTTGTTCAGTTTGCCTGCAGATTTACAGGCTGAGATATCCTCTATAGGTGGTGTTTCCTGGCTAGTTTCTTATTTTACTTAGGATAGAGCTTTCCCTTTTTCTACCTCTTCTTTGATCATGATGATAAGGTAAAACATCATCTTCCCTTTTTGAAATTCCATTGTAGCCACACCACTACTATAGCCATAACCTATATAAGGTTACTGAAATTGTTGCTGAAGACTCACTGTATATGACTATGCTCTGAGCATAATAAAGTGGTTGTTAATCCTATCTTTGTGTCATTGATTATATAATAAGCACCAGTACATATTAGTGAATCCTCAGACATCTTTTTGTCACAGCATAATAAAATAAATTCCAGCTAGAAAAGGGAGGGCACTAGCAGTTGGGAAGATCAGAGAGGTTTCCTGTAGAAGATGGTGCTTCACTTGTGTCTCAAAGTGAAGAATTCTATGAGGCAGAGGTGAGTGAGGAAAGACTGCATAGGTATGGGGTTCATCTGGGCAAAGATCCAGAAATGGGAGATAAAATGTGTTTATAAGAAAGAAGAGAGAAAGACAGTTTGGTTAGTATAGAGGAGATGGATGAACCTTTGTGATGTGAATTTAGGGAAAGCATGTTTTCCTCAGAAAAATTAGCTTCTGACACCAAGGAAACTGACTTCCAGAGTTATATAGAGATCCTCAGGCTACGTTTTTGTCTTCTCACTGGCATTAACCATAGGAAGGAAACTGATCATTGTATCTTGAAGGAAGACTCCACTATTTTGGAGAGCTGTTAGAACAAACCTGACCTTAAGCAACTCCCCTGACCCCAGGGCTTGCACATTTCCTGTATATTCTGCAATAGAATGTTATAGATTGACTGTATATTAATTGATTGATTGATGTTCTTAGCTAACCATAAAAACTATAAAAACTCAATCTGTAATCTAAAAAGCTGAGGCATTAGCCTAAGTGGTCTTCCTGGGTGCCCTAATACATTACTTTCTATCTGGCTACTCATTTCTTGACACCCAAATGTCAAGGGCAGTCCTCAAAGTGGGTAAGATTTTCCTTGGACTCTCAAGCTCAGGCTGGAAACCTTACACAACACTAGACTGAAGAGTATAGGAAAAGGAGAAAGGTACCATAAGGCTAGAAAGGTAGACTGGGCTCTCAAAACCAATCAGAGATTATATTTTACACTTGTGTTTGTCCTTCATTGTTGAAGAAGACTATGCCATCAGAGAAATGATGACATGACTTGCACTTGACTTTGTTTTGAGTGAAGGAGGGTTGTGCAAGTCACCAGCCTCACTTCTCCTCCAGAGTCATCATCAAGATGACTGGAGATGACCCAGGATGCACTGGAGACCTTGGGGTCTTTAGACCAAGGTCTTTGCAGGTACTCACTTAGGGTGAGGCAAATTACATTCATTGAATAGGCCTGTTTAAGAAGTAACCAAGGCATGGCCCCTTTAATGATGTCAGGAAAACAAAGACATCGGGCTGGGTGGGAAACAGCAACGGTTGGAGAGAAGAGGAGAGGGGAGGGGAGGGGATGTATCCAGTTAGCATTCAGCCAGCGGCATCTACTCTTAGGATCATGTTTGTCCATTGCCGAAGAAGACCATGCACTAGAGGCAATAGGGATTCACCGAGGAAGGAACATGGTCAGATCTGCTCTTAAAAAAACTACTTGGATTAAATTAGGGAGGGAGAACACATGGGGGGGGCAGGGTAGCATTGCAGGTGAGAAGTGATGAGGGACTCAATTCCAGTGGTGACCACACCAGTACAAGGAATGAGTTGGTTAGGAGAGAAATGTTGTGGAGGTACAGAGGACAAGATTTAGAGATTGATAGGTATGAGGGGTGAGAAAAGGTGAGGATCTGACTAAGTCATAAATCCTTCCTGTGTGTTTATGCACATAATATTCCCCATGATGCCCCTGGAGAAGGTTCCTTAGCCCTGTGGAGAATAGGAAAGGGATTTCAACTCTTTGCTAAAGGACATGGGCAGCCCTGTGTGTCTCCCCCTGAATAGAGGGGGCTGTCTTCAAGCAGATTGGCCAGTGGGCCAGGAAGACTATCCTACTTAACTGTTCTTAAACAGAGTGATTCTTCCTTCTGGTCCTAGCTCTTCTTCCTCTTTTTTGAATGTGTGGCTTGGAATTTCCTCTGGGACTTGCCTTGATCATGGCAGGAGTACCTGCTCCCCCTGCCCTAGCAGCAGCAATGTTGTTGAACATCACATACTGGCTTGAACCTGGACCTCAAGGTCCCACCTTCCCCCTTGTCTGAGCATGGGTCCAGGTCATCTCCAGTCATCCTGATCTGCATCTGGTCACTGGACCCAGATGGTTCCAGAGGAGAAAGTGAAGCTGGTGACTTTTCACAGCCCTCCCTCACATTAATCCAATTCACTTGCATGTCATGGCATCATCTTCCTGATGTCATGGTTCTTTTCAAGAAGAAAGGACCAACCACAGCATGGGTCCTGAAATGGATTGTTCCAGCTTGGGAAGTAACCTTGTGAGTTTGAAAGGTCAGGAATTCTTAAGGAATTTTTGCAACTCTATCATCGGAGAGGATGATTGACCATGATTATGGGGATTTTTTATTTTTCTTTTATAATTGGGACTTAATGCCATTTCTCCTGTAATATTAATGACGCCCTATTAAAACCTGTCCCATGGAATGCAAAAATTTACTTAGTAACTTAAACATTCCTTAGATAAGAAGTTGGAAGAAGAATCTCTGCTCTCCCTTGCTTCTTGGGAACATGGACATGTAAATTCTCCTCCTCAATCAGCCTATTTGTGAATCTTCTAAATGTAGATTAAAAAATCTATAATCTGACTTTGTTATTTTTTTCAATCATGTCTGATTCTGTGACTCCATTTGGGGTTTTGTTGGCAGGTTTGCCATTTTCTGCTCCAGCTCATTTTATAGATGTGGAAACTGAGCAAACAAGGTTAAGTGACTTGCTCAGGATCATACAGTCAGTAAGTGTCTGAGGTCAAAGTTGAACTTAAGTCTTCTTGACTCCAGGACCAGTGCTCTATCTTCTACGCTACTTACCCACCTCATTCCTCTCCCAACCTGACTTAGTTTACCTATAGAGTTTATTTGATGAAGATTTTTTTTTCCTTAGGGGATATACAAGATTATTACTCTGTTTAAGTTTATTCAACTTTTATGACAGTGAAGGAAGTGTGGGTTATGGATCTGTTTTCTCTTTAACTTTTATGCCCTTAAGAGGAATGTACAAGATTGTAATATGTAAATGAATTATTTCTTTATTACTCTGCCTCAATTTTACCTATGAGAAGGAATTTTCTTCTCTATTACTCTACCTATTGTTGTTTTTTGTCCTTTGTTCTAGAAAATGACCAAAAATACCTTACTAGAATCCTAATGATGGTTCGGGTTTTCTCTGAGGCCTGAACCTATGCTGAAGCATACTAATAAAATCTAAGTTTTTAACTTCTATAATTTCTGCATTGTGGGAAATCTATATTTGGCAGTGGTTATCCACAGCATGAACTCAGAGGGGAGAGAGTTCTCCCATAAAACCCCTGAGAGGAGGATGAGCCTGAGCCACCCCCTGACTTATCAGAGGATATAAATCATGGGAGAGTTAATGGGAAGCAACTATGGTCAAAATGAAATGGTTATTCAACAATCATATAAAATATGCCATATTCTACTATTTTACATAAGAACTTCCTGGGAGAGCACTTTGGGAGTTGTCTTCATCAATGAGTCCTTATAAGTCCTTTACATTTTAACCATTTCTTTGTGTAGAGGAAATAGCTAACTGTCTAGGCATGATCTATTTAAGTGCCTTTCTGCTCACTTTTGGGGAGCCCTGAGTCAAGTCTAAGTGGACTCTGGAGTAAAAGAAGTCAGAAATAGTAAGAAGACTCCTGTCTTTAGAGGCCAGCATGTCTCAGGTCTGACCCAGATCCAGAGCTGATTCCAGAGGAAACTCCCAGATCCCCTCTAGGCCAACCCAGGTCTAATGTTATACTATTATTAAGACCAAGCACAGAATTCTTATTTTTAATACAGTTGATAAATCTAAGCAAATGCTAAAATCATCCTGTATGTGTGTCTTAATGTAAGAGTGGTCTCCTCTAGTGTCTTTAGCTAAATTTCTCACTCTGGAGAGACTAAAAGATAAAGGCACTGAAATATGCGAATGCAAAATGGATATATACACTAGCTATCCATCTATCTGTCTGTCTGTATGTGTTTATATATGTGTATGTATATATATATGTCCTATAGATATTATATATGTGTGTATATGTATATATATATATATATATATATATATATATATACATATACACATACATATGTACATATATATGTCCTAGAGTTAGAAGTTCTATTATTGCATTTGAAGAAACCAGGGAGACATGAAATTTGCCTTTAGCACAGTGACTGTTTTCATACATTTGATCCCTACCCATTCAACTAAGTAAAATTTCTCTAAGGAGTATGGGAGGTGAAACTGATTGAAAGGAAACTTATCATCTTAAACCTGGAGTTCTTAACTTTTTTTCTTAATGTCATGGGCTCCTCTAGTGAAGCTTATGGACCCCTTCTGCACTTTTACATGCATAAAATAAAATACATAGGATTGATCAAGTCTAGACAAATCAGCATTTATCAAGTGGCAGCTACTAGGTGGCAGGTACTGTGCTAGCCACTGAAAATAAGAAAAGCCAAAAACCAGTCCCTGGTCTCAAGAAGCTCACAGTCCAAGGGGGAATAAAACATGTCAACAACTCAGTATATATGTCAAGATGTAGACAGGTAAATTGTAAATTATCACAGAGGGAAGGCATTAGCACAGCAATGAGACTTGAGAGAAGCCAGGAGGTGGAGATGATGAGGGAGAAAGTTACGGTCATGGGGGAAAGGCAGTGAAAATGGCCAATCAGAGATGGTATGTGGCATGAGAGGAACATCAAGGAGGCCAGTGTCACTGTTTACATGGAAGAGAGAATCAGGTGTGAAAAGGCTGGAAAGGGAAGGGAGAGCCAGATTATGAAGGTGTTTAAAATGGTGTGTGTGTGTTTGTGTGGTCACAAAGGAAAATCAGAGGATAGTGGAAATAAAGATTTAATTTTTTTTCTTTTTAAATTCAAGGCCCCCCTGAAATCTGTCATTATATGCACTCCTATACTAGAAAACTGTTAATAGCAAATGTAAAATTAACTGCCACCATCTCTCAATCCTCCTAGTAATGTCCTTGCATTCCCATCCTTCAGATGATGTTGATCAAATTGGACTGAGCCACACTTCAGGTCCCCCCCCAGAAATTTCCTTGGAAGCAAAGTCAGCTTAAGCCAAATAGAAACCCCTGATGTCCTTATCCCTTCTGCTGGGATCATAATATGAAGGGCAAACCAGCCAGAATTAGGCAGTTTCCCTTGCTCAGATTGCCATAAGTGGCGGGCATCTCATGACCAGGCCTTGCTATATCATACTGATGGGTACAGTCTCTGGGAACCTTCTTCAACTTGCCTTTTATCTTCCCACTTGATCTGGCCTTTCATTTAACCTAGCCTGGCCCTTTGTTATTGGTTGGTTACCTCTGGATGGCCCCACCTGCTTTCCACCCAAGCCCTAAATTGTCTGATACTTCCCAATTGCCTCCAGCTGTTTCCCATCTTGGATTACACCACTAGTTACCCCACTTCCATCAAGATCCTCCTTAGACCCTCCTTCCAGACTACTAGGCCACCTCTAGATCTTTCCCACGGTCTTTCTGTATATAAGTTCCATCTCACTTTCATGAAGACAAACAGATTCCTTCTAGCTCCCATTGTATCTGGTCTGCTTGTTAATACAAGTGTTACAAATGCTTAAGAGTCAACCCAATATGGTGAATCTTTAATAAGCTGTTTTACTTCGGTTGAAAGGAGGCTTGAGTTGAATTCATTCAAGCAGGACCTGGTGTGTTGGTATTTTGGGGTCCCCAGCACCCCAAAACTCAACAAACTACCTCTTCTCCCTCTCCTTAAAGTATTAAAAACCTTTTTTTGTGGTTTTCTGGATGGAGAAAATCCATTATGCTCTACACTCATGGGGATAATTCCAGGAACTCATCCTTACTGAAACATGTTGCTAAGTTTTGAGGTACCACTCTGTAGAATTTATTTTAAGGAAAAAATATGGATTAAATTTTTGGAAAAGTTTTAAAAGCAGTTGACAAGATTGATTGCTTTATTGCTCTAGGGCAGTAAAGGAAAGCTAGTTAGCAGAAATCCTGAAATAAAGATGACACGTGCAGGTGGAACCCTCCCCTTCTAAGAAGGACTCTTTAACATGCTGGATCAAAGGCAGTTCTCACATACATAAAAACCACAAATGGGCTGGACCATGACATAATCATTTTTAAATCTTTAATTACTCTTCTCACAACTGGCATTTCTTGGAACAATACAGGAGTTCTTGGGTCCTGTGGGAACAAAGATTGTCTCAAGTCTTGGGGGTCACGATTACTCCATCCAGAGTTCTGGGACAGGAACAGGAGAGTTGTACCTGGCAGTTACAAGGAACAGGGATTGTGAATATGTGATGGCTGGCCCTGAGAAACAGGGGGAGCTAAATCCCTCAGTGAATACCTAGTGCTAGTCCCTGCAATACACTTTGCTAGAGGGTGAAGCCATTCTAGAGAACAAAGGATTATTGTTATGCCAAGCTTATGCCACAACCTGCTTGTTGAGTCTTAGCTCTGGGAAACGGTATACCCAAAATAATGCTGACAATTTAATTCAGGACTTGACATTAATAGTAGCAGTGATGGAATCCATCAAAGATTATATCTTACAGGGTCCTCAGGAGTGAGCTTCTGGTATCAGCATGGGTCCCTTATGCCCAGTTGTGGCCTATTAGACCAGTTAGGACACAATTCCACTTGAATCTGGACTCCTGTCCTTTCAGGTGGAATTGGCTCTTTAATTAAGAATCGGTAAAAAAAAAAAAATGCCCATGGGCAATCAACTTGGGGTCTACTTTACCTGGCTTTCCAAAAGGGATTGCAGTCAGTCAAATAGCTTTTGAAATATGATTTGGATACTTGCAGGTTTTTGGAACATCGGCAAACATTGACAAAATTCAATCCCTGAAATTGCTGGCCCCGGTAGGGTTCATTTTTATAGAGATAAAATTAGCTACTTAAAAATGTCCCTAGATAAGGCAAGGGCAAAAATCAAATCCCTTGAATAGGATTCATTTGACCAATGACTATTAGAAGTTATTAAGAGAGAAGCAAAATGTAACAAAATCATCGCTCCAAGAAAACATTTAAAAATTTTCAAAATTGAAAAATCTAAACTATTTCTCCTCCAGGAAGGATTAGGCCAATTGGAGTCTCAAAAGAAAATGAAAACCAAAATAAAGTCTCTCAGGCAAAGTGAATGACCTGAGGGAGATAGTAAGAACTCCTAATAATTCTAATATATATGTAATATATGGATCCCAGAATTTGACCTAAAAAACTTTCTTTTTCTGTACACACAAAGTTATTTTTAAGGAAGCTGTAGCCGGTTGTCTTTGTGGCATAAATATAGTGTCATTTTGTCATGTCATCTATGTTTAAAATCAAACTGACCTTTTCCTGAAGCCACTATCACGCACCTGGAAATCTTTTCTCTTTCTTTGTCCATTAACTTGTCAGTTTCTTTGTGGTTTTTTGCTGTGATTGTGTAGCTCCAGGAGTCTGTGAAATGTAATTCTCTGAACCTTTGTTAACCACTCTGGTAAACTCAGCCTTCACAAAGATCTTTCCTTTCCCTTTACTTTCCTGAATTGGTCAAATTTGGAAATGTAAAGATTGGATTGACAAAAGAAAAGTAAACTTTTAGAGAAATGTTAGAAATGTTAATTGTATATTGGGAGTTTTGCATATTAGGGTGATGAAGTAGGCATCAATTTAGGAAAAACTTTTGAATTGCGATGTATTTTGAACTTAGAAATTTTTGCTGTAAATTATTTGAGACTCCTACTCATTTTTATAAGGGATTCAGATTTATTATTTCATAGCTAAGAAGAAAGGGAACCTCCATACGGAGCCCCCCCTTCTTGTGTCCTGTGCCTTTAATTTTTAGTCTTAATTGAGATTGATAATGTTTAATATAAAATTTTGGAATAATCTCTTTGTTCTCTCTGAAGCAAACTCAGAGAGTGCCTCTTCCTATGTCAGCAAAGCCAGCCAAGACTGATTCTGCATTCCTTGGAAGACTGTTAACCTAAGACACTATCTTGAATAGTGGGACTTCCTCTATATCTTGTTATCTATGGACACACATACTATGTTATTTTAATGGTAAAGAAAATATAGACATCTTAGGTTGTAATTTCTATTTTTGTTTACCCTTTCCTATGTCAGTTATCTGTTTAGGGCAGGAAGCCTGCCACTCATTAGTGGTGGGATTTCCTTTCTTACCATATGTCACCAAGACATGTGTTTACCCAGCCTGGAATCTCAAGGCCCAACTGACATTGCTCTATTGTCTTTTCTTAAGAGAGTTTTTTTTTTTCCTCATGGCAAAATGTACTTAAGACGGATAATTTCTGTACGAAGTCAGTCAGAGTCACCTCTGGCTCCATAGCGCTATGACTGTTATCTTTAAGAGGGAATTAATAACGCATGCCTTTAGTCTGATGTCTTTTCTTAACCAAGTTTTCAGGTCAACAAGATTAATAACCTCCCATCCATCCTAAGTTACTTGGAGAGAGTTTCAGCTAAATTTAAGTTAAATTGAAACATTTACTAAAATTTCTTCCCTTTGACCAACCAAGTTAATGTGATTTTTATTAGATGAAACAAATCTTTTTTGCTTCTGATCTCTCCACCTGCAGAAGTAAAGTTTTTTTGATTGGGGGAGGGAGCAACTGGGGTTAAGTGACTCAAGGGGAGATTTTCCAAATTGAGATTTTCTGCAAGAAAAACAACTGAGGTGGAGCTCTGAGTCAATGACACATTATTGAAGGGGTCATGACCCTTCTAAGGAAGTGGACCTCATATCTTCCTCACAATCTCAGATGCCCACTTCCTCCAGGGCCTTAGTTTTTAAAAGTGTTTGTAAGTAGTAATAACTATTGCACAGGGGACCCAACTGGCTAGTTCCAGTTGGCTAATCTTCCTTCCTTCCTTCCTTCCTTCCTTCCTTCCTTCCTTCTCCCTCTGGTCACATGAGGAATCATACCCTCGCATATGGGTACTCTGCCCAAAGGAATATAAATTTTGATAGTTTAAACCTTGCAAGATATTTTGGGGTTTGGGGGCTAGGTATTTTTTTTTCTCTTTCCTACTTATTTACTCTATCAAATTTTTTTTCTGAAAAACTGGGACAATTAACTCTTTTATCTCATTTAGTTTCATTTATGATTTCTTGAAATAAGAGCCCAGGAAAATCAGGGTTTGATAAAGCCCATTGGGATTCAAATGGAGCTACTTGACTGTGGCTTGTACCCAAATCATTTCGGCTCTCACTGATTGGCCAATAATAAATCCCAACCCAAACTTCATTTGGTCATTGTTTGGGCTTTGAAGGCTCAGAGTGAATGTAAATAGCAATTGTTTCTGTTCAGGCCAGAAACCCTAAGAAGGGTCTTTCCCTTCCAGATTGATTTTTTTTTTTTTTGAGTAGACAAACTAGGCTATCTTTTGTCTCATTTCTTACCTAGCCTTAAGTCACTGAATCACTGAAGTAGCGTTGCCTCCAACAAATTGAGACCTGGGAAAGACCTTAGCTTAAAAAGGCCTCATCTGGGGCCCTCTCCAGTCATCCTGACCTGTGTCTTGCCACTGAACTCAGATGACTCTGGAGGATAGAGTGAGGCTCATGAACAGTGCTGCCTTACTTAAATCTAATTAATTTGCAAGTCAAGACATCACCCTCCTGATGTCTTTGATCCTCTTAGAGAACTAAGGATGAACAACAATTTATACAGCTGGAAAATACAGGTGGAGTAGGCTAAAATTACAGACTCTGATTCATGGATAGACCTTGCCCTTGACCTTCTAGTAGGGTCTACACAAAATAAAGAATCCCATCGATTGACAAATGAACTAGTGAGCAGACCTCAACAGTCCCATCTTGACTTTCCAGGAGGTCCTACCAAAGTCGATGAACAGACTCTTAGATTTGGGCTGATAGGTGGGTGTCAAAACATCTACATGGGTTGACAGGCAAGTCTGTTAGTCCTTCATGGCAATACAAGAACCTAGAAAATTCCAATGGACTCTTGAGGCAAAACACCTTCCAATTTCAGAGAAAGAACTGTGGAATTAGATTGCAGAATGAAGCAGATCATTTTTTCTTGTGTTTTGTTTTATAGTTTCTCCCATTTATTTTAATTCTTCTATGTAACATAACTAAGGTGAAAATATATTTAATAGGAATGAATGTGTAGAACCTATATAAGATTACATGCTGTCTAGGGGAGGAAGTGAGGAGGGAGGGGAAAAAAATCTAAGATGTATGGAAGTGATTGTAGAAAACTGAAAGCAAATAAAATAATTTAAAATTAAAAAAAAAGAGACAGGCAAGTAGTCTGGCAAGCAGGGTTACTCACTGGCCAAATGCTCATAGTCATTTCCCCATGTTGGGCAATAGAGGGATGACAAGGGACAGAAGGGCAACAAATATAGCTGGGGGAGGGGCTTTCCATGTAATTGAATTACCTCTGCTACACTGGGCTCAGTCACCATAACAAGGGACAGCAAGGATAGAGGTCCTCTAGTTCAGGACTTCTTAAAGTTTTTCTACTCGAGATTCCTTCAGTATTTCTTAAACCCCATATGCCGTCTGGACCCACAATTTAAGAAGTGCTGCTTTACAAGTAAGAGAAGTATAGCAAAAATTGGGAAGAGAAATGAGAGTGAAGCAAGAAAATCATGAAAAATGAGCCAACTGCTTGCTAAACTGCTTCAGCCAAAAATGCTAAAGAAAATAATACTTTAAAAAATAGACTAACCCAAATGGCAAAAGAGATCCAAAAAGTCAATGAGGAGAAGAATGCCCTAAAAAACAGAATTAGTCAGATGGAAAAAGAGATCCAAAAGCTCCCTGAAGAAAATAATTCCTTAAAGAGTAGATTGGAGCAGATGGAAGCTAATGACTTTATGAAAAATCAAGAAATTATAAAACAAAATAAAAGGAATGAAAATAATCACAGACAATGTGAAATATCTCATTGGAAAAACAATTAACCTGGAAAATAGATCCAAGAGAGACAATTTAAAAATCATGGGACTACCTGAAAGCCATGATCAAAAAAAGAGCCTAGACATCATCTTTCATGAAATTATCAAGAAAAACTGCCCTGATATTCTAGAACCAGAGGGTAAAACAAATCTTGAAAGAATCCATTGATCACCTCTTGAAAGAGATCCCAAAAGGAAAATTCCTAGGAATATTGTAGCCAAATTCCAGAGCTCCCAGGTCAAGAAGAAAATATTATTGCAAGCAGTCAGAAAGAAACAATTTGAGTACTGTGGAAATACAATCAGGATAACACAAGATCTAGCAGCTTCTACATTAAGAGATCCCAAGATTTGGAATATGATATTCCAGAAGTCAAAGGAACTAGGATTAAAGCCAAGAATCACCTACCCAGCAAAATTTAGTATAATACTTCAAGGGAAAAAATGGTCATT
>CM053771.1:25436721-25604577 GCA_028658325.1 Potorous gilbertii
CCCCTAGTCCCGTCCCAGTGCCCAGGTCCCCCGGCAGCCCCCAGGTCAGTCCCAGTCCCCCCCCCATGTAATCCCTATCCCGGTCCCGTCCCCGGGCCCCCCGACCCCCTCCCCCAGCTCACCCTGCAGCTGCGCCGACAGTGCCTCCTGCTGGCCGCGGTAGGTGGCGGCCAGCGCCTGGGCGGCCCGCGCCCTCTGCTCCAGGTGGCCGTAGAGCAGTAGCCCGCCTAGCAGGCCGAGCGCGGCGGTCAGCAGGAAGCCAGTCTGCACCAGCCCCTTGTGGCGCCGCGAGCAGCCGGCCGAGCCCATGGCCCCCCGCGCCCCCCGCCTCCCACCCGGCCGGGCCAGCTCTCAGCGCTCCCCGCGCGCCATGTCCGCGCAGCTCCGGCTCCGGCAGCCTCCCCGAGGGCTGGGGAGCACGCGGGCCCCGCTCCAGCCAAACTTTGACCGCCGCCGCTCCTAGCAGTCTCGGCCCGGTTTCGCCCCTCCGGGTCCAGTCCCTCGGGGGTCCCGCCCCCTCCCGGCCGGCAGGGCCACCCCCGCGGGAAACTGACACGGCGGTGGACCAATGCATCGGGGACCGCCCCGCCCTGGGCCGGGCGCGAGGACCCACGGGGCGGAGTTAGCCGAGGGTCCTAGGAGGAGCCTGGCCAGGGGATGGTGCAGGGCCCCTCTCCTACCCCATTCTCCTGCACCCTCGCGCTGTCACAGTCGGGAGCCCACCTTCCACTCCTAGAGTGAATGAGTAGGGGACGGGGTGGGGAGGTCAGGTTCCAGGGTCGGCCTGGCCCCAGGGTGCTCATCCAGCACCCTTTCCGGGGATCCCGGAGATTTCCTACGTGGACACGCGAGAACCTCAGCGTGCTCCTTGGCTAGGCTGGCTAGGCTGCTGTGCTCACCCTGGGTTACGGCTGGGTTCTCTGCCCACTTGGGTTCGGCTGCCCCTGGATTCCCACAAGCAAGTCTACTGGTTCATGGCTTTCATTCCTCCCCCTTAGGGAGTCAGGCCGGGGGTGGTTCTTTCCATTTGGTCAGAAAACGAGAAAACAGGCCCTAGGAGACTATGGAGAGATCCTTGGCTTCGGAGTTCAGCCCTAAGTCGGCCAGTGACCCTCGGGCCCCTCGGTTTCTTCACTATAAAATGGGAGAGTTGACCTGGATGATTTCTGGGGTCATCCCTGAATTCTGTCTATGATCCTGTGAAAATGACTGACAACTATTGCTTTTGGAGCTGGAAGGAACCTGAAGTGTCATGGCAGGGTAGGAGGGAAAAGGGGGAGCTGATCTCAGAGTCTTGTCCCACATGCTATCCTCTCATTCCCCATCTCTTCCTAGCACCCCTGAGTGGTTAGGACTCTCTGATGATATGATAAAGAAAATAATAGCTAGCATTTATGTGAAATTTTAAGGTTTATCTCATTTGTTCCTCACAACAACCCTGAGTAGATGCTTTTTTACAGATGGAAACTGAGGTAGCTGGCAGTGAAGTGACTTGCCCAGGATCACACAGCTACCAAGTGTCTGAAGCTGTATTTGAACTAAAGTCTTCCATGCCTCCAAGTTCTGTGCTTTATCTCCTCACTTATCTAGTTCATTGGCTCCATGATTCCAAGCTGCAAAGTCCTTTGGACATCTAGTCCCCTCATTTGCACTTGTATAGACAACCTTCAGATTTGATACATCAGAATTACATACACACATATGTATATATACACCTTTGTGCAGATACTGTTAATGGACTTCTGGCTTCTTCCTAAAATAAAAAATCCATTTTTTGTTTGTTTGTTTTTACACCAATATTGCCTCCTCCCCAAAGACAAGGACTGTTTTCTCTGTTTTGTTCTCAGTGCCTGGCCCAATGCCTTGACCATAGCAGGAGCCTGCTTAATTGCACAGATGAGTCAAACAGAGGCATAGCAAAGGAAAAGTGACCTTTCCAAGGTCAAACAACAAGGTGGTGGCAGAATCTAGACTCCATCCAAATGAGTCTCTTCTTACTTCCCATTCATAGGATCTCAGATTTAGAAGAGGAAGGGACCTTTGAGGCTGTTTAGTCTAACTCTCTGATTTTACATATGTGGAAAATGAGGCCTGGAGAGGTTAAGGACTTGCCCAAGGTCCCCCAGATAGTCCCACAGAGGTGAGATTTGAACCCAGATCCTCTAAATCCAAAGCCAGTGCTCTTTCCCCTAAATCTCTGGCGAGTTTGAGGCAGCTGCCCTGAATTCAGTCTCCCTCCCCCTCTCTGAATCAACTGTTAAATGAGCAGCTGGGGGTGGGAGGAGAGGCAGACTCCTGCTTCCTGAGGTCAGAAAGGTCTCCGTTTCTTCATCCTTCCAGTCCAGAAGGAAGAAAGCTGAACCCCTCCCTCTACCCCCCCCCCCCCCATCTCTTTGGGATCCTCAGAAGGGAGAGATCTTGTATATCCTTTTCAGGGGTCAGCCAGATTATGCGCAGTTCAGGTCTCTGCCCAGTGGAAGACAGATGTGTTCACTCCAGAACTCTGGAAAAAGCCCAAAACTTAAGCCCAATTTGATTTTTTTCAAAGGGAAGAGGAGGGAGAATCCCCCTTTCCTCCTCCCCCCCATCCCCTATCCTGTGGCCACTCTGACCAGTCAGATTCCCTGCCCCTGCACTCCACCCCCAACCCTCACCAAGGTCTGTTTTCAACTTCCTGGTGCCCCAGTTGGTCTGTTTCCTTTTTCACCAGGCAAAAAGGACATCCGGTTCCCAGACCTGCTTCTGCGAACCCAGGAGCCCCAGGTTCTCCCCCTCCTCCCCCCTCCTTTCCCCCTCTCTGGGCAGGAGGGAGCCTGCTTCCCCTCCCCCTCCCCCTGTACACCTTTAGCCCAAGGCCCCTGGCTCAGCAGTCTATTTCCAAGTGGCCCCCGATTTCCCTGGCCTGGGAACAGCATGCAGCAACTCCATCCCTTCTGGGGGTTTTCTTTTCCTGCCATGGATTGGTGCCAGAGACACAGGCTAGGAAGGATAAGGCAGCAGTGGCTGCCGCGGTGGGAAAGGCCCAGAGAACCTCTGAATTCCTAGACTTGTATTTCTTTTGCCCCCTCAGACGTGCTCTCTGGGTCTCTAGGCTCTCTCCTGGACTGGGAGCCAGGATTCCTGGCTCGGAACTGAACACAAAGTGTGAGCTGGGACAAGCCATCAACCAGCATGCATGCATTAAGGGCCTACTAGGTGCTGCTGGCCTCTGATAACTACAAAGTAGGCATAAACCTTGCTAGAAGTTGCTCTTTTCCAGGGCACTTTGTTGGACCCTTAGAGAAAGACAAGTCACAGACATTAGGTCTCCAGAGGTGTTTAATGGAACACTTCCAGAGAATGGAGTGGAAGTCAGGGTTCAAACAGATGACCAAGGGGGTTTAATGACCAAGGGAACCCATCTCAGACATCCTATAACTTCAAAGGCCCTTAAACTCAACAAACATTTATTAGATGCCAAGCTTTACTCTCTCCACTGGGGGAGAGAGTATATAACACAGTCCAACAGCATTTACTAAGCATGCAAGGCTCTGTGCTAGGTACAAAAAAAAAAAATCAACCTCAATTTAGCTAAGAGATCCAAAATGCAAATGCACAAAAGGCTAAGGACATGTACACAAGTACAAGAGAATTTGAGGAAAAGGAAGAGAGAGTACTAATAACTCGGGGAAATCAGGAAAAACTTGCTTTAGGGGTAGCACATGAATTGAACTTTGAAGGAAGGATGCAGAGAAGGGGAGATGAGGAAGGAGGTCCTTCTAGGCATGAGGGAACAGCCTTGGAAAAGGCAACAAGGGGAAGGCCAGATTTGGGGAACATCACACGGGGCACATCAATACAAAGAGTGCTGCCAAAGAAGACTACAAAGATCAGGTGCAGCCAGACTAAGGAGTTTGCATTTTAACCCAGAGGTAACAGGGAGCCACAGCCACCTAAGGGTACTAAAGTTAAATGACACAGTTTAGGAAGCTCATTCTGGTAGCTGTGTCTAGGGTGGGCTAGAGGGAGGGGAAGGACTGACTCAGTTTAGACAAAACATACTGAAATTAAAATGAAATTAAACTCAATGAACATTAAACAACTGTTACATGCTAAGCACTTAGGGTTACAAAAAGGGGAAAAAGTCCCTGACCTCAAAGAGTTTACACTCTGTTGAAGGATGATAACATGGATGCAGATCATAAGATTGAAGATATAGAGCTGGAAGGGACCTTTCAGATAAGGAAACTGAGTCCAGAGAAATTAACTGCCAAGAATCACAGAGTCAATCAAAAAGGATTTATTAAGCTGTAACTATATGCCAGGAAAGAGAAAACTAATTCCTGTCCTCAAGGAGCTTAAATTCTAACTGAGGAGACACAAATGGCCACAGATAACTTCTCAAGTAGAAGAGAGGCTCAGGGGAAGGTGCTGGGGGGACTAGCAAAGACCTCCTGCAAAAGGTGTGGTTTGAACCAAGCCTTGAAGAAAGTCCGAACAGAGATGAGGAGGGAGAGCATTCCAGGCATTCAGGACAGTCAGTGAAAAGTCATGAAGATGATACAAGAGAAAGCAGGCCAGGGTGAGTGACCCCGGGAGGGCAATAATGGATAGGCAGGTCAAGTAAGGAAGTGGCATCAGAACTTGAATCCAGGTCCTCGTACTCCAAATCTTGTGCTCTTTCCACTACAAGAGATTGAAATTCCTATAGAGTTGAAATATCCTGAATAACTGGAGGGGTTGGGGTGAGGGTGGGGGATAAAGGAGAGAGAATAAGACAGTCTATGAGGATTTGGGTGTCATCTGCATAGATAAGATAATCAAGGCCAGGGGGACCTTATGAGAGAGATCATCCAGAGAGGGAGCATAGAGAGAAGAGAATCCAGGACAGCCAGCCAGCCTTGCTAGGAGGGGTGGTTGGAAGGGGAAGGAACCCACACCTCAAGTAGGGGGGATGGATGATGATTCATTCAGTCAAAGAGATAAGGAGAAGTCAGTCAGATAGGAGAGGCAGGAGACTGTTTTAAAGGGTCACAAAAGCCTGAGAAGGAATGCAAATCACGCTCCCAGGTTCCCAGCCCAGAAAACCTTGGGTCCCTCCCCCTCCCCAGTCCCTGCAGTTTAGATCAGCCTGCTGCCTTCTCCTCTTGTCCTTGATCTTGTCTCCTTTCCTTCCTTTCCTGTGCCCAAATCCCCACCGTAAGTGAGGATTTCACCTTTGGGCTTACTCCTCAGTCCTCCTCTTTCCCTTTCTGACGCATTCTCAGGCCTGTGTCCAGAGCTTTTTTTATCTACTGTGTGGCATCCTCCCAGAAGGCATCCACTGGATAAAACTGGATATTCGCCCAAGCAACATCTCCAGTGCAAGAGCTGTCATCTCTCTGGGTAGCGCTATTCCATCGTAGATGAAACACCAGCAAAAATGGGTAGGGAAGTGTGTTATGCATCACAAACTAGAGGAGAAGCCATGAGGAAATCTGCCACCTCTTCCCTCTCTTCCTAAGGTCCTCTTCCCTGCCCTGTTCTCTCCTCCTCGGGAATGGCACATGCTCTCTTTTTCTGCTTCCTGCCCACCCCCAACCCCTTCACTGTGAAGCCCCAGCTATGGCCTGGAGATCAAAGGAAGGTGCTGGCAGAAACAGGGCCTGCCTGCTCAAGCCAGCACTAACCTCCTAGCTGGGAGTTGGAAAAAAGGGGAAAAAAGAAAAATTTGGCCTTGATGAATGAATTAAAAAGGAGCTCCCATTCTAACTGGGAGAAACAACACATACAGGAGGATTCAGCAGCAAGGTGGATGGCAATGCCCAGGGCATGGAGGATAGGGCATATAATGAAGTCCAGGGATCCTCCCTCTTACTGGAAGGCCCATGGTTGGTGACAACTTGCTCATTTATGTAGTATGAGTGACCATGCTTGACCGAAATGGGGGGCTGTAAGGGTCTGGACCACAAACTGTTGTGAGGGGGTGGTAGGATCAAAACTTGTAGTGGGGTTGGGGCTCTGGGTTACTTCTCATGAGAATGGGGGTGGGTAGGGTCAGCAACCAGCTAGAGAAGGGTAAGGGACACTGGCAGGGAGGTTGTAGGAAAGAGCTTCCCATAATGCCTCTTCTAATGAGGGTTTCCAGCGTTCTCTCAGGATGTAAAGGGAAAAAAGTGTCTTCACAACCAGAGCTACTGGTAATTGGGGAGGGCCGCTAAAGGAGGTAGCACATTCCTCCTTATTGGAGGTCACTAGCAAAGAGACAAAGGACAGCTAGGTGGAACGGAGTCCTGGGCCTGACGTCAGGAAGACCTGAGTTCAAATGTGGTCTCAAACACTTACTTGTAGTATGACCCTGGACAAGTCACTTAACCTGTTTGCCTCAGTTTCTTCATCTGCAAAATGAACTGGAGAGGGAAATGACAAACCACTCCAGTATCTCTGTCCTGAACAACAAACAAGAAGCAAAGCTCAGGCAACCATTTGTTTGGGAATTTTGAAGTGGGGTTCTTTGTCAGCTATAGGTTGGGCCAGATGGCCACTGACATTCTGTGGTTAAGGTGGGGGTAAGAACTGACTCTCTTGGAGTGGGATTTGGAGGGCTAGAGAAGAGATGAATACTGGAGAGCATCTTACCCTGGGCTCCCTTCCAATAGGGAAGGGGGCAGCCCATGGAGCCCCCTATCTACCTGCAATCTACCTGAGCATCAAGCAGCAGCAAAGGACAGTATCTAACCATACTGATATTAGAGAGAACACTAAATGTGGACGAAGAGTTCCAATTCTGGCTCAAGGTTTAACCCCTGTTCTCGTTTCTGGGACCTTCACCAAATCTCTTAACCTGGGCCTCAGTTTCCTCACTCTCGAGAGCAGGGGTTGAACTAGATGCTGTCAAGGAAAGGTCCTTTGTGGATCCAGGTCTATTATCCTATGAAGAAAGTAGGAAATACTGCTTGTACCCTGGATGAGAATGAGGATTCACCTGGCTGATGCCAGCATACTACTGACCTTCAGCTTGACCAGCAGGTAAGCCAGGCCCTGCCCTGCCTCCTCTTCCACAGACAGTCCAGGAGGAGGCCCCTTTCCCCAGGCAGAGGCACCCTGGCTGAAAGGGAGCACCTCCAACATGCCTCACTCCTCTCTAAGCAGCTGGACACTTGGACTCCCCGGATCACTCCTGCCTTTACCTTTGGGAAGGCCCAGGGTCTGGACACCTGCCCTGCCTCTGCCTTTTCTCCTACTTTCTACCTCTTCCTCAGGGACTGATCATAAAGTCAACATTTCTTTTGTTTGTCAGGGTTGTGATAATCTGCTGGCCTGTGATTCAGGGTCAAAGGCTGCCTTCCCTGGCCTCCATTTCCCATCCACTCTCAGCTCCAGGCCTCCTTTGTCCCTAGCCCACCCTTCCCTCTGCCCTTCATGTCTTATGGGGGTCTTCCCATTACTGTGATTTTTCTTACGTGCGTATATGTTGTTCTTCTCTCCCTGCCAATAAAATGTAAAGTGTTTTAGGGCAAGGAGAGTTTAATTTTGTCATTGTCTCTCCAACAAACTGCCAGGCATCTTGCTTTGTTGAATAGATTCAGCTAATCACTGTTTATTAAGCCTCTGACAGCCCATTAGACTAGGAGCTCCTTGAGGGCAGGGACTATCTTTTGTATCCCCAGAACTTAGCACAGTGCCTGGCACATAGTAGGTGTTTAATAAACATTTATTGATCTGCTGATTTATATCAGACATTATGTTAGGCAGTGGAAACAAACAGGGAAAGGAAGAAAGGATCCTGGCGACTGCCTAACAATAGGTTCCTCTCTCTGAGCCTGGGACCAAAGGGAACCTGGGGGACACAGCAGGCACTAATGGGTCTATGGGGCCAGAGGAGCCCGCACAAGAGAGGAGGGTCTGATGTGGGCCTTGGACCCCAAAGAGCAGTAACACCAGGTACCACCTGCAGCCACCACTGCCAAGGAAAGTTACTCTTTCATTCATTCAGAACCAACACACGTTCCATGCGTTGGGTATAGGTGGGAGTCAAAGTCTTTGGAAGGGGAGGGAGCCCCGTGATCCAATGCCACAGTGGGTAATGTGGCATTCCCTCAAGGGCAGTAGGGCATGTGCCAGGCTTGCTTTGAGAAGTCCCTCATTCTGCCTGGCACAGAAGCCACAGTGCCCTTCTGCCCCTTGCTGCTGCACTGCTCTCCCTCTCCTGATTCCTCACCTCCTTAAAAGCTCAGCTAAAAGGCCATTCTTCCATGAAGCTCTCCCTGATCCCTGCAGCTGCTGGGCCCACCTGCCTCCAAACTGCTTCATACTCACTGAGTATGTATTTTGTATTTACTCTTATATGTACTAGTTGTTTGCCCCCATGCTAGAATGTCAATTTCTTGACAACAGGGTCCATTACATTTTTCCTCTGTCTCTGCACCATCTAACCTAGAGCCTAGCATACAGGAGGGGCTTCATAAAAGCTTGTTCCTTGACTGACTGATGCCTCCCATGGACTAGGATTTATCTCAGTCCCCACATAGGTGTATACTGGAGTCAGAGCAAAGTGGGTGGATTACTAAATTTTCAGTGTAGGCATTTACACCTCAGAAATCACAAATTCTAAAAATCAGGATTTGATTTGTTAATTGTTTAGACTTAAGGCAGTGATGGAGAAAACATTAATAATTCAGGTTAACCTTAAAAGTATGTCATCTCTACCAGTTGTTAAACATTTACCAGCACATCTCTGCCCCCACCCTGAAAATTAAACTGTATACATCTCCTAGTGCTTTAAAACAAACTGATATTAGGTGGCATCCTAGAACCTTCTCTCTCTCTCTCTCACAACACACACACACACACACACATACACACACTTCTGTAGGCACTTAATCCATGTCTGACCATTCTCCGAACAACCATCACTGAGGGGTATGGAGAGGGCCCCCAACTTCCCAGCAGGCGGCACACTCTAAAGAGAAGGAAGGAGCCCTTCTAGAGGAATCTAAGTGATTGGTTCTGGAAGCTGAAACACTGTACCCATGCCCGGTCCTGTGTGCACCACAGGGGTCTTGGAGGTAACAGTTATGTCCTACCCAGTAACATTGTAGATATTTGGCCAAAAATAACTCCGGGACTAACGTGAGCAGTGTGGAGGCGCTCCGGGAAGCTGTCTGCTACTCCCAACCTTACACTGTGATGCTGGCCAGGATGGGGCACAGTAGGGAAGGGATCACCTGAACCTGGGGGTTCTGAGGAGGGCTGAAGCTTATTGGGTGTTGGCATAAGTGGGAGGGACCATGAGGGGGAGAGCAGACCAAAGCTCTTGGGCTGGTCAGCATCAGAACTGGTTGAAGCATCTCCAGTCTGCGTGACAGGGTAGAAGCACGGGGGAAAGGAGAGAAGGAGGGGGGGGAGGAAAGAGGGAAGGAAGGAAATAGAAGGGAAGTCAAGGAGGAAAAAGGAAGGGAGGGAAGAAAGAAAGAAGGAGGGAGGGAGGAGAAAGAAAGAATGAAGGAAAGAAGACATGGTGCCATCATGCTGGTCTGAAAAACTCTCCTTAAAGCTTCATAATAAATATGTAACCTCAGTCCCCAAGTCCATTGGTGTTAGTTCCTCCTAACTGGTGGAGATGAATGTCCTGCCCTGCGTGAAGGATGGAAGGAATAGAGGAGGCTGGGAGCCCTTCCATTCTCTTTCAGCTTCAAAGCTTCTTCAAACTGTCTTCCAGGGGCAGAGTCTATTCAGACTTTGGGCACTCCTGACCAGGAGAAGGAAGATGCCAACCTCACTCCAGGTTGCTGGGCAGATGCCGGCATAAGAGGGGTGAGCAGGCTCCATCATGTCTCTATCTCCAGCTTGCTACACTAAAGGCTATGGGGAACTTTCCCTTGGCTGAGCTCTGACACTCCCATCTCTTGGTTGAGCTATGTAACCTTTCTCCCAATGGGAAAGCTCCTTCCCTACATATTGTCTGGCCCATATCCTCATAAGTAAACTTTCTCTGACTTCCATTTTGCTACTGATTTGGATAAATGGGTTTTTTGGCTAAGTGCTATGTATGTCCATTACAGAACTGGTATTTGGTGGGAAAGGGTCAAGCCTTGGGGACAAAGCTTGGGGTCCTACTTCCCCCCAATAATCAACAGTAACAACAAAGCTTGAACCTGAAAAATTCATCCCCTAGTCAATATATAGGGGAGCAGACAGAATAATTGTAGTACTCTGTCTGAGAGCAGAGTGGCTCATTTCTGGCCCCAATCCTTTGCTTCCGCTCCTGGCAGGAACTGAAGTCTCCCTTGGAAAAACATTGGAGGACAAGAGGCTGGAGATGTCTCTTCTGCTCCCCCTGAGCCACATACACACACACACACACACACACACACACACACACACATGCTACATGAAGGGGACAGCCCTCAAAACACATGGACCCTGAATCTGAGTCACTGCCTGATCCTAGGCCTCAGTTACCTCATCTGTAAAAAGAAGATAGCTGGGTTCCATGACTGGGTCAGATCTATGATCCTGTACTTCTCTGGCCCATGCTTCCTCACCAGGATGTAACTGGAGAGTCTCATCAACACCTCCTGACACTGCAGTTCTCACAAAATACTGGAGTTGGAAAACAAATGCGACTGAGAAGCAGCTCCCAGAGATTCAAGTCTTGCTCTTGTGAGCCTCTAACATGGCAGAACCCAGGAGAAGACAGTGTGTCTCCTATTGCGGTGCTTGGGAAAGGTGCCAGTGTTTCTGGTCCTGGCCCTTTGCTTTTCCAGAGGATGGCAGGAAAACCATGAGCATTTCCTAACCTGCTCTCTCCTTCCCACTCCCATTGCCCCCTTGAGACTTTCCCAGCCACACCCCTTTCTAGGAAAGAGCCGAAGGGCAGGCTGGGGTTTGTTGGACTGGTCTGCAGTTCCTCCACTAACTCTACTAGGGATGGCCTCAGCCAGGTCTGGCTAGAGGGATGGCCACGCAAGGCCCAGTCTCTGACCACAGTGGGTATGTCTTGACTGCTAGTTTGATTCAATTCAGGAAACTTCTATCAAACACCCATCATGTGTAAGGAACCAAAAATGAAGCTGTCTCTGCTCAATGAGCTTGTTTGCATGGATTAAATTTCCCCCTTCCTCTTCCCATGCCCACCCCCTACAGCCATTTCATGTAACAAAGACTTTTTTTCCCAACATCTCTTAAAGAAAGGCCATGGAATACCCAGACCGATAGATCTGGCGATAACTAAATAAATGAATCGATATATTAATAAACAAAAGATATTGCTAAAGCCTTGTTTTAAAAAACCACCCAAACTACCTAGACATTTCACAAAACTGTGAGCACTTTGACAGCAGAGGCTGCTTTGAAAGCTTTTCTTTGTATGGTGTAAGTTGTTAAATTCTTGAGAGGAAATAGAGCTCATGTAACCACTAGACTATGGACTGCTCCCTTGCCTTATCTCTAAGCATGGAGGGTCAGGGATGAGCAGGATGGAATGATGTCATTCCCTTCTGTGAAACTGGCTCAAATGGCCCAGTACATAAAACATGGGGCATCTTTTTAGGACCTTGGAGTAAAGAGCTGACATTTCTCTAACACTTTCCTTCTGAAACTTGCCAAACCCCTGTGAAGGAGGGTGCTGCTAGCCAACTGGGGAGGCCTCCAGATTGTCAAAGGTGAGATTTGAATCCAGGTCTCCCTGATTCCAAGCCCAGCATTCTTTCCACCATGCCACCCAATTGACTTAATCTGGTAAAGCCTTTAGACCCCTTCTCAAAATAATATTTTTAAATGTATAAAATAAAATAAAATAAAATACATAGTACTACAAAGAAAATCAATTATATCAAAATACAGTTATTAAAATATTTCTTCAGAAAATTCATGGGCCCAAGGTTAAGAACACCTGCCTTGGAGGTTATCTAGTTCAATTTCCTCATTTTGCAGATAAGGAAATTAAGGCCTGATAAGGTGAAGTGACCTCCCCAAAGTCATACAGGCAGTAAACAGAAGAGCCAGAATTCTGGCCCTGTCCTCCTAGTCTAGCCCTCCCTTCTTGTAGCCTCAATAAGCAATCTCTCTGGAATATCATGGTATTATGATTTTTGAAATACATGGGATCACAGTTTGGATTACTAAAACACTGATTCACTCTCAAACCTCCTGGAATCCATGTTTGCTTTTTATCATCCCATATTTCATGTTTGCATCATTGTGAATTTAGAGAATGATAGGAAGTGTTATATGAACTGATACAAAGCAAAGGCAACAGAACCAGGAAACAATAGACACAATCACAACAACAATGTAAATGGAAAGAAAAATCACAAAATCATTGAAACTGGATTCTGTCAAAGGGTAGTAACTAAGATTAGTCCCAACAATGGCATATAAGAAAGCACCTCTCAGATTGCAGGGGAATCCAGCAGCTGAGAGTACACCCCCACTGGAAGCAGAGATCGACCTGGACAAAGAGCTCAAAAGTCAAGTAAATGGCTGAGGAAATGAGCAAAAACCAGAAAAAGAATCAGACTATAGAATCTTACTTTGGTGACAAGGAAGACCAAAACATGCAAACAGAAGACAACAAAGTCAAAGCCCCTCCATCCAAAGCCTCCAAGAAAAATAAGAATTGTTCTCAGGTCATAGAAGAGCTCAAAAAGGATTTTGAAAATCAAGTAAGAGAAGTAGAGCAAAAATTCAGAAGAAAAATGAGAATGATGCAAGAAAATTATGAAAAATGAGTCAACTGCTTGCTCAAAGAGACCCAAAAAAATGCTGAAGAAAATGATACTGTAAAAAATAGACTAACCCAAATGACAAAAGAGATCCAAAAAACCAAGGGGGAGAAGAATGCCCTAATAAGCAGAATTGACCAGATGAGAAAGGAGGTCCAAAAGCTCACTGAAGAAAATAATTCCTTAAAGATTAGAGTGGAGCAGATGGAAGCTAACAACTTTATGAAAAATCAAGAAATTATAAAACAAAACCAAGGAAATGAAAAAAAAGCAGACAATGTGAAATTCTCAATAGAAAAACAACTGACTGGAAAATAGATCCAGGAGAAACAATTTAAAAATCATGGGACTACCTGAAAGTCATGATCAAAAAAAAGAGCCTAGACATCATCTTTCATGTAATTATCAAGGGAAACTGCCCTGATATTCTAGAACTAGAAGATAAAATAAATAATGAAAGAATCCACTGATCACCTCCTGAAAGAGGTCCGAAAAGAAAAACTCCTGGGAACATTGTAGCCAAATTCCAGAGCTCCCAGGTCAAGGAGAAAATATTACAAGCATCCAGAAACAATTTGAGTATTGTGGAAATACAATCAGGATAACACAAGATCTAGCAGCTTCTACATTAAGGGATCCCAAGGCTTGGAATATGATATTCCAGAAGTCAAAGGAGCTAGGATTAAAACCAAGAATCACCTACCCAGCAAAACTGAGTATAATACTTCAGGGGAAAATATGGTAATTCAATGAAATACAGGACTTTCAAGCATTCTTGACAAAAAGACCAGAGCTGAATAGAAAATTTGATTTTCAAATACAAGAATCAAGAGAATCATGAAAAGATAAACAGAAAAGAGAAATCATAAAGGACTTACTAAAGTTGAACAGTTTATATTCCTACATAGAAAGATAATACTTATAACTCTTGAGACTTTTCTTAGTAGTAGAGTAGTTGAAGTGCTTATATACATATAGACAGAGGGCACAGGGTATGTTGATGAATAGGAAGGGATGGTATCTAAAAAAATAAAATTAGGAAGTGAGAGAGCAACATATTGGGAGGAGAAAGGGAAAAAGAGAATGGGGCAAATTATCTCTCACATAAAAGAGGCAAGAAAAAACTTTTTCAAGAGAAGAGAAAGGAGGGGAGGTGAGAGGGAAAAAGTGAACCTTACTCTCAACAGATTTGGCTTAAGGAGGAAATAACATGCACACTAAATTTGGTATGAAACTCTATCTTACCCTACAAGAAAGTAGGGGAGAAGAAGAGGGTGGGGAGATGACAGAAAGGAGGGCAAATGGGAGGAGGGGTTAATTAGAAGTAAATACTTTTGAGGAGGGATAAGGTCAAAAGAGAGAACAGAATAAATGGAGGGAAATGTAGTTAGTCTTTCACAACATGACTTTTATGGAAGTCTTTTGTATGTCTTCTACACAAGTATAGCATATATTGAATTGCTTGCCTTCTCAGTGAGGATGGGTGGGTAGGGAGGAAGGGAGAGCAGTTGGAACTCAAAGCTTTAAAAACAAAGGTTAAAAATTGTTTCTATATGCAACTGGGAAAAAAGATATACAGTAAATGGAGTACAGAAATCTATCTTGTCCTCTAAGAAAATAGAGGGGATAGGGATAAGAGAAGGGAGAGGTGTGACAGAAGGAAGGGAAGACTGGGGGAAGGGGTAATCAGAATGCATGGTGTCTTGGGTGCGGGGAGGGGAGAGATAGGCAGAAAATTTGAAACTCAAAATCTTGGGGAAATGAATGTTGAAAACTAAAAATAAATAAATAAATAAGAATTTTTACAAAGTAAAAAAAAAAATCTAGCCTTCATCAATAGAACCACCTTTGGAGGACCAAGAGATACGTAGGACCTTTTCTTGGGACAGATGAGTCAATGATAAGTGATAGCAAAGAGAAGACAGGGCTACTTAGTCCTTTCTTGTTTTTGTGTTTCTGTGAAGGAGAATGACCTTTACCTTGGAAGGGATGACACAAAAGTGAATAACAGGGAATTGATGGGTAAGGAGATAGTCAGGGAGCACCAGCTAGTTATCCTTGGTGAGTTCTAGTCCCCTGCCCCCAGTGAACTACATTCTTGGCCCGGAAAGACCTGGCATCTGTGAGGGCTGAACCATTGTCAATAATCTCCATAAAAATTATGAAAAAGTCAGAGAGGAGGAGGGCAAATGTGGTCCTGCTTTTCAAAGAAGAAAAGTGAACCAAGGTTGCCAACTATGGACTGGTGAACTCAACTTCAATGCTGAGAAAACTCAGGTCATTAAAACCAGGTCATTAAAGAGAGTTGGAGAACACCTGAAAAGATGAGCAAGAAGCAGCAGGGTCTCCTCCAGAAGAAGTCACATCAATTAGGGATTTATATGAAACTTGAAAAGGTTTGCCCAAACAAATCTTGGGCAACTTCAGAGGAAGTTGAGAAGACCTCTACGAATGAATTCCAAGTGAAGGGAGAAGCAGAACTGTGAAAACAGCTTGGAAAGACTTGAGAACTCTGATGAATGAACTTTTAAACCACAAATCCAGAGGCTTTGAGAGTCCCTCCCGACCCCCCACTTCTGGCTACAGGGTGAGCTTGAAGTCCAGAATGAGAAAAACATTTTTTAACATGACCAACATGAGAACTGACTCTATTGAACTATGTGAGTTTGGTTTTACTAGTCAGTTGAGTAGGTAGGGGGCACAACAGAAGAGAGAGATAATTGCTTGTAAATAAACAAATAAATTTTTAAAAATAACAAGTCATCCCAGTTTAACTCGCTTTCCTTTTCAGACAAGTCTACTAAGCTAATGGATGAGAGGAATGCTGTGGGTATAATTTGCCTAGATTTTACTAAAGCTTTAAATAAAGTATTTCATATTATTCTTATGGAGAAGATAGAGAGCAATGGAGTAGCCAATAAGACAATCAGATTCAGGAGGATTTGAGTGACTGAATTTGAAGAGTAAATTTTAAGAGTTCAACATCAATGCAGCCAGAAGTCTCCAGTACAGTGCTGCAGGGCTCTGTGATTTACATTTTGGTTAATGACTTGGATAAAGACAAAGATGGCACACCTACCAAATGTGCAGAGAACCCCAAGCTGGGAGGGGTGAGCTACATATTCGATTAAGAGCAAGGATCCAAGAGGATCTACATATGCCAGAGAATTGGTTTCAATTTAACAAGATAAAATTCAGTCAGGATATGTGTCAAGTCCTATACTTGGGCCCAAATACTCAACTTCACAAGCACAGGATGGGGGAGCGATGGTTAGTCAGCTGCTGTTCTGAAAAAGATCTGGGTGTTTTAGTGGGCTGGAAGCTTGTTAGGAGGCAAGAGCCAAAAGATCGAATGAGCTTTGGTCTGCATTAAGAGGGACTGTGTATAGCCTTCTAGGAAGTGAGAAATGATAGCCTTGAATGTAGTCTGCCCTTGTCAGACCTTCCTTCTAGTACTGCGTTCTCTTCTGGACACCACAACTGAAGAGGGAATGTAATGAGCTGAAGAATGGTCAGAAGAAGGCAGCCAGGCTGATGAAGGACCTGAGATCCTCAAATGGGAATGTTTAGCCTGGAGGTGAAAGGGCTCCAGTCATAGCAGAGCGAGTTATCTGCAAGTCTCTGGAGGACAAGCTGTCATGTGGAGGAAAGACTGGAGGTCACTTGGCCTCAGAGGGCCAAAGAACCAGCAGCTGTGGTAGGAAGTCACAAAGAAGCAAATTTAGGATCAGTATTAGGAAAAAGCTCCTAACAGTGCTAAAATAGCCCAAAATGGAATGGGCTATCTTTCTCAAAAGGTGGCTGCTGGGGATGCAAAAGTAGGGATTCCTTTCATCTGGTGCAAACTGGACTAGAGTCTCCTATTCTGTGATATTAAGAGAATCAGACTTTTTTGTTGTTGTTTTTTTAAATATCACACTTATAAGTATCATTTGTGCTGATTTCATATGGCCTCAGATTTTTGTGTCACCCATTGTTTTCACAGGAATCTTACCTTCAACCTTTTTTTAACTAAACAAAATTGTGCTCATGTAACTTATCTAAAATGTATTAACTTAAAATTTCCTTTTGTGTTCTACCCATGGAACATCCATCCTCTGCATGGAAAAGTCATCAGCTGAAGACTTGGCATTGCTTTTTTGTTGTAGATATTTCTTGATGGAAGTGCTCTTCATTCTCAGAACTGGTATTACCTAGGTTTTCTGAGAAAAAAGGTCCATGTGTGAATCCAAGAAATGGATCTTGAGTCAGATCTCAAACCTTTACAGCAGTGGCTTACTGATTGTGCATAGGACACACTACTTTTATGTTGAATCTACATTGTTAACATTTTCTCCATCACTTTTTGAAGTGTAGATAACAAAATAATAAACCAAGCCCTGATTTGTAGGCTTTGTGGACTTCCACAGTATTAATGTTCACAGTAAAAATTTAACAACCGGATCTCCAGCAGCTGGCTCCAGTACAACTCTTCTTTATTGGATTTGAAAAAACCACCAATAATTTCTTGATAATTTTTCACCTGGTAGAAAGTAGATCTGTATATTGCATAAACCTTGGGTTAATCCTTGATATATCTGTTAAACAAAAATAACAATCTGTTGAGTGATCTATTCTTTTCTCTCCAAATCCTGAGAACTACAATTGGCACAGGATAAGATTCGTGCATCCATCTAGTTAGTGGTCTAATACAAATCAGTAAGGGTCCAAGCCTTATCCGAGCACCTATCATACGCTCAAACTAGAATTCATCTGCTTGCCTCACCATGGGAATAATGTTTCATCTCTGAGACTTCAAAGGGAGCTCACCAAATACCTAGTGAAAACCACTCGGATGACAGGCACACTCAGGAGGCATACTGAGACATGAGGTAAGATCCACCAGCATCTACAAAGCACCAAATACTTAACAAAACAACTAGTAACCATGGTGACGTTTGTCTGATGATATCCATCACACAACAGATCGGAAGGTAGGCTCCATGGAGAGAGTTTGGCTGTGTGACTCAACATATGTGAATGCGCCATGTGACCTATGTGATCTCAGGCACGTCACCAAAGCTCAATGGGCCTCATCTCCCTCATCTGTAAAATGAGGGGTGTGAACCAGATGGCCCCTAAGGTCCCTAACTCTTAACTGAGGATGCTTTCTCCCAGCCTACCTCCCACACAACATATAAGCTGAGGCTTCACCCAGCACACAAGAATAAGCCAATTAGAGACTTCTTATATCTACGCCTCTTCCCTCCTCATCAACTGGAGCAAACTTTATTCATAATGCATAATTCATATGAAAATTAACATGTCACTCAGCAGCAGTAGGTAATACAGAAATTGTTTGTATTTTTAAATTTAGCATCAAAATTGCATAGAAAACACTAAGAATCTCTGAAAGTTAGTATGTGTGGAAGAATACAGCAAGACTACCAGAAGCATGTGGGAAGAGGGCGCCAACATTTTTTGAGGCTACGAAGAGGTCTGTTCTCATGGGATAGAGCAACTGTCTTTGGGTTTCAGAGAGAGAGCAAGATACAAGGAGAAGGAATGAGCCCTAGCCACAAGGATCTCACTTGGCTGGGAGGAAGCTGAAAGCATGGTGTATGTGTGTCTGGGGGGAGTTGGCCCACATGCCAGGGAAGGGTGGTTCTCGTGCCTTTCTTGCCATGGCTTTGCCATTACTCTCTGCCAGTTCCTGGGCTCTCTCAGGCCTAAGCAGGAAAGAGGGGTATGGAATGGTTTGTTAAAGCCATGACTGGAGGCCTGGGGAGACAAATGGTCAGAGCAAGAAATGTCTGAGTTCATGCCCAAAGGGTTATAAAAATATGCATACCCTTTGACCCAGCAATATCATTTCCAAGGCTATATCCCACAGATCATAAAAATGGGAAAATGGTCCTCATGTACAAAAATATTGATAGCAGCTCTTTTTGTAGTGGCCAAAAACTGGAAATCAAGGGGATGCCCATCAATTGGGGAATGACTGAACAAGTTGCAGTATATGAACATTGTGCTATAAGAAATGATGAACAGGAGGACTTCAGAGAGGCCTAGAAAAATTTATATGAACTGATGCTGAGTAAATTGAGCAGAACCAGGAAAACATTATACATAGTAAGAGCCACAGTGTGTGAGGACTGTATCTGATAAACTTAGCCCTTCACAGTAATGCAAGGACCTAAAACATTTCCAAAAGATTCATGATGCAAAATATCATCCACATCTAAAGAAGGAACTATAGAGTCAGAACACAGAATGAAGCTGACTTTTTTCTCTTTTGTTTTGTTATGTTTTGTTTTTTCTCATGGTTTCTCCCATGCATTTTGATTCCTCTATGTAACATGACTAATGTGAAAATGTTTTTAATAATAATTAATGTATGTGCAGAACCCATAAGATTGCATTCCATCTTGGGGAGGAAGGGGAGAGGGACTTATGGAAGTGACTGTTGAAAACTGAAAACAAATAAATAAATTATATATATAAAAAGGAGATATCTGAGTTCCTCTGCCAGAGGTTGTCCACACTGAACTCATGTTTGATATCAATGATCCAGCTTTGGATTTGAAAAGAGAACTTCACATTCTCTTAGCACTGCAAGCCTTATGAGGGATTGGCCAGGCTAGGGATCCTCAGCCTAGCATCTGTGGGGAGGCAGGGTCTAACCAGGCTTGTACCATGCAGTGGGCATAGAATGAATGAGCAAGAAAGAAACCAACTTTCAGGGCCCACAGGTACCCTTCAGAAAAAGTGCAGCTGTCTTCTCAGGAACAAAGGCCCTTCCTCATGGATGTCTGAGTTTTACAGATGCTAAGGGTTCCAGATATGTGAGAAGCCTAGCAAAGAGAGCACCCATGGACCATTCTGGATTGGAAAAAGCTGCCCTGACCTCTGCAGCATGAAGCCTTGAAGTAGGCAAAATGTCAGCTGAGCCTTTCCATACACATGATCGTCCCCCCATATTGGGAGTACCATTCCAGAGGACAGCCCCTTCATCCAAGAGCCTTCACTGCCCAACTGAGATCCTACTGGACCAAAGTGGAAACTCCAGTCTCTCTGATGCTATGAGGGAGATGATCAGTGACCAAGGGAAGGGACCAGAGAGACAAAGAGACTTAGGGTTGGAAAACCAAGGTAGATACCAATAGGGCTTGTGGTAAACTGAGACACTGGCCCAAGGCGACACTACTAAAACAGAGACACTGACATGATATAATTATCTTTTCTTTTTAACTTAATTGAGCTGTGATGAAGCACTGGAGTTTGGTGGAGACATTGCCACCTCGGGAGTCATGAGGCCTGGACTTAAATACTGTCTCTGACACCTGGGCAAGCCCTTTAACCTCTCCAGGCCTCAATTTCCTCCTTTGTAAAACAAGGGGGCTGGATTAGATGACCCTTCCAGCTCTAAATCTACCCAAATGGAGACTTAATATGAAATTCAAACCAGTGAGTAAGTTAAAGAACGAATCATAGAAACAAAAATTATGTGAAAGAAAATGATAAAATTGAGGTGATGCCCATCAACTGGGAAATGGCTGAACTCGCTGTGGTAGATGAATGTAATGGAACCTATTGTGCTATGAGCAATGATAAGCAGGTATGTTTCAGAAAAATCTGCAAAGACTTAGATGAACTGATGTTGAGTGAGGTGAGCAGACCCAGGAGAACATTATTCACAGTAACAGCTACACTGTGTAGTGACTGAATTTGATAGACTTAGCTCTTCTCAGCAACGCAAGGTTCTAAGACAACTCCAAAAGACTCATGATGGAAAATGCCATCCATAGCCAGAGAAATATGGAGCCTGAATGCAGATGGAAGCATACTATTGGCTCTCTTTTTTTTTCATTCTCAGGGTTCCTCTCAGTCATTCTAATTGTTCTATACAACATGACTAATGTGAAAATATGTTTAATAAGAATATGAAGCATCTACATCAGATTGCAAGCTGCCTTGAGAAGGGGGGAGAGGAGGGAGGTAGAGAAAATTTAAACTTATGGAAGTAAATGTTGAAAACTACAAATAAATACATAAATTTTTTAAAAAAGAAAACGATAACGATAAAAGAGCATATCCAGATTCCTGAGATGCAGCTACAGCACCACTCAGGGGAAATCGTATCTAGTAACATACAAGCCCCCATTCCCAACCCAGATCACTGTCTTGTCATGGTAGTTCAATGAAACTATGAGCTGTGCTGGGCAGGGTTACCTAAGACAGAGGGGTCACAGTCAAGAGTTCTGACGAAAGAGGATTTACTGGAGAAGGACATGGCAAACTGCTCCAGTATCTTTGCCAAGAAAACCCCGTGGGTAGTATTAATATGAAGAAAAGATGACACTGGAAGATGAGCCCCTCAGGTTGGAAAGTGTCCAACAAGATACTGGGGAAGGGCAGAGGACAACGGCAAGTAGCTCCAGAAAGAATGAAGCAGCTGGGCCAAAGCCCTAAGGAAGCTCAGCTGTAGATGCATCTGAGGACAAAAGGAAAGTCTGATGACGTAAAGATCAATGTTGTATAAGACCCTGGAAAGTAAGATCTATGAACCAAGGTAAGCTGGCTGTGGTCAAACAGGAGATGGAAAGACTAAATATTGACATCTTGGGTGTCACTGAACTTAAATGGACAGGAATGAGTGAATTTAATTCAGGAGCTCATTACATATACTACTATGGGCAAGAATTCCATAGAAGAAATAGAATAGCCTTCACGGTCAATAAAAGGGAAAAAAGCAGTACTGGGGTGTAATCTCAAAAATGAAGCAGGGTAGAAACTAATAGTGTTTTGTCAAGATAACTCACTGGTCATAATAAACACTCTTTCAACAAAAGGTGACTTTATACATGGACATCACCAGATGGTCAATACAGAAATCAGATTAATTGTATATTTTTTTTGCAGCCAAAGGTGGGGAAACTCTATACAGTCAGTTAAAACAAAACCTAGAGCTGACTGTGGCTCGAATCAAGGACTTCTTATTGCGATATTCAGACTTAAATTGAAGAAAGGAGGGAAAATAATCAGACCATATGGGTATGTCCTAAATAACATCCTTTATGAATATGAAGTGGAAGTGACAGACAGACTTAAGGATTAGATCTGGTAGCTAGGGTTCTTTAAGAAATACGGACAGAGGTTTGCAATATTATACAAGAAACAACAACAAAAAACATTCCAAAGACAAAGAAGAACAAGAAAGCGAAGTGTCTGTCTAATGAGGTTTTACAAATAGCTGAGGAAAGGAGGAAAGTGAAAGGTAAAAGAGGAAGAGAAAGAAACACCCAACTGAATTCCAGAAAATAGCAAGGAGAGATAAGAAGGTTTTATTAAGGGATCAATGCAAAGAGAACAAGAAACAATAGGATGGAAAAGACAAGCAACCTCTTCAAGAAAATGAGAGCTATCAAGGGAACATTCCATGCAAAAATGGGCATGATAAAAGACAAAAATGGTAGGGACTTAACAGAAGCAGAAGAGATTAAGAGGTAGTAAGAATGTACAAAAGAACTAACAGGAAACATGTTAAAATCGCCAGTAACCACTTGGAGAATAAAGTCAAGTGGGCCTCAGGAAACATTATTAACAATAAGGCTGGTGGAGGTGACAGAATTCCAGCTGGGCTATTTAACACCCTAAAAGATGATGCTGTTCAAGTGCTGCACTCGGTCTGCCAGCAAAACTGGAAAACAAAACTGTGGCCACTGATCAGTTTATGTCCCAAGTCTAAAGAAGGGCAACGCCAAGGAATGTTCAAATGGTCAAATAATGCAACAAGGTTATGCTTAAGATTCTGCAAGCTAAGTTTCAGCAACAGGTGAACCTAGAATTACCAGAAGAGCAGGCTGATTTTCAAAGAGGCAGAAGAACTAGAGACCAAATTGCCAACATTTGCTGGATTATGGAGAAAGCAAGGGAATTCCAAAAAAACTTCTATTTCTGCTTCATTGACGACACTAAAGCCTTTGACTGTGGGATCACAATAAAATGTGGCAAATTCTCAAGGAGATCTTGTTACTTTTCTCCTGAGGAGCCTGTACGCAAGTCAAGAAGTAATGCTTCGAACAGAGCATGAAACACCTGATTGATTTAACATTGAGAAAGTAGTACCACAAGGCTGTACATTGTCATCTTATTGAACTACATGCTGAGTACGTCATGGGAAATTCCAGGCTAGATCAACCCAAAAGCTGGAATTAAGGTTGCCAAGAGAAATATCAACAATCTTAGACATGGAAAGGCTGCCACTCTGATGATAAAAAGTCAAGGAGAATTAAAAAGCCTCTCGAGGAGAGTGAAAGAACAGAGTGTAAAAGCTGGCCTGAAGCTCAACATAAAAAAAAAAAAACCCACCCCTAAGTTCTTGGCAATTGGTTCCACTATATTCTGGCAAATAGAGGGAGGGAAATGGAAGCAGTGTCAGATTTTATATCCTTGGGCTGAAAGATCACTGCAGATGGCAACTATAGCCATGAAATTAAAAGATGCTTGCTCCTCGGAAGGAATGCTATGGCAAATCTGGACAACATACTAAAAAGCAGAGCCGTCATCTTGCTGACAAAGGTCCATACATTCAAAGTTACGGTTCTTCTGGTATTATTGTACGACTGTGAGAGCTGAACTATAAAGGAAAGCTGAGCATCCTAGAACCAACACTTTCAAGTTATGGCACTGGAGAAGACATTTGAGACAGCAAGGAGATCAAATCCGTCAATACTTAAAGAAATTAATTAAGGCTATTCACTGGCTATTCACAAATACTGAAGTTTTAAATACTTTGGCCACATAATGAGAAGGCAGGACTCACTGGAAAAGACCCTGATGCTGGGAAAGATTGAAGGCAGAAGAAAAAGGGGACGGCAGAGTTTGAGATGGATAAATAGCATAATAGAAGCAGTGAAGAAAGAACAAAGTCTGCTTGGGCAGACTTAGAGAGGTCATAGAGGATAAGAGGGCCTGGCACGCTATGGTCCATGGGGTTATGAAGAGTAGGACGTGACTGGACCACAACAACAAAGTAATTACAAAAAAGGAAATGTTAAAAATAGAAAAGAAATAAACTGGAACCCCAAAAGCTAGCAAAATTATTAATAAAATTAAAAATTTTCTCCTTAAAAAAACTAATAAAATTGTTAAACCTTGGGCCAATGTGATTAAAAAGAGGGCAGAAATAACAAATAAAACATCAAACATCACATGAAATCATAACAAACGCAGAAAAAATAAAAAGAATTATCAGAACCAACTATACATAGTATCGACCTGAAAGTTTGGTTAAAGGAAGCAAACAGGTTAGGTGATGTGTAAATTCATATTGTTTATTCCCTTAAAGCTAGTTGAAGCTAACAAACTTGTACATACAAGGAGCCAGAATGTGACCAGTCTTAGATATGTCTTAGAACAATCCCTACTCAGGGTCTCTATATCACTCAAATTTATGATCTCCACATATATTTAACCATATTATGAGAAAGGAATTTTCTTTTTTTTAAAAAAAATTAATTTGTTTTCAGTTTTCAATAATCACTTCCATAAGTCTTAAATTTTGAGAAAGGAATTTTCTTAATTGAATAGATGGTAAATACAATAAGGTAAGAGAGTTGCCAAAGTATCAATTGAAATTACGACAGGATATCCGTTTTCTTTACCATTAACATGCCATAACATAGTATATGTCCATAAAATATTAAAATATGGGAAAATTACCATTATTTAAGATAGTGTCTCTGGTTAAGAGTCTCATCCTTAAGGTCATAAACAGAAGAAAGTTGTCTTAAGTCAGCCCCATCTGGCCTTGTTGACATAGGAAGAGGTATTCTCTGAGTTTACTCAGAGGACAAAGAAACTATTAATTCCAGACTCTTCTGGTTGATTAGTTCAGGATCCGGTCCTTAATGAGATTGTTAAATAATTAAATAATGAAACCAACAAAAGATATATAAATTTACATCTATGGTCTTGACAGGTAGGGACCACATCATTTCTCTTGTTGTATTCCAGTATCGAGGTTACAAACTTATGAGCTTTGAGAAGTTAGAAGAGATCCCAGAGGTCCAACAGCAGAGTGCCCTGAGGAGCCACCTGTTTAACCCAGTAGTGGATTGACTGGGTTGTACAAGCCAAGTGAAATTTATCAAATCCATCCATCAGGAAGTGGACTTGGTGGAAATGTTTTTCAATCTCCTCTTTGAGTTTGAGTTAACTCTCCCCAAGTACAGAGTGAAGAGAGGAGAAGGTGCCGCCAGTTTTAGGGGTGTTAGATTTTGGTTCTTGCTATATCTTTGTAGTAAATGTCCCTCTCTAAAAACTACTTCATGTTAATGAGCTATCTATATGAAGACATCAAAGGGTTAAATTACATTGGGGCACTAATCCATCATAGTGACACTGAAGATGCACCAGAATGGGGGTTTGAGCCAAGAGCATTAGAAGAAATACCTGAAGCCCTCAAGGATACCCCTAGAATCCTGGGTGGGGCACCCAACTGGCCAGGGGAAGGGAGCTGGGATAAAAAATTCCAGAGACTAAAAGTGTTGAAAGTAGAAGTGAAAGGAAGGGAATAAACATGTTAGGCAACTACTATGTGCCAGGCATTATACTAAGTACTTTATAAATATTACTTCATTTCATCCTTAGAACAACCCCCAGGGGGTGCTGTTATTAGGTGCATTTTACAGTGGGAGAAACTGAGGCATACAAAGGTTAAATGACTTGCTCAGGGTCACACAGCTAGTAAGTGTCTGAGGGTAGATTTGAACTCAGGTGTTCCTGACTCCAGGACCAGCCCTCTATTCACTGTGCCACTTAGCTGCCAGTAGAACAGAAGCTTCTTCAGGACAAGAGTTGTTTTTATTATTTATTTACTATTATTTGCCTTCATATCCTTAGAACCTAGCATCGGGCTAAGCACGACTGGTACATTCTCATCACTGGCATTTGTGTTTGAAAATTTGCAAAGGGTTGTCCATGCTATCTCATCATCCCACAACAACCCTGGGAAGGAGGTGCTGTGACACATCCCTATGGCACAGTTGAGCAAACTGAGACAGAGGTGAGGTGACTCGCCCAGGTTCACATGACAAACGGTATTGAGTATGATAAATAAATGCTGGTTGGGTGCGAATGCTGGATGCAGAACACAGCATCCTGTGACCTTTTATGTTTCTCTTGGAAATGAACACGTATTTCCAGGCTGGATCCTGTGTGTTTCCTACTAACTCAACCATAGAAAATACTCTTCTGTGCTATGTAGACAGAGCAATGGCAAACAAGTCTGATTCTCCTGGCACAGCAGCCTGTCTGCTCCAAAGGGCGGCCCACAGGAGTCTAGTTCTTTCTCACGCAGCCCAGCTGCAAGCATCTGCATTCTGGCTGTGGCTTCCCTGTTCAGCAGAGACCCTGCTCTCAGGGCATAATTTCAATTGCTTTTTCACCAGAGCCGGCACAGGTTGCTGAGGGGACCCTCCCCAGCTTTGTGTGTCACGGCCATTCCCCCACCCCCAACTTTTAACTTGAACAATTCCCAGGAAACAGAGTGGGAGACTTGGCAAATGATCTATCTGTGATCTCATTGCTGCAAGAGATGTGGAAATGGATAAAGCTCAGGGTTGGGGAATAGACTGTCTTTCTTCTTTGAGATGAAGAGAGGGGGTTGTGGGAGAGAATGACAATGACATGGAGTGAGGAAGTTTATCCCAGTTCCGGCTGGCCTGGCTCTATTCTCCAGGCTTAAAAACAGCCAGTAAGATGATGAATGACCCCATCTATACACGCAAGGAAGCACTGGCCCAGGATCAGAATACAAACAACTCCGGGGTTTCTGAGGGAAAATTCAATAGGGGGAAGGGAAGGGGTGGCTCAGCCTCCCCCAGCTTTCCAGACAGGCTTCCTGGGGACAGGATAGGGGGATGAAATGTAAAAATTATGACAGATCACAGGAAGCTATTTAAGAACTGGGCGGGGAGCAGCAGAGACTGTTGAGTCCACCTCCCTCATTTTGTGAATTAGGAAGCTGAGACCCAGAGAGATAACAAGTGACTTACCCAAGGTCACATAATAGATGGAAGAAGAAGAATTTGAATCCAGCATCCTTTCTCCCATGCTGCTTCAGCATATACATTAATTTCATGTCAGATATTTTATTTCATCCTTGCAAAAGTCCTATGGAGTGGGTACTAGGGGTGTGATTAGCCTCGTTTGACAGATGAGGCTCAGGAAAGTGAAATGATAGATGCAAATACAGAAAGGGGCAGAGCCTGGATTAGAACCCAGGCTTTCTGACTCCAAACTGGGTCCTTTTCCCACTGTATTACTTTCACCAAAGGAAAAGAATCAGAACATATAAAACCAAACACAGTGAAACCTAGACAAGAGTCAGGGCAGGAGGGACTCACAGACACACCCAGGCCCACTCCTGGACCCAGCGGAGCTGGTACACTTACCCTCTCCCTCTGCACTATGGGTGCTCGTAGTTCAGACCACACATCCGCAGATCAGGTTCAGTCCTGGGGAGCCATGGCCCCAAATGAGAGGGTGCATTTACAGCCCTACCCCAGAGCCATAGGGGAAGAAATAAAATCACTTAATATCAAATTTGCTTCATGTTAAGGGTCTCCCCAAAAAGGGGAATTTAGAAAGGCATTCAACAGGGAAAAACTATAAAGGACATATGAAGAAAGACATTAACTACATCCAGAGAAAAAACTGAGAAATAAAATATGCATAATTTTACATATATATATGTGTGTATGTGTGTATATGTATGTATGTATATATAGTGTCTAATGGTAGCAATCTGGGAGGGAGGGAAAGAAAGAAATTTACATAATTTTTAAATATATTTAAATAGAATAGCAAATTGTGCATAGATTTGCAGTTTCATGTGCAATCATCTTTTTATTGTACTATGTTATGGAAATGCTTGTTTTATTCCATAAATTAAGAATAAAATTTTTAAAGAGGTACTCAATGTCCAGTGCACATCAGGTATAAGACCTGTTATTTATTTCCTCCACACACAAGAAATGCTGAAGAACACAAAAAGGTCACAAGCCTTCATAGACCAAAAAACAAATCCTTAAACAAGAATTAGGAACTTATTACCACAGTTATGTTCTCCCTGGAGACTGTTATTCAAAACATCAAAACATGAAGCATCTTGTGGGAAGGGAGGGATGAATAAGCATTTCGCTGCCCAAACCAACCCCTCAGGGTACTGTGTCTTGACAAGCCAGGTCAGGCAATGGGCTCAACCTCCCACCATTAGTCAGCTCCAAAGAGGGCTGGGCAGAATCCTCCCAAAGGGTAGTCAGCACCCGAGGAGAACCTGGAGGACCCCAAATTTTAGAATCTACAAAGCAACCTTCAAAGCTGAAAACATTCAGCTCAGGATCGCACACTCAGACATTGATTCTGGGGGGGGGGGAGGTGGAACAGAAGATAAAAGGAATCCCCAACCCTAGGTACATCTGTGCTAGAGGTCATGAGACTGCTGCCTTGCCTCCTGGGAGAAACTTAGAGACCAAACATTGAGCAAAAGGGAGAAGTATATAGTGGGAGACAGTAGGGCGCCTCATTTCTGCTCTATCTCCTTTTTATGGGATTCAATGCCCACCCAGGGTTCACTGCATCCCCCCAAAGTACCAATCCTTTCAGGGTGGAGCTGTGCATGCCCCCCAGAGGTTGCCAGGAAAGCTCTGCACACATACCATGGGATAGACCATGCAGGGGAATTTAGAAAGGTATTCAGTGACAGTTTTATGGGGGGGTACTGTAAAGGACATATGAAGAAAGACACTAACTACATCCACAGAAATGACTGATAAATAGAAATATGTATAGAATAATTTTACATATATACGTATATATGGAAATGCTTGTTTATATTCCATAAATTAAAAATGAAATTTTAATTTTCATTCTCACATACACTCCATAGGGTACAAGCCAACCCAGCTCCTGCTATATAAGCAAGAATTTACTGAGCACCAGTGCTCAGCACTGTACAACTATGCAAACTCCTTTCTAGGTCCTTTGGAGCATCCAGAGTTCCCATCCTCCAATGGCTTAAAACAGATCTGGTGAGACAAGAAGTAAGTTCAATGGAAAGAGTGATAGGTTTGGATCCTGGGAACCTGGGTTTGAATCCTGGTTCAGTCACTTACTACTTTCATGACCTTGGACAAGAGACAGCAACTCCCAGGACCTCAGTGGTCTCACCTGGAAAGTGCTCTGAAGGTCCCAATCTGGTCTGCATCTATATTCCCGAGATCGGATGATGTCGGATTGCTCCCTCCCTTCAGCCTTATATCTTGTGACAGACTGAGCCAACAGCCAATGAATATTCTCTAATCTCAAGTGGACCCTCGCTGAAGCAAGACAAGCATTGTTTCTCCCTAACCAGCTTGCCATCCCACTCCCCACAAGGACTGTCCCAAACTTTCTCAGCTCTGCTCAAACTTCCCAAGGCATCTCCTCCATGGACCCTTTTAGCCTCAAATTTACTGAAAAACAAATGGAAGTGTTTCTCCAAGAGTTCTCTCTTCTCCCTCCCTCCCCATCTCACATTGTTCAGCCATCATCTTCCACCATTTCCTGCACTCCACTCTCAGATGAAGTCATAGCCCTTCCCTTTGCCAAAGACAAGCATCTATCATGGAACCTTCTGGATCATAACATTTGCAAAGGAGCCTTCCAACTGGAGGTGAGTCCTGAAGTGCGCAACTGTGCTATGATACAAATACTTCCTTGTTATCAAGTCAGTCTGTTAACCATGAAGCATTTATTAAATCTACCGTATGCCAAGCACAATGCAGGAGAGATACAAGATAAATACAAAGTGATTTGGGGAAGGAGGATCCCAGTAGCTGGAAGAGGGGGCCAGGGTGTCTGGTCTCTGTACCATAATCCATTGTGCCACTGTGAAGACATGAGCTGCCATGGAGATGCATCTGCAAAAGCTTCCCTTTTCCCCTCTCTTGTTTGCAACAAGGATATAGATGGTCCATTTTCTGAAAGGTTTTAAAGAGATGGTAAAGTTGGCACATCGGGTAGATAGCTGCTGGTATTCTCTCAGTCACATATCTTATTTGTTTTCTTAGAACACTGCAATATCTCTTCGCTCTTTTGGGACGTGCTGATAATTGAGGTCAGAGTGCCTTTCACACTGTGCCACTTCTAGAGCATGCTGCTTTCTGTCTTTGCTCAGATCCAGCTGTTTTTCCTGACACCATCCACCCAAATGAGGTTTCTATTTTCCCACGGAGGGTTGTCCTTCCCAGCTTCTGTCCTGGGCCTCCTTCTCTTTTCTCTCTATGCTCTCTTGGTGAGCTTGTCAGTGCTCAGGGAGTCAATGATCATCTCTCTAGAGATGATGCTGAGATTCCTATATGCAGCCACAGGGTCTCTCTTGAGGTTTCTTTTAACAGCAACCATTGCACATTCGAGATTGGGAAAGAAGATTCTCCAAGCCTGGGCTGCTTCAAATTTAGATCGGCTAAAGCAGATCATCGAATCTTTTTCTCTCAACCATTCCCCTCCTCTCAACTTCACAATTTCTATCAAGTACACTCCCACTTTTCCAGTCACTCCCATTCTCCACATTGGATTTCTCCTTCACTCTCCTTTACCCCACATGTCAGACTCTTACCTTCTTTCCATGGAATTATGGCAATAACTTCTTAATCCATATCTCAAGCCTCTCCCTCTCTCCAATTCATTCTGCACACAGGAGCCAAAGTGATATTTGTAAAGCACAGATATGACTGCCTCATTTCTCTCCTCAATAAATTACAAGAGCTCCCCATTCAAGGCCAGTTAGGTGGTGCAGTGGATAGAGCACAGGGCCTGATATCAAGATCTGAGTTCAAATTCAACCTTAGACACTTACTAGCTGGGTGTCCCTGGGCAAGTCCCTTAACCCTGTCTATCTCGGTTTCCTCTTCTGTAAAATGAGCTGTGCAAGGAAATGGCAAAGCATTTTTAAAGTATTTTAGAATATTTTTAAAGTATTAACGATACTAGACTATCTTTACCAAGAAAACCCCAAAAGGGATCACAACAAGGGGAGTCTGAACAACAAATCATTACCGGAAGTATTACCCTATTATCTCTAGGATCAAATATGAACCCCCTTGCTTGGCATTTAAAACTCCTTGCAACCTGGCTCCAATCTCCCTTTCTAGGTTTCTTACATACTTTGTTTCCTTTTAAAGGCTCTGTGTTCCAAACTGGTCGGTTACATACAATATGCTGTCTTAGGTCTTCATGCTTTTGCACTGGCTTGCCCCCATGCCTGGAATATTCTCCCATCTCACTCCTACCTCTTGGAACCCCTAGTTCAGCCCAAGTAAACCTCCACCCAAAGCCTTTCATGAGGCCCTCAGTGCCTAATGCCTTCCCAAACAGAGCTACATATGCACATGCCCTTTCATTTATTTGTGTGCCAGATGCCTAACACACAAGGCACACAGTAAGCGCTTAATTAATGTCCCATGATTAAGGAAGCTACTGTTTGCAGACCGACGCCCGTAACAGACTAGGCACTGTGGGAAGGGGCATTCTGGCTCAAAGCCAGTCCCCCAGCAGCCCCGCACGCAGCAGCCTGGGAATACTTCCAACGCTATGTAAATGATATGCAAATAAGTCGGGGGGACTTTCTGCAGGTGGATCAGATCCAGTCCCTGCGGGTGGGAGGGAGCCAGCTTCCTATTCCTCTCCTGACTTTCCTCGGTCCGTTTGTCTTACCTGTGCCCATCCCTCCCTGAATGTCGAGACCACGAGCTGCATCAGAGACAAGCACGAGGACCTCTAGGGAATTTAGAGCGCATCGGTCACCATAGCAACGTCCCCGCCCCCTCCCGTAGATGGGCCTTAGGAAGCTCTAAGCACGCATGCGCCAGATCAAGACTGCGTGTGCGCACAACGACCAGTCGGTCGTAAACAGCCTCTAGGCCCCATCTCTCAATCAAGCGATACTCCCACTTCCGGGGCGTTCACCTGCGCCACCTTCCCCCCCACCTTGTGCTCGCAACGGGCGCCCTACTGGAGCTGTGGAGGATGCGTGCACAGCAATTCATATAGAAAGGCCGTCGCGGGTCTCAAATACCAGCCGCCAGGAATAAAGATGGTCGTCGCGGAGTAGAGCGTCATGGTGACGTCACTGGGTGGGTCCTACATCCTGGGAAATGATTGGCCAAAGACATCATGGGGCGGGGCTTTGCGAGGGAGGCGGTCCTGCCGAAACCCTCATGGTATTAGACTCCACCCATGGGGAGGGGCGCGGGGAGCAGGAGAAGCCACCTCCCTGCCTCAGTTTCCCCAGTTCCTCCCTACGCACACTCACCCCTCAGTCTTGAGAATCAGCTTGACCTAGGTTCAAATCCTCCTTCAAACACTGTGACCCTAAGCAAGTCATTTAATGTTTGTGCCTCAGTTTCCTCCCGTGTAAAATGAGGGGCTTGAGCTCCATGGCCTCTAAAAGGGCTTCTTCCAGCTCTGAATCCATGATGTGGAGATGTGAAATAATCCAATTCAGGCTTATCTCCCCTCCTCCCAAGAGTTGGTGGCCATTGCCAACGCCCATCAGCTGTCCAAGCAGATAGTACATAAGCCGTGGGCAAACATCAGCAGTTTGTGGCTGGCATCTGCCTGATGGCATCAATATTTAGAAGCCCCTATATGAGATCCATAATTACCCAAATGTATAGCCTGGGGACTTAGCATACAGTAGGAGCTTAATCAATGCTTATTGACTTAACTCAAAAGAGTTGACACCATCATCTACCCAGGAAAAACCAAGTGTATGAACATAATCTGTTGTCCAAACTGTAATTGTCCAGTTTGAGGGACAGCTCATAGAACTGGCCTATCTACATACACAAGTATGGATGATCAGCAGCTAGAAATGAACAGGAGAGTAGGCTGGAACATTATGGCAAAGCATTTATTAATCCCTTACTATGTGCACTATGCCAAGCTCTGATGTAACCCCCTGTTTCTAGCATCTGTCTCAGAGACCTTAGAGACCATCACTGAAGCTTTAATAGCCAGAACAGAGTTAAAAAGAGAATGACACAAAAAGTGGTTTGTGATGGCAGTTTTAAAAAGTCAGAGGGAAAGTTGCTTGATATGAAGAAATTCTCCCTCTGAGTCAGAGAGAGGTGTGTATGTGTGTTTTATCTGTGATTCATGGGGCTCTATAAAGAGTTTGTGGAGGACACAGAGAGAGAGAAGGTGCCATGGAACTAGAATGGTTGTAAGGGACACACTGTTAAAAAGAAACTAAACAAATTGAATTTTCTGAAAAGGCTTTGAGGCAAGGATAGGATATTTTGGAAATTCTTCCCACAGGATCATTAAAGTGAATTAAAAAAGAAATGACTAATCCTGAGGAGAAACATGAAGCTTGAAATTTGAATTGTTGTCTAGAGTGAGTAGAATGATTTGAGACTGAGTTTACAGACAAATGAAGAGGAGTGACCTTCCATTACATTGAAGGTTTGAGGTTATGTATTGGCCATGACCAAAATGTTGGGCAGTTATATGTCTTTATGTCTGTTAAATAATTGTATCTCTTCAGCAATTTTAATATTTAATTGTTGATGAATAATTACTGCTGGGAAAGTTTTCTCCATTTCATTAAATAATTAATATTTAATTACCTGAAGTGGTGGCTCAAGATTGCAAGTTTATTAATGAAAAATACATTATCCAACCATTGCCTAGATTGACAGAGGGTAAAAGTAAGTCCATAGCAATGAGTGATTCAATTGTAGGATGACCTTTGGGGTATGGTGCCCAAGACCTGAGAGAAATGATTATTTCTCTCTTATATTAATAATCAGTTATTGAATTAGAACTAAAGTTTTTTCCCTTCCCATTTTCTCATTCTCTACTAGGTCAAATCAGCATCTGAAGAATAGATCATGAGATTGGATTTAAGATTCTCCTCAGTCTTCTTCAGACCCCACTCAACTGAGAAGGTTTAGATCTGATCAAAAAGTAGAGATTTTAGTCTAGGACTCACAGCTTCCCAAAGTGGGTGCTGGAATGAGTCAGGGGGGCAGTAATAGCCTCTGGTACAATTGTGGGAAATGTTGAATAAAAACAATGGGGCAGTGGAAGCATAAGGAAAGAAGAAAGGAAAATTTTGAAAAACCTTTCATATATGTTTCATTCATTGTGTAACAGTTAAAGTCGAAGTGAATACATTACTTTCGAAATAAACACACAAAATTTGAGTTATAACCAATGTGGTCAAGTTTGCTGACAAGTCTTAACAAGCAAGTATTGGCAGGTTGTCCCACAATGTCAGGAAGTGCAGCGTGTATCAGCAGGAATATGTGTGTAATGAGTTGTTTATCATACAATACTATACAGTTACATGACACAGTATTGAATCACCAAAATTTCAATGCAGGAAAAAACCCCACAAGTTTACAATAAATTATTAAATTTAAGATGCGTCATTTAAAAATATATATTTTATATTTTTTGAAATGAAACAAATTTCAAACCAAAAAAAAGCCTTTAAGGGGTTAAAAAAAGTAGATTTCCGGGTGGGGGGGGTTGCTGAACAATTTTTTTTAAAGGGAGCAATAAGACAAATAAGTTTGGGAACTTCTAGTCTAGGTGTATTTAGGCCCATTCTGTTCTACTGCGGGGGGCGGGGGGGGAGTGGGGCAGGGGCAGGCAATAGCTCCTTTGTTTAGATTGCCCTAGATTGGGGGTGGTCTGGGAGTAAGTATGACATATTCAAAGTCAAGTCCCCAGCCCCTCATTAGAATAGGTCCACCTCTCATTATAATACTCATTCTCATTCATTTTTAACCAATTAGACTTGATTGCCATCTGTCAGGAATATCCACTTTTCCAAGGACTTATAGGCACTGATGCCTCCAGGAGGGATCTTTGGTTCATGAGAGCCAGTCACATGACCAATTCTTTTTATTAGTTATTCACTAGTCATAATTAATAAAATGATTAATTACCCAGAAATCATGTCTCTGAAACTTTTTATATGTCACAAAACCCGTTTAACCTTACTGCATGTATGGCATCATGTGGCTGTATGATTTCATATGGAAAATACAAACACAAGGGAGAGAGCCTCTGTTCCTTAGAGGGCTTATATTCTAATTGAAGAGATAACAGACAGAAAATTTCAGCTTTGAGGCAAATGGAAAGGCCTGTAGAGTGGTAAAGGAGGACTGATGGTAAGGCTAAGCAATTCTAAATTCTCTTTCTCCTCATGCATTTTGTAGGTTAATTAGATAGTAGACACCTTGTGTTTTATTGTGTTTTCTCAGTATTTTTATTTTGTTTGAGTATTTCTTGTTCTCGCCTAGCCTCTGACTTCTGTTTGTTACAGTCTAATTTCCAGTGAATCCTCTACCTGTAAAAGTTTTCCAACTTTTAGTGTAAGCTATACTCCTTCTAATTCTTTCCTCCAAAGCTATTTTGCTTATTATTCCATTTTTTTGTCTTTTGCTCCATTTCTTGCAGTCCCTCTTGGAGTTCTTGTGGCAGTCATTTTTTTTGAGCATCTACTTTACTTGTTTCTTTTTAAAACAAGTTTTTGTTGCTATCTTTTGGTTTTATATCATTCAATTTCCCCCCCTGTATCCCATCTCTCTTTAGAGAGAGCCATCCCCAAGAGCAAAGAATTTTTTTTAAAAAGGGGAATAAAGGAATCTTTTTGGCAAAACTAATCAATACAAAGGGGAGGAAGGGATCAGGATGTAACAAAATATGCAATGTTCCACAGCCGTGGGCACCTCACATCTTTTCTTAAAAAATATATTTATTTATTTTTAGTTTTTAACATTCACTTACATAAAATTTTCAGTTTTGAATTTTCTCCCCCACCCTCTCCTCCCCTTTCCCCAAGATGGTGTGTAATCTAATATAGGCTCTACTTATACATTCATATTAAGCATATTTTCACATTAGTCATGATATAAAGAAGAGTTATAACTAATGGGACGATCCACAAGAAAGAAGAAAGAAAACAACAAAAGAAAAGGACAACAAATAGTCTGCTTCCATCTGCATTCAGACTCCAAAGTTCTTCCTCTGGATATGTTTAGCATTTTCCATCATGAGTCTTTTGAAGTTGTCTTAGAATCTTGCATTGCTGAGAAGGGGTAAGTCTGTTAAGGTCAATCATTGCACTCTGTGGCTGTTACTATGTACAATGTTCTCCTGGCTCTGCTCCTTTCACTCAGCATCAGTTCATATAAGTCATTCCAGGTTTTTCTGAACTCAGCCTGCTAATCATTTCTTATAGTACAATAGTATTCCATTACATTCATATATCACAACTTGTTCAGTCATTCTCCAATTGATGGGCATCCCCTCAATTTCCACTTCTTTGCCACCACAAAAATAGCTGCTATAAATATTTTTGTACAAGTGGGTCATTTTCCTATTTTTATGATTTCCTTAGGATGCAGACTTAGAAGTGGTATTGCTGGATCAAAGAATATGCACAATGTCATAGCCCTTTGGGCATAGTTCCAAATTACTCTCCAGAATGGTGGGATCAATTCACAACTCCACCAACGATGCATCAGTGTTCCAGTTTTAGATAGCATTTATCATTTTCTTGTTTTGTCATGTTAGCCAATTCAATAGGTGTGATGTGGTATCACAGAGTTGTTTTGATTTGCATTTCTCTAATCAATAGTGATTTAGAGCATTTTTTCATATGACTATAGATAGCCTTCATTTCTTCATCTGAAAACTACCTGTTCATATCTTTTGATCATTTATCAATTGGGAAATGACTGGTATTCTTATAAATTCAAATCAGTTCTCTTTATATTTTAGAGATGATACCTTTACCATAGACACTGGCTGTAAAAATTGTTTCCTAACTTTCTGCTTCCCTTCTAATCTTGCTTGTGTTGGTTTTGTTTGACACCCTGCATCTTAAGAGGAGTTGGAGGAGGTGTCCTCTCAGATCCCTGCTTTAGAGCCAAGTTTATTCTTTGTGATCTTAGTTTTTAGTTACTATTCTTTCCATTTACATTGTTGTAGTCATTGTGTGTGGTTTTTTTCTTGGCTCTGTTTACTTCTCTCTGCATCAGTTCCTAGAAGTCTTCCCAAGTTTCTCTGCATTCTTTTTATTCATCACTTTTTACAGCCCAGTAATAGCTATTACATCCATGTGCCACAATTTGTTTAGCCATTCCCTAATCTGTGGACTTGCTTGTATTTGTAAAGTAGTTATTCTCTTCTTCTGACTAGGCTTACTTCTGGTACAGCTCTTGACCTATAGTAGTTCTTCATTGCATTCTATTTCTTCTTTTGTTTACTCATGTCTCCAGCCTCAATTCTTTCCTAGTTGAGGACTTTGGGCTAGGGCCAAGTTTCTCTGTCTCCTGTATTCTTTGGACAGGCCGGTCAAGCTGGGTTTGGTGCTGAACTCAATTCCCGGGCCTTCTGCTTCTGGTTTTGACCTACCTTAATTTATCTGTGCTTAGAACACTGACAGATTTCAGGAGACCCTGGATCATTCTAGATTGGAGAGTATCAGTCTCCTGCCTTCAATGTCCTCAGAACACTGCAGGCTCACCTGGAACATCTTGGACATTAAGCTGCAGATTTCTCACTCCTTCTTTGGGTGGATTTCTATTGTAGTCAGATATCTGCCAACTTCTACTTACCCTGGACCTTCCCCCTGAGGGCAAATTGGATGTCAGGGGTGAAAGAGACTTCAAGTCTCCCTGGAGGGATTGTCCCTTGAGTGCCTTTAGGCTCCTGGTTTCTGTTTTCTTTCTTGGTTGTCTTTTTGCACAGTCCTGAGTTGGATGAAGGCATTTACTGTTATTTTACTTTGAATGTCTCTCTTTCTAGTGCCCTTTTTATACCTTTACTGGGGAAGTAACTCCTATGAAGAAGGAACCAGCCATCTCACCTACTACCACATATAAGGCAGATAAATCAGCCTAACTGAAGCAGTCACCCTGAAGGAGAGACAGGAGGCAGCATGTCCCAGGCAAGTCAGACCATCATCACCACCCCTTTGACAACCATCTTCCTTCAGACTCTGGCAGAGACAGACCGGGACACTAAAGCAAGAGCCCTGAGAATGGTGATGCTTCCAACCTAGAACCTTTAGCAGCCATTCTAGGAAGATGCATGCCTATGGAGATAGCCCCTGCTCTTGCAGTTGTGATAACCACAGCTACTGAAGACCCAGAAAGAAAAGCCCTTAGTCCTGTTGAATGCTTCTACATCAGAAACTGCTATGATTTTATCAGTGGAAGTGGCTTTAAACAATGCTGCTGCCTAAGGATCAAGGGATTCTCCCATCTAACTTGAACCTGAAACCTTCCATATATGACCTCTCCTGGAGTGCAGGGACTCTTACTTTTCTATTAGTATCCCTAGTGCTTGTCACATGACTGTGCATAATAAATTCTTCATAAATGCTTTATTTGTTCTTTCATTATACGTGAGTTCCTTGGTGACCTTTCTTACCTAGAAGCCTGCTAAGTCTGATTTCAAGAGGGTAACTCTGAAGATTCTGCCCCACACCCTCTTCTCTCCTCTTTCCCTTGGTGATTTCAACACTTCTCATGGTAAAATTACCATCTTTATGCAGATAACTGCTAAATCTCCATCTCCTACCTCATCTCACTCCTGAATGCCAGTCCTGCATTGCAGTGGTCTTTTTCACATCTCTACCTGGTATTTCACAAAGAGATGGTGATTTAGGGCTAGACATCACGAGAGAGATTAGGACTCTTGCCTACACCTCAAACTCAGCATGTTCCACTACTGAACTGATTGTCTTTCCCCCAACCTTGTCTCTCCTCTTGATTTCCAGATTGCTTTTGATGACATCATCATCCAGTTAGTCATTCAGACTCCTACCTTAACATCAATTTCATCTCTTCTTTCCCTTCACCCCTGACATCCAATCAGTCACCAAGTCCTGCCTAAAACGGCTAACATTTCCATCATGGTTTAAGCAAAACCCATTGCCCACAGCTCTATGAGGAAATAAATAAAAATGTTTATCTCTTTCTAATTTGGTAGATGGGAAAACTGAGGCACAGAGAGTTTAAGTGACTTGTTTAAAGTCACACTGCTAATAAAGAAAAGGAAAAAATCAACCTTAAGTCTCCTGAATCTGTATTCTTTCCACTGCATCTCTCTCACCACACATTCCCTTAGAAATTTCCTACCCTAACTCATGTCCTCATTGCCTTTCAACTGGACTGTTGTCATTGCCTTATAATTAATCTCCCAGGCTTCTCACATACACCCCAATCCATGTGAAGGGAGGCTCTCCTCTCCAGTTGGTCAAAAAGTATCATCAAAGTGATCAAGTTTTATGAAAGACAGATATGCATATACGATAAAGATAAGAATGCTAGTTAGAAGACTGATTCATACTTTTCTTAACTTCCTTTCTGCTGTGACTCCAACTAATTTGCAGCTAAACCTAAGGGAATCTTGGAAATAACTAAGAGCCTCTAACCTTAAACTAGTACATTATAAAAGAAGACACTGGTTTCCGCCCAGATATGGGGGTCAAAAAGGACTGACCCGATTTTACCTAATGGGTTCTCTGTTATTTGGTCTGTCAGACTGCCCATATTAAGGAAAGATTAGGGCTCTTGCCCATATCTCAAACAGCATATTTTAATACTAAAATCATCATCTTCCCCTTTAAACATGCTTTTAAATGTTTCCTGTATACCCTAGCAGACTGAATCTGGGTTGGCTTGCCTGGCTCTGAAGAGATAAGATCGGAGATTACAGCATTGGGTAATGATGTTTAAATGGCCAGAATATACAAGCAAGAACTATTGTGGACCCTTTAATTATTCCTGATCCCTCTGAATGCTCACTTTCTCCACTGATATGGTATATATTTGTGGGAAACACTGACCTGGAGAATAACCATGGTTTTTCAAATCTTCTTCGTATCATTTATGACCCTTTATTATTTTCTCATAGGTGGATGTCATTGACTCTGCTTCTCTCTGCCTCCTCCTATGATTCAATCCAAATAAATTCAATAAGCATTTATCAAATACTTACTGCATGTAAGGCTCTGTGCTTAGAGCTGGGAATAAAAAAAAAATATCTGTGATACATGTCAGCCCTGCACTCAAGTGCAAAGAGGAGGTTCAGGTAAGGTGTTATGAGAATTGATGAGAACTGATAACTTTCACCTATAGGGAGGGACTTATTGAAGGTTTCCTGGAGGAGGAAGAATCAGAATTGAGACTTCAACAGTCAGAATTTTGCAGGTGTATGGGGTCTATTCTTGGGATGAAGGATGATGTGAGCAAAGGGAGCTAAGAAAGGGCAGGATCAGACCGAGGGAAGGGGAGTTATCCAAACTTGCTGGAGTTCTGTATAACTGAAAGGATATTATCATCTTGGGCTGAAAAAGTATGTTATAAAGGGTCTCAAATGCCAGGATTAGAAACTTATAATTTGTTCAGTAGCCAGAGGGAGTCACAGAAGGTTTTTGAGAAAAAAGAGTAACTTGACTAGTGCAGGCTGTGAGGACAAGAGTTTGAAGGATTTTGAAGCAACAGAAAAACTGGAAGCAGGGCAATTACTATGGAGGTTACAGTAGAAGAATGAGGGAAAATAGGGCTGAATCCAAGAGATGTTGCAGAGATAGAAATGCCAAGTCTTACTTCCCTATTCAGTATGGGAATGAGGGTGGTACTGAACAAATAGCATTGGATTTGGAGGTCAAAGGACCCAGATTTGAATCCTGACTCCATGTCTTTTGGGCAAATAATGGAGCCTCTCTAGACTTTTTATGTAAAATTAGAATGGGCCTTAATAAGCTCTAAAGACCCTTCTAGCTCTCAGTCTATGACTCTGTAATGGTCTCAGCACTTAGTGAGGTTCCTGGTGCATAATAGGGACTTCATTAGTGCTAGTGGACTAACTGACTGACTAATCAGAGATAATTTTCAGCTTGAGTGCTTGGAGGTCAGTGGTGCCTTCGAGAAAAATTAGGGTAAGGAGCAGCTTTTGTAAAAGAAGTTCAGTTTTGGAAATGCCACATGTCTTGGATGGAGGTGGGATTGTTCTGTGCCCTTCCTAGGTCCCTGAGTCTGCTTCCATGGGAACAAAGAGGCAGTGAGTTAATAAGAATTTATTAAATGCTTGCTATGTGCCAGATGCCATGCCTGCTAAGCACCTACAATACACAAAAGGCAAAATTGTTGTTCCTGCCTTAATGAGCAAGTGGTCTCATGTCATAAATTATAAAGTACAGACAAATAACAAGGGGGATACTGAGGTAAATTCAAGATATACATAAAATAGATGGAAGGTAATCTCAGAAGGGAAGGCACTAGCAGCTGGAGTTCCAGAAAAGGCTTCTTACAGAAGGTGGGGGTAAGACAATAGAGCTGTCTTTTTTATATTTTGTTAATTTATTTGTTTTCAGTTTTCAACAATTATTTCCTTAAGTTTAAAATTTTCTCCTCCTTCCCCAAGATGGCATGCAATTTTATATGCACTTTACACATACATTTTTATTAAATACATTTTCACATTTATCATGACAATAGAGCTGTCTTAAAGGAAGCCATAGACTAGGACAACTTCCAGATGACTACAGAGTGAGAGCTGAGCATGAACTTTCTCAGTGACAGCCATAACATCCATTAGAGGACCAAGGAAGAAGATGGTTTAGGATAGAAATAAGAGGCATTAAGATATGGACTCTTTGTGCCCAACCTGTGATAGAACATTCTGAGCTCATATTGGCCTGGTCAGTCACAGTGGGATATACTGTACCTTGACACGAACATAGTGATATCATTTTGGTCTTCTTCAAGAGCACAGGACAACCAATCAAGGAAGAAGATACCTGTCAACTATAGATAGGAGATGAGTTATTGCCCAAGGAAGGAATAGAAAGAATCACAGACAATTTTGTTTACATAACACAAATAAAATCAATTCAGTTAGAATTAGGAGGGAACAGTTAAATTATTTGACAGTAAATTAATTTGATAAAGGTGTATTATCTAAGCTGTGTAAGGAATTGAATAAAACATATAAGGATAAGAAATATTTCCTAATAGATAGTCAAGGATAGGAACAGGCAGTTCTCAAAAGAAGGAAAGGAATGTATCAACAAACATATATCCTCCAGAGCAGAGACATCCAATTTCAAATATCTTTCAGGTTTGACCTCACAGCTGTAAGATTGGCAAAGACGACAAAGACTGGAAATGGTGATGATTGTACGGGGTTGCATACCACTGGTAAAAACGCAAGTTGATATAACCACTCTGCAAAGGAACTGTACCCAAAGCAATACTGAACTGTGCGAAAGCTTCAATCCTGCAGAACCACTGCTAGGTTTATGTCCCAAGCAGATCAACCAAAGAATAAAAAGATCTACACACACACAAATATTTGCAATAGTATGTTCTCAAATGAACTGAAAACAAAATGAGTGTCTATCACTTGCGGAGCAGCTAAACAAAATTTGGAATATGAAGGTGAGAGGATATCATTATGCCATGAGAAATGATAAAATAGAGAGATTCAGGGAAACCTATTAAGACTTTTATGAACAGATACAGACCGAAGTGAGAAGAACCAGGAGAACCTTTTATTTAATGACTGCAACATTGTAAAGAAAAACAACCGTGAAGGCATGGGAATTGTTATTGATGCAATAATTGAACATGACTCCAGAGGACTGAAGATAAGTAAGTTATGCTTCCCAACTCTTGGCAGGAAAGTGGTGGCCTATAGGTGCAGAATGAGACATACATTTTCAGATATAGCCTATGTGTGGATCTGTTTTGCTTTAGTATGTTCTAGAAGAGGCTTTTGTTTTGTAGCTCATGGGAGTAGGGGGAGGATAGAGGAGAGGGGAGGGAGTAGGAATAATGAAACAGCTACTATCTCATTTGATCCTCATGACAACCTTGGAAGGTGGGTACTGTTATTATCCCTATTTTACAGATGAGGAAACTGAGGCAAGCAGAGGTTAAGTGACTTGCCCAAGGTCACAACACTAAGCCAGATTTGAACTCAAGTCTCACTGACTCCAGACCTAGTACCCTTTCAACCTAAACTACCTAACTTTCTTGAAGTTACCCAATGAGAGAACCCTAAGGAGAGAAGTAGCCAGCTGTCCTTTGGGGATGCAACCTACTAGTATCAGCATGAATTGGAGAAGTAACCCTATATATGAAAAGAAATCACAGGAGAGTTTTCACCCACCTAAAGATGAGGAGCTGACTTTCACTCTACCCCAAATCCCTAAACTGAGGGTGGAGAGTCTTATGTGCTCTAAGTGTCTCTGCAGAGAAGAACTCAGTTTTCCTTCTAAAAAGGAAAACTTGATTTTCTTTTCTTTTCTTTTCCTTTCCTTCCTTCCTTCTTTCTTTCTTTCTTTCATTGCTCTTGGATTGGAGAAGGCCATAAGACAGTCTAGTAACCCATGAGAATTTTGTGAAATCATATATGTTTGCAAAGTTGTATCAAGAATCATCTTTGTGAGCTCAAATCTGACCTCAAGTACTAGTAATGTGACCCTGAGCAAGTCACTTAACTCCATTTGCCTCAGTTTTCTCACCTGTAAAATGAGGTGGAGAAGGGAATGGCGAACCATTCAAGTATCTCTGCCAAGAAAACTCCAAATGAGGTCACAGAGAGTCAGATGTGACTGAAAAACAATTTAACAAGCAACGTCATGTGTTTGGAAGTATAGAAAAATGCTTAAAGCTAATACTTACATAGCACCATAAGGTTGGCAAATGCACTTTCCATGCATTGTCTTGAGCCTCACACCAACCCTGTGAAGTTAGTGTTATTCTTAAAATCATGTACAGATGAGGACACCAAGGCAAATGGGGTTAAGTGTCTTAACCCGGGTTACACAACTAGTCAGGGTGTCTGAGGGAGACTCCAAGTTCAGCACTTTATCCATGAGGCTACCTTTGCAAACTCTGTCCCCTAGATGGTCCTGAAGCTTTGTAGTACAAGTCCCTGGGAGAGGCTCCGGAAATGGACAATGCTCGAACCTCTCCAAGTCACTAGAGAGCTGCCCAGGATTTGGGTTTATGGGTTTTGCCAAAAGCACTCCATCTGTTTTACTAAGGACCGCACATGTGTAACTAGGGGAGAGTAGGAGTTTACATCCCCATCCCAATTATGTAAATACAGAAGGCCCATACTTCTCCACTGGTGTTTAATGCTAGTGCCTTGTCTCTCTTGGTTAATACTATTTATTCTCCGTATATCTTGTTTGTACATTGTTTTTTTCAAGTTGTCTCCCCCATTAGACTGTGAACTCTTTGAGAACAAGTTCTGTATTTTTGCCTTTCTTTGTGGCCTTAGGACTTAGTCCAGTGTGTGGCACATAGTAAGCACTTAATTAAGCGAAGTTCTTGGGTTATTGGATGACCCAATACAGCAAATAATTTGTGATTGGTTAAAAGAATCAGACATACCTCTGGGGCAATGCGTGGATGAAAACTGATGACCCAACACAGCAAATAATTTGTGATTGGTTAAAAGAATCAGACATACCTCTGGGTCAACATATAATTTGGGAAGTCAGTTTGAAAGTATGCAGTTCAGCATCAAAGCAGATGAGTTTTTGGAGTTTGTAGGGTCAGAAGGACCTTGAGGTGGCATCAGGATTGTAGCGAGCCATCAGGGGAAGGAAGAGAATGAGCCCATTAACTGAATCATCAAGAAGACTAGACCACTAGGAGAAGACAAGATATCTAACCTGGAACTGAGAGGTAACCAAAGACAAATTAAATACACTAAGGGCAAGCAACTTCAGGAAATAAATCCAGAAGAGAAATATACCTAAGGGGAACTTCATGAGGAAAAGACTCTAGGAAGTGGGGGGAAAGGATTTCCAGTAACTAGAAGCTATGAGTTATCCCCTTTAGCACTCATGAATTCTCCATGTGTGCCTCACTATTACTGTACTCCCACTTTTCTTTTCTTATGGAATTGTGTGGGAAAGTATGCCCCACACATCTTAGGGTCAATTATTCTTTCTATATCATCTCAGTAAATACTTTTTTTCCTAAAAGCTAATTGAGGTTACTAGCTGACAAATGTTAGAGAGCACACTAGATGGGGGCTTGTGCATAACAGTATTAACAAAGCCTCCAGTTAGCCACTCAGAGTTATCCATGGATAGAACTGTTGTTGGGAGAGCCCTCTGGGGACCTGACCTACCAGTGCTAGCAAGAACTGAGGTAGTGCAGAGGAGGTACTATATAACAACAAGAGCAAAATGTAATATTTCAAAAAAGAGACACAGCTCAAAATCACTACTCATCAATGTTTCAGTGAATTTGAGATACAGTCTCAGGATTATCTGGGTAAGTGCATGTGCTCACTGCTATGTGCACAAAGTTACCCTTCACCTCTGGGAACGTGGCTGTTGATTGTTCTTCATTCTCAGAGAGGATCATGACATCAAGGAGGTGATGCCATGACATGTAAATGAATTGGATTTAAGTGAGGGAGTGCTGTGCAAAGTCACTAGCCTCACTTTCTCCTCCAGAACCATTGGGGTCCAGGGGCAAGATATAGATCAGGATGACTAGAGATGGCCTGAGATGCAGTGGGGGACCTTGACTTTTTTCAGCTAAGGTTTTAACACTGTCTTGGTTTGAGTGAGGCAGTGTCCATTCAGTGATTAAGGCTAGGTTAAGAAATGAGGTAAAAAATGACCTTTCACCTAGTTAAAAAAAATCAGTCTGGGAGGGGAAGACCCTCAGAGTTTCTGGTCAAAACAGAAGAAATGCTATTTACATTTACTCTGAGCCATCCAGGGCCTGAACAGTGTGTGAGACCTATTGTTGGCCGATAAGTAAGATCCAGAGTGATCTGGATTTAAGGTATGTCCTTAAGAAAGAAATCTAGCCCATAAATCCCAAGATAACCATGTAAGGTTTCAGTGATCATAATTTACATCCGTTTGAGCAGAGTCCCCGGCAGGTAAGGGTATGATGAATGTTCCTAGTTGAATTGAACGCATGTGTGGGTTATAGGGGGTCATCCCATGCAGAATACTTAATTGCCATTCCTGATTCTGGCTTACTACATGGAGTTTGGGTCTTGTTTCTGGCCATATGCGACTCTGAGCTAAAAAAACTCACCCCTGGACAAGAGGGATTTTCTATGTTAGCTGAGGAGTTGGAAGAGCTCATGACTCAGTAGCTGTTTAAGAGACAGTGACCCCATACTCAAAGATCTCATCATTTTTTGAAGAGAAATAATTTCTCTAAATTATTTCAGGACCATTGAACTGTTTTTGGACAGGGGTGAGGTGATGGCACCTCTCTTATTTTATTGCTTTATGAACCCTATCCTATTAAGAATTTCCTTTTCCATGTTATGGTTGACACATATGGAAACTATAACTTTGGCTGACATAGGAATCCTGAACCAGGAGGGGAAGGGGACCTGCTCTAAGGATATAAAGTCCTCTTCAACTCTCCTTTCTTTGAGCTCATTTCTAATGAACTCTGATGTATGGACCCAAACATGATGCCACTTTGAGAGAAATAAACAAGCACATGCAGTCTAATTTTGTTTATTATTCTTAGAATGAACTCTGTAAGGCTGACAGTGCCCATCCAGAAAGGGGGACAGCTGGGGAGAAAGAAGACAGCCACTAACAAACAAGTTAGTTTGCCAAGCCTGACAGTTTTACCCACAGACATCTACCAGGAATTCTTTGCACAGTGCAGAGCCAAGGTGAAATATAAAATGCAAAATTAGCAATTCTGTAAACACTTTGTGTTCTGATAAGGTTTAAGTATCAGCCTTCTGGTTGTTACAGGAGCCATAAGTTTGAACCCTGCTCTGAGCTTTTTTTTTGTCAAATATACACTTCTGTGTGGTTTATGTTTAGTATTCCTTTTGTTTCTAGGAAATAAGTACCTATTCGATACCTGTATAATGAATATCTTTCTACTTCCCTCCTTTAGGGATCCTGAGCCATAGCTATAAATAATTCCCTCCCCTCCCCTAGTACTGGGAGCCAGGGGTTTAATGGGCCAAATAGTATGAGAAAAGAGTGACCAAACTTCTCATTAGAGGACTGAGAGAACTCTTAAGACTGGGGTCAAACCCTGCCTCTGACACATACTAGCTGTGTCACCTTGGGCAAGTCTTTTTTAACTTCTCCGTGTCCCAGAAAACTCTTCTGTAAGTTCCAGAAGAGCTGGTGAAGTGCATTTGGCTTGTTGGTGGGAGTTTCTGAAACAAGAAACTCCCCACATCAATGAAATCATATAATCAATCCATCAGTCAAACATTCACTCAGCTCCAGATTGAATGAACTGTGATCTTAGGCAGCATGGAGCATGCTTAAGTTCTGACATGTTCTCTTTTATGCTGGCTCAAGTGGAAATGATCATGCAGAGGAGAAAATCAGTATTGGGTTTCCAAATCTGGATTATTTTCTTATAACTGGAGATTCTCTAAATCAAATGGAAGGGTTAAAGAGTACAACATTCCCAGAGGCTGGTAAAGAACTGTACTCTGAAGGAGGGAACAGTGCCTTCGAAAACTTACAGGTTGTAAATTGCAAGTTCCTCCTTCCTGCATAATCTAGCTTGAGCGCTAGAAAAATCTTCCCCCAAATAAATAAGGGATAATAGGAGAGCATCTTTCTACTCTTGTTTAGTTTAACTTCCAGATGAACTTAAAGAATTGACAGATGTGATTGCTGAGGCAACGCTGTGGTTAGAATGTTAGGGCTGGAGTCAGGAAGACCTCAGATACTTATTAATTGCATGATCTTAAGCAAGTCAACCTCTGCCTGTCTTGGTTTCCTCAACTATAAAATAGAGATGATAATAGCCTCCCCTGGGTTGTTGGGAGGATAAAATTAGATATGTAAAGTGACTAGCACAATGCCTGGCACATAGTAGTAGGGGCTTATCTCATAATTAAGATTTACATCGGTCTCTGGCAAAATTTCAAAATTATCAAGTGGGTGGTCAGGGAACACTTAGAAAAGAGATCAGTGATCCCAAAGAACCATCATAGCTTCATTTAAAAAAGAGAGAGTTGCAGCATTTCCATTGTTGGTGGAGTTGTGAACTGATCCAACCCTTCTAGAGACAGTTTGGCCCAAAGGGCTATAAAACTGTTCATACCTTTTGACCCAGCAATGCTATATCTAGGGCTATATCCCAAAGAGATCATAACAGTGGGAAAAGGACCCAAATGTACAAAAGCATTTATAGCAACTTTTTTTGTGGTGGCGAAGAATTGGAAATTGAAGGGATATCCATCAACCGGGGAATGGCTGTACAAGTTGAGGTATGTGATTGTGATGGAATATTATTGTGCTATAAGAAATGATGAGCAAACAGAGTTCAGAAAAACCTGGAAAGATTTATATGAACTGATGCTGAGTGAAGTGATCAGAGTCAGGAGAACATCGTACATAGTAACAGCCACAGTGTGCAAGGACTGACATTGATAGACTTAACCCTTCTTAGCAATTCAAGGTTCTAAGACAACTCCAAAAGACTAATGATGGAAAATACTAAACATATCCAGAGGAAGAACTTTGGAGTCTGAATGCAGATCGAAGTAGGCTATTTGCTCTCTTTTTTCTTGAGGTTTCTGCCTTTGGTTCTAATTCTTCATTACAACATAACTAATGTGAAAATATGCTTAATATGAATGTATATGTGGAGCCTATATTGTATATGTAGAGCCTAGATTGCATGCCACCTTGGGGAGGGAGGGGGAGAAAATTTAGAACTCAAAATCTTATAAAACTGAATTTTGAAAACTAAAAATAAATCAATAAGCTTTTTAAAAAAGAGTTGCAGCATTTCCTCCTTTTCTTGGCAAGGTTTACTGGACTGGTAAGGTAAATGCTAGAGATATAGTTTTATCTGGATTCAACAAAGAGCTTGACAGTCACTCAGACTACTCCTCATAACAATTGTTAACATTTATACAGCACTTTGAAAAGTGCTTTGCAAATATCTCATTTTATCCTCAAAACAGTCTTGGCAGGTAGGTGTTACTATTGTCCCCATTTGGGTGACTGGGGAAACTGAGGCAAAAAGTTGTTAAGTGAGAGTCACACAATTAGGTGTCACAGCGGGTAAAGTGCTGGGTCTGGAGTCAGGAAGACCTTAGTTGAAATCTATCCATAGGTACTTATTAGCTGTGTGACCCTGGGCAAGTCACTTACCCTTCCTACAGATTCTTCATTTGTAAAATGGAATAATAGCTTACCTTTCAGGGTTGTTGAGAAGACCAAATGAGAATCATAAGATGATGAGAATCATAAGGTGCTTACCATAGAGTAGGCAATATACAAATAGCCGCTAGCAGTAGTAATTAGTAGTAGTAGCAGTAGTAGTAGTAGTATTAACAGCAACAGCAGCAGTAGCTAGGTGGCGCTATAAGGTCAAGCTTAGAGTCATGAAGACCCATCTTCCTCAGTTCAAATCTGGCCTCAGATACTTACTAGCTGTGTGACCCTGGGCAAGTCACTTCACCTTTGCTTGCCTCAGTTTCCTCATCTGTAAAATGAACTGGAGAAAGAAATGGCAAAACACTCCAAATAGGGGCACAGATAGGAGCAGAAGTTGTAGTAGTAAGAATTTGAAACCCAGTATGAACTCAGGAACAGTTAGAGATTTACAAATGGTCAAGTTTGTACTTAAAGATCTAAAGAGTACTCATTAACGTAATTCCCCAATTGATAAATGGTCAAAAGATATGAACAGGAAATTTTCAGAGGAAGAAATTAAAGTTATCTATAATCATATGAAAAACTGCTCTAAATCACTATTGATTAGAGAGATGCAAATTAAAAACAACTCTGAGGAACTATATCATACCTATCAGATTGGCTAACATGACAAAACAGGAAGACGATAAATATTGGAGAAGATGTGGGAGAACTGGAATACTAATTCATTGTTGGTGGAGCCATGAGCTGATCCAACCATTCTGAAGAGCACTTTGGAACTATGCCCAAAAGGCTACAAAAATGTGCATACCATTTGACCCAGCAATATCGCTTCTGGGACTCTATCCCAAAGAGATCATAAAAATGGGAAAGGGTCCCACATGTACAAGAATATTTATAGCAGCTCTCTTGGTGGTGGCCAAAAACTGGAAATCAAAGGGATGCCCATCAAGTGGGGAATGGCTGAACAAGTTGTGGTATATGAATGTAATGGAATACTATTGTGCTATAAGAAATGATGAACAGGAAGACTTCAGAGATGCCCGGAAGGACTTATATGAACTAATGCTGAGTGAAAGAAGCAGAACCAGGAGAACTTTGTACACAGCAACAACCACAGTATGTGAGGAATTTTTCTGATAGACTTAGTACTTCTTTGAAATACATGGACTTAAAAAATTTCCAATGGGCTTGAGGCAAAATGTCTTCCACATCCAGAGAAAAAAACTATGGAATTGGATCGCAGATAGAACCGGACCATTTTCTTTTATATTATGTTTTGGTTTTTTTTAGGGTTTCTCCCATTAATTTTAATTCTCCTATGCAACATGCATTTAATAGGAATGTATATGTGGAACCTATATAAGAATGTGTGCTGTCTCAGGGAGGGAGTAGGGAGGGAGGGGGAAATGATGGAGAGTGGAAAAAAATCCAAGATATATGGAAGTGATTGTCAAACACGGAAAACAAATAAAATAATTCAATTAAAAAAAGCTTCCTCCCAATCCTCACAATTAATAATCTTTTCTCACATGATAGAATTTGGACTAGACCCATAATTGAATCGAAATGGAAGTGAGCTAGCTCCAGAATTGAGTCCCAAGATGGAATCAGCATGGTTCACTCAGTTCCCACAATTAACCATTGCTTCCTAATCTCCTCAGTACCCTCGTAAACTTTGTCTATTGCTATAGACCAAATGGGGGGAAAATGTTATCTAGAAGCCAGTTTCTCGGTGATGTAACTTTTCACACTTAGCTAGATTATCTTTGGGGGACATTCATGTATCCATGTGCACCTAGACCTATAACATAAAATTTTCCAGCATGCTAAGACTTCCAAGAACTTGTTTTATGCTCTATTTTTTTTTTAAATACCAGGTTCCTCTGACATTCTGCAATGAGTTATCATCATAGTGGTATATTATTTATGGAATTGTATTATGCAGATGGGAAAACAGAGATAAAAGACAGAAGGTTAATTTCATGAGGGCAGGAACTACGTCATATTTTTGTCTATTTCTTTTCTAGATTAAAAGGAGCATTCAAATGCAAATATTATCATGGATTGGTTGTTACAATAATAAACAATAATTTAAAACACCAAATGTCACAAAATCAATTTCCTACAAGAATTTTTAAGTAGTTCATTATGGCCTTTATTATTAATCATATTTGGAGGAACATTATTAATAATTGATAATGTTATTACTCAATGTATTGTTATGTTCTTTCTATTAAGGGTTGATGCATATTTTGCCTTATTTTCATGTTATAGGATTTTATAAAATATTTTAAAGGGGAAAAAAAAAGAATACTCATTCATGGAAGTAGGTCAAGTAGGAGGGAGGTCTCTAGGGGAGTGCCCCAGGGATCTGCACTTGACTCTATCCTGTTCAGCATTTTTTAATCAGTGATAGAGATGAGTACAGATGGAATGTTTGTGAAATCTGTAGATAACATAAAAAGGGTGTAATGAACATGTTAGATGACAGAGTCAGTATCCAAAATGATCCCAGCAAGCTAGAACATTGGACCAAATTACAGAAAATTAAATTAGGATCCACATGATTTCAGTTTTGCTTTTCCAAATTAAATGCCTTAAAAAAAAGTAAACAAACAGCAGGTTCTGATCCCTTCTCTGCACTTTTCTGTCAGTTGCATGATTGCATACATGGGGTCTACTATGGAATATTATTTTGCTTTCTACATATTTTCATCATGAATGACTGAACATGTATTCAGATCTTTTATATATGGATTTTATTGAGATTAGAAAGAAGGCATGTGAGTCAGAACTTACTGTTTTCTCAATAATTGCTGGAGGGGGAAGGAAATAAGCTGGTTTGTAACTTCCTAATCATTTGTTTTCTTCCTTTCTTTCATATATCTTGAGAACTGATCCTTCAATGCCCCTCAAAATTGTGATGTCTCCAGGCTGGACCTCCAGGTAGTCTTGATCTACAGTAGTACAGCCATCTTGATTTTTTTTAGTGTCCTTTCTATGGTGGCATAGTAGATGGAATACTGAACCTGGAGTCAGGAAGACTCCTCTTTGTGAGTTCAAATCTAGCCTCAGAGACCTACTAGCTGTGTGACCCTGGACAAGTTACTTTACTTTGCCTCAGTTTATTCATCTGTAAAAATTAGCTGGAGAAGGAAACGACAACCCACACAGTATCTTTGCCCAAAAAATGGCGTACAAAGAGTTTGTTATGACTGAAAACGACTAACCAACAACTTACTTTTTCAAGTAGCGCTGTGGAAGACTGTGACTTTACAATCCAAAGCATTAATGGAGAAAGTAACTTCTTACAGAAATAGCATATTTTATATTTTTTCTCTCTAATTGTTCTTCTAGTCAGTTAGGAGCCCACATAGCTAAGTTCAGAGAGGCACAGTAGCACATTGGTTACAGGGTGATTAATTCTTCTGGCCGCAGTAACACTAATGGCTTGCATTTATATATAATATTTTAAGGTTTAAGGGTTTACATATATTGATCCTTACTGAAGAAGGCCCTCCATGTGATTATCATTTTACTGAGGAGGAAGTGACTTTCCCAAGGTCATACAATTAGGATTATATATTTAGAGCTAGAAGGGACTTTAGAGTTCATGAGTTCAACTCCCTCATTTTACAGATGAGGAAACTGAGGCCCAGAGAGGTTGGGTGACTAGACCAAGGTCACACTGCTAATTTAAGGGGGTTAGATTTGATTTTAGAGTCATTTGACATGGGCCTCATCAACCCAGACTGTGTGTGTGTGTTTTCACTGACTTTGCATCATGCCTGAAAGTCTCACCCTCTACAGGAAGCCCTTTTTTCTCATCCCCCTTAACCTAGTCAGAGGTTATCTCTGCTTCATCCTGTCTACCTCGAGTTTGCACATGGGTGCACTTTTGCTTGTTTGGATCATGAACTCCTTGAGATCAGGGACAGGTTTTTTTGCCTTTCTTTGTACCTCCAGCACTTAGCACAATGCGTGGCGGCACACAGTAGGAGCTTGCTTGTTGAACCAAGCCATAGGAGGGTACGAGTTTTCATGCTCCTTGAGGCATCACCTATTAAGTCACTTAACCCCAACTGTCTCATCCTGGGTCATCTCCAGTCATCCTGAGGAATATCTGGTTCCTGAATTCAGATGGCTCTGGAGGAGAAGGGAGGCTGGTGACCTGCACAGCCCTCCCTCACTCAAACAAAGTCAATTGCAAGGCATGTCGTCATTTCTCTGATGTCATGGTCTCCTTCGGCAACGAAGGACTAACACACACATTCCTAATTATTATTTCGAGTAGTGGAATGAGTTCTACAACGCTCCTCAGGGCCTCAGAGGCCCCATCTGTAAAATGGTTACTGGAACTCCTCGCTAGGAGACAGTGTTTCATTCTTTGCCTTTGCAGACCAGCACCAGGTACACAGAGGCGTTATGAAGTCATGCAGATTGAAGGAAAGATCTTGGCCGTTCCCTGAGGCTCAGGCGCGGCGGCCCTTCCTCCTTTCACCGCCAGGAGGCGCCCGGGTGCCGGACTCTGCACCCCGCCCCCGCCCCCGGCCCCGCCTCCGCGGCGGCCGCCGCTACCCAGCCTCTAGCCTCGCAGACAGCAGCGCCTCAGGGGTCCAGGCTCCCGGTTCCCGCGGGGCCTCCTGGGAGTTGTGGTCCGGCTCCCAGCCCCTGGGATTGCGCGCTACTCTAGCGCGCACTACGGCTCCCGGCAGCCCCTGCGGCGGCCCCTGAAAACAGAAGCTGCCCGTCGGGGCGGCGCTGGCAGGCGGCTGCGGGCGGGCAGCGACCCCGCTGGCCCTGACCGACGGACGCAGGGACGGACGCACGGACCGGCGGAGCTGCTCTGCGACGGAGCCTCGGAGCGAGCCCGGCGGGCGGGCCAACCGCCGAGTCGAGCCGGGCTCCCGGAAGGGCCCCCGCCCGGGACCGAGCACAGGTCAGAGCCGCTCCTCCGGCCAGGCGGGCGGGGCGGCCGCGAACCGAAACTTTGGGACGGGGCGGGGCCACGGCGGGGGCGGGGCCACGGCGGGGGAAGGGAACCACCAAGGGAGGGGGAGGGGCGAGCCAGGGGAGGCCGGAGAGGGCTGCGGTGGGGGGCGAGGGAGGGCCGAGGGATGGGGGAGGGGGAGGGGCGAGATGGCTACAGTGGTGGGGGGAGGGGTCAGAGAGATGGGGGAGGGGGAGAGTAATGAGGGGAAGGGGAAGAGATATGGGGAGTACAGAGTGAGATGGGGAGGGGGATAAGGGGGACCACGGAGGGATAAGGGATGGGAAAGGAAGAAGAGAGGACCCCAGAGATGGGGGTGAAAGGGGGGATCCCCGGGGACTGGGTCTGAAGGGTGGGCGGAGGGTGACAGCCGTAGGGGGAGGGGACCATTGAGGGATGGGCTGGGATGGAGCTTCCTCCCCTTGGGGGGTCTGGCTTGGCTGCCTCCAGCAAACATCTGGGATGTTCAGGTTTGGGTCTGAGGTCCCTTCAAACCAGCTTCCAGGATGAGGAGGAGGTTTGTGGGGAATGACAGTTCATATTTGCATCAAGCTTTGAGGTTTACAAAGTGCTGGCCTCCTGGTCCCTGTGAGGTGGGTCCTAAAGCCTCATTTCCCCATTTGACCCATGAGGAAGTGAGGCACCGAAGTTAGTGACTTGCCTAGGGTCATACATTTAGGGTCAGGGATGGGAATTGGATCTGGGGCCCTTGACTTGAGTGCTCTCTCAGGGGTCACAGAGGGAAGAGGAGCCTGTGGGGGGATTTGGGCAAAGGAAAATAGGGATGGGCCCATTTGGGAGGGGAGACCAAAAGGAGCTGTTTGGAACAGAGGGATCCAGAGCTGTGGAGGAACTGGAGAAGAAGGGGGAGAGGGAGGGGGCAGCCTCAGCCCCTGGGCCTTCTCTCTGTCCTCACTCTTAATCTCCAACAGTTCTCTTAATTTTCTTTATCTCTGAATCATTTCATGCTACTGATCATTTCCTCCTGTGTACAGGATATATCCTGTCTAAGTTGTTGTGACACTGTGCTCTCTCTCTGTCTTTCTCTCTCATGTATCTCTCTCTCTCTCTCTCTCTCTCTCAATCTCTGTCTTGGTGTCTCTCAGTCCCTTTGTGTCTCTGTCTCACTTTCTCTCTGTCTTTCTCTCCCTCTCTTGGTGTCTGTTTGTCTCTCTCTTTGTCTATATGTCTCTGTCTCTCTGTTTCTCTCTTTCCCTCTGTCTCTCAGTGTCTGTCTCTCTCTTGGTGTCTTTCTCTTGGTCTCTCTCTCTAGGTGTCTGTCTCTCTGACTTTCTGTCTCTCCCTCTGTCTCGCTTTCTCTCTGTCTCTCTGTTTTTCTCTCCCTTTTTCTGTGTCTATCCATCTCTCTCTCCCTCTTTCAGTTCTCCTGTCTGCCTGACTTTCTCAGTTTGGTTTGATTGCTCAGCTCTAGGTCATGCCTGCTAGCTTTGGGTGCCCCCTATGCTCTGTTCTGTGTCACTCTACACTCTTTCCCCTGGTGATCTCATCAGGTTCAGTGATCACCTCTGCTCCCCGATCTCTGTAGCCAACCCTGGTCTCTCTCTTCTGAGCTCCCGTCTCTATCACCAACTACCTCTTGGACATTCTGAACCAAGTGTCTCGTTTGTTGTTACTGTTCAGTCATTTTCAGTCGTGTCTGAATCTCCATGATCCCATTTCGGGTTTCTTTGGCAAAGACACTGGAGTGGTTTGCCATTTCCTTCTCCATCTCGTTTTACAGATGAGGAAACTGAGAAAGACAGGATGAAGTGACTTGCCCAGGGTCATCCAGCTTCGAAGTATCTGAGGTCAGATTTGAACCTAGGAATGAGTCTTGTTGACCTGCCAGAGTCTTTATGCACAATGGTGCCCTCTAGCTGCTCATGCGGATGTTCTCTAGGCATCTCAAACTCAATCTTGCCAACCCAGAACTCATTCTTTTTTTTCCTCCTGAGCCCTTCCATCTTCCTGATTTTCCTGTTAGTGTAGTCAGGCATAACCACTTTCCTGGTGGCTCAAGCTCCCAACCCCCCATCACCCTCTCTCACCTCCCATGGCCAGTCATCACCAAGCCCTGTGGTTCTGCCTTCACAATATCTCCCATAATCCCCCTCTGTCTTGTGATATTGCAGCCAGCCTGGTGCACATACTTATGCCTGCTACTGCTAGCAAAGAAGGTTTGACCACATCACACCCCTCCTCAGTCAACCTCAATGACCATGCTGTATCCCCTCTTCTTCCCCTGCCCAGCAAGCATCACCTGCTTCCTGTTACCTCCAAGGGCAAATTTTAATCCTATTTGGCTTTAAAAGCTTTTCATGACCTGGCCCCTTTCTACCCCTATCTTCCTTCCTTCCTTCCATATCCTCTAGGATCTGGTGACTGATCCCCTGGTTGTCCTACCTCCAGGTATTTACCCTGGGTATGCCCCATGCCTGGAACTCTCTCCCTCCTGTCTTCCTTGGCTTCCTTCAAGACTCAATATCCTGCCTTCTGCAAGAAACATTTTCTGATTCTCCTTTATCTTAATCTCTCTGAGACTGTCTCCAATTTATCTCATCATATCTCTTCTGTTTGACTTTTAAGCCCTTCGCAACCTTGCCTTCCTCCTGCATTCTCTGATTCAGCCACACTGAATGTTCTCATATGCCCCACTCGATCTCCCATTTCCATGACTTTCCCTTGCCCAGTCTCCTTGCCTGGAATGCCCTCCTTGCTCATCTCGGCCTCATCAAATCCCTGGCTTCCTCCAAGACTCAGTTTAGCCTCCTTCCGCAGGAGGCCTTTCTAGCCCTCCTGCCCCCCAGCTACCAGTGCTGCCTTTCCTTCCTCTATCCTGTCTGTATTTTGTATGGACACACGTTATCACAAATGCTTGTTGCCTGACTAGGGAGCTGTATCTGCCCCCTGTGCCTCTTGTCCTCTTCCCATCTGGGTTGGATTTGGTAAAGTGGTTCCTAGTAGATGCTCCTTCCCCAAAGGCCTGTGGGTCCTCAGTTCTTGATGGGCAATGATTGCTTTGTGTGGAGTGTTCTACCCAAGAACGCCCATGCCCAAGGGGAGGAGGGGGTAGGACCTACTGGGGCATCTGGAGCACCCTGAAAGCTAAGGAGTGGGACTGCACAGAGCTGGCCCCTCGCCCTTATGGAAAAAGGCAGGCCCTGAGCCAGAGCTCTTGGGAGCCAGGGCTACCTGGCAGGTGGGGAAAGTACTCTGTTGGGCAGCATGCACACCTGGAAGCTTTCCCACCTCAGGCTCTCTGCAAATTTTAGAATTCTTTTCCCAGCCTCATGTGAGGCATCCTGGCCAGTGACTGGCTAAGAGAGTGATGGTGGAAATGAGGGTCAGAGACCCTCTGTGGGACTCTGACCTAGCCACAGAACAAAGCAGTCCTGGGTTCCAGGCAAGTCAGCATCAATGGGGGCTACAAGCACAGGAGAAGCAGTTCTCTCAAGAAACTTGCGCCTTCCTCTCCCCCAATTCCAAATGTGTTATTGACATTAACATTGAAATCATTTCTGGAAATATCTTCTCACCCTTCCATACTGACCCCTTTTTGGTAGCAGTTAAAAACTCAGTAAAAATGAGCACATCTGAGTTAGTTGGCCAGCATTGATTAAGCACCTCCTATGTGCAGGCCTCTGTGCTAGGCACTGGGAAGGCAAAGAAAGGCAGAAGATAGTCCCTGCCCTCAAAGAGCTCACTGTCTAATGGGGGAAGAGAATGCCAGGAAGAAATGGGGGGAGGGGAGGGGTCCTGATGAAATCCAGAGGAGTCTAGGGAAAGGATAAACTGACTGCCTTGGGCACCCTTCTATGGGAGACTCTGAGAGGAACTGTCTGCTGCCCACCTTCCACTCTCTCCATTCTGAGGGAAAGAGGGATTGGCCAAGAAGTGCTCAGTGGGGGACTGTTTAGACCCCCTCTGTTCTCCTAGGGGGGAATGATATAGCTAGTGTATACTGCTGAGCCAGAAGGGGAGCAGACTGAATCTTTAATTTTGTTGATATAGGGAAGTATCCAGTGAGTATCTCCCCATGCAGCTCAGCACTGTGTGCATCTTGAGTGCTTGTCAGACTTGTCCAGGGTCTCACAGTCACTTTGAGTCAGACCAGAGGCAGGCGTTCTCTATCCAGCTGCTGCTCCTTACAGATAAGGCAATAGAAAATCATTGGAGGAGGGAGAGAGCCTGAGAGAATGGGGAGGAAGCCCCTGCCCTGAGCCTTGAAGGACCAAAGCCAGAAGGAAGTGCATTCCCCTCATTCCTGATCTCCCTGATGTGACTGAGCACCCAGTTGTTGTTGTAAGATCTTGTCCTCTTGACCGGAATCGAGCCTCTTGCCTCACTGTTCATTCTTGATGTTTCGGCTCATGCCGATAGGGGTTCATAGGAATTGTTCTTGCCCTCTGCATCCAGAGGGTGAGGCTTCCTGTAACATGACTTTGTCTTGGAAAACCTTCCACAGGAAGGTAATCATTTTAAATAGCCCATTACTTCATCTGGCCCTTCCTTTTAGGGTCAGATGCTTTGGGGAGACCACTTTCTGAGTGTTCTGTGCTCTTGTCCATGTCCAGGATTTTGGCCTCTATTGACTTTTAGCATCCAGTAGAGTCATTCCCCTGATTTAATTTACTTCAAAATTTTGTGTAGGTGTTCAGTCACATCCAACTCTTCATGACCCCATTGGGGGTTTTCTTGGCAAAGGTACCAGAGTAGTTTGCCATTTCCTTCTCCAACTCATTTTACAGATGAGGAAATTGAGGCAACCTGAGTTAAATGAATTGCTGAGGGTCACACAGCTTAGTGTCTGAGGCTTGATTTGAACTTGGGAAGATGAGTCTTCCTGACACCAGGGTATGCACTATAGCACCACCTACTGGCCTTTGCTTTAAACATATTCAATTCTAAAATAATTTATTATAAACACCTGTGTCCCTTGAACTCTCCCTGGGGTGGGGATGGAGGATAGTGATTATAACTCTCTTAAGGGACCCAGACCTTGCCTCCCAGGAGTTCTCAGTGGAGGTCGAGAAGCCAATGTCAAGTACTTGGACCCGAGAACAGTCTGTAAGAGGGAGGGAGAGTAAGTGATTGCTGCTGACCATTGAGCCTTGGGTGTGTACCCAGCAGCAGCCCCGACTTTCCTGCTCTGCGGTTGGACTGATCCCTGGCTGTCTTTGTTTGCACTGGCTGCTAATCCCTTAGGAAGGCTTATTTGCTGACCTGCCTGGTGAGCCGAGAAGCGGAAGGAAGCCCTAGAGGTAGAATCCTGAGAAGTTGCATTGAAGTTAAGGTAAGTCCTGCTTACCTGTGTGCCTGACCAAGCTACTGTTCCTTTTTCCCCCCATTGCCCACCCTGGAAGTTGTGACTTTGAGTCCAGACTGGCCAAGCAGCAGAGCGTTCCAGGTGGCTACTTTTGTGAACCATTAGCTTCTGGGCATCATGATAACTTAGAGCATCTGCGATGATTAAAAACAAAGCTTGGTGATTTATTTGTGACTTGGTGATTGTAACAGTGCCATGCGTGTTAAACAGTCCGTATTGCAGTTTGTGGAGCTGGGCTCTCCGTTTACAGGAAAGATAATTAGGAAGTGCTACGTTGGCAGTTAGTTTCCTTTGTAGCTTTGAAAATGGGGCTTTAACTGGATGGGCATAATTGCTTGTGTATTTCTATCTGCCAAGTGATTCTGAAACTACCTTGGCCGAGAGACCCTGTTTGGAGAAGTGGACAAAACCCTGGCCCTGGAGTTGGGAGGCCTGCCTCAGAATCCCATTGCAGACACTAGCTCTGTAACCAAGTCACTTAAATTCCCCAGGCCTCAATTTTGTCCTTGTTAGAATAAGAATTCTATATTTAAATCCACTCCCTTGGGATTATTGTGAAGAAACTGCTTTGTGGGCGCTAAAATGCTAAGTCAATCAACAGACATGCATTTATTAAGCACCTACTGTATTGTGTTCCAGCAGCTGGGTTAGGCACTGAGGGTATATAAAACCCCTGCCCTGGAGGTGCTTCCATTCTGCTAGGGGGGAGAGGGCAGCAGGGAATAATACCCAACTATCCAACTAAATGGTACTTTGTTGTGGGGTTCTACTAGTATCTGGGATGGGGGAAGTGGAATAAGTAAGAACCTAGACGTAGTCCTTGAGCCGAGCTTTGAAGGGACCCAAGACTTCTAAGAAGCCATGAAGTGGGGCGGGAGAGAGAGACAGCTAGGCAAAAAAACCCTAAAAAATAAAAAATAAAAACCAAGCTTGAAAAGAGTTAAAAAAAAAAAAGATAGCAAGTCAGCCAATTTGATTGGAACCTAGAGTATGTGAAGGGGAAGTGTGGATAATAAGCCTGGAAAGGTAACCCAGAGCCAGTCTGGGTTTTAAATGCCAGGCTGAGGAGTTTGTGTTTTATCTAAGAATTACTAGAGCTTTTTGGGTAGGAGAGTATTGTATTCGCATCTGTGCTCTTTGTAGTTGGTTGTATGTAGAGAATGGATTGGCAAGGGGAGAAATTTGAGGCGGGTTGCCTGTTGGGGGGCTTTTGCATGATCCAGGTGAGAAGGGATGAGGGCCTCAATCAGCACGTGGAGATGGAGAGAAGGGGACCAGATGGGAGGAAAGGGGGAGAGAAGAGTGAGTATCCAAGCTTTCACATCTGGCAGGAAGGAAGGGCAGGTGTTCGAGGGAAGTGGGGAAGAGGGATTTGGGGTGGAAAAGATAAGGAGTTCTGTTTGGCCATCAGTTTAATTTGAGGTGCCCATAGGCTTTTCATTGAATGGATGTTAGAGAGAGACTGAGATTAGGACTGCCTCTGTACATGTGGGCATCATCTGCAGAGAGATGGGAACTGAGGAGATCATTGAGAAAGGGCCCCTAGTGAGAAGAGATTCCAGAACAGAATCTTGGGGTATATATACACTCAGAGAAGGCTATAGGGCATGATTCAGGAAAACCCAGGAAGTGGGAGTATCCAAGAGGTCATCGGCAGTGTTATGTTCTACAGAGAGGTCAGCTGACAAAACACCACTGTTAAAGTTTTAGTGGAGTGGCTGGGTGGGTAGCTGGATTGCAAAAAGTTGAGGAATGAGTGAAAGGGACCATGAGTGTAGATGGCTTCCTTTAGGAGTTTGACTAGGAAAGAAAGAAAAGACTTAGGATGACATTCTGAGGCAATGGCAGGGTCAGAGGGATTTTCTTTTTTTAAGACTGGAGAGAATCTGGAAAAGAAGCAAAGATTGCTTGGACAGATTGAAAATTAGATAAGAGGATGATAGTGGGGTCAGTCTGCTGAAGGAGGTGGAAAAGGATGAGATCAAGGGGTTGATCTTGATGAGTACATCCATAAGCCATCCTGACATTGGAAAGCCTTGCTGGCATTTACTGTCTGTGCCACACAACTTGATGTCTATTATTCATTATGTTTCATGTGTAATAGCCTTAGTCTCCCAATGGGACTTTAAGCCCCTTGACCTGTTGTACTTTTCTGTATCCTCTATGGGGATATGGCAAGTACAGAGCTGAGGACAAGGCAAGATATTAATTAGGAGACTTGCTTTAGAACCTGAGCCTCCTCATTTCTCTCCCCTGTTTATTTGTTTGTTTTCCTGGATCTATGACTCCATGGAGGGAGCTCCAAGAGTGCCCACTGCCAGGGCAGTTCAGTGCCCTTCCTGCAGCTCCTAGTCATAGATAGTGGTTCAGGCACTGAGAGGTTTAGGGGCTTGCCAAAGTCACACAGCCAGTTTGTGTTATTGACTCTGGGTCTTCCCAACTTGGAGGACAGCTTTCTTGGAGGAGACATACTTTTCCCTGGGTTTCCTTGCAAGGGTCCTCATTTGTGAACCCTAAGAAGCAACTTTCCTTGTAGAGTAGTGGTAGACCCTGCTTGGACCACAGCAAAAGCTATAGGAGATAGGCCTTTCTAGGGTCTCAGCACATTGGTAGAAAAAGCACATGGAACCAATATATGATGAGTTCTAAAATGTTAAAAGTTGCTCAGTCGAAATGCCAGCCATTCAAAGAATTGGAAATTGAGAGGATGCCTGTCAATTGGGGAATGGCTGAACAAGTTGTGAAATATGAATGTAATGGAATACTATTGTGCTATAAGAAATGATGAGGAAGAGGACTTCAGAGAGGCCTGGAAAGACTTATATGAACTGATGCTGAGTGAAAGGAGCAGAACCAGGAGAACATTGTACACAGTAAAAGCCACATTGTGCAGTGACTGACTTTGATAGACTCAGCTCTTCTCAGCAGTGCAGTAGGGATCGAAGACAACTCCAAAAATCTCTGATAGAAAATGCTGTCCATGTCCAGAGAAAAGCAAATGGAATGCAAATGGAAACATACTTTTGTCTCTCTCTCTTTTGTTTTGTTTTGTTTCTTATTTCTCATGGTTCATCACATTGGTTCTAATTCTTTACCAAATGATTAATATGAAAATATATTTAATATAAATGTATGTGTAGAGCCTATATCAGATTGCATGCTGTCTTGGGGAGAGAAGTGGAGAAAATTTAAGACTTAAAAGCTTGTAGAAATGAATGTTGAAAACTAAAACTAAAAAATTAAAATTTTTTTTAAAATGCCAGCTGTTGAGGAAAAAGTGGGCTGTCCCCTCTCGCCTTCCCCAGAGATGCTGGTATGTGCCCTGATTATCCCCTTGCTCTCCACTGTGAACTCCAAGTTGCCCAGGCATGAAAATTGGTTCTGCCTCCAAGAGGGAAATATATAAGTGGATGCTGGTTAGGCGTCATGAACCCTTTGGGTTTTGGGGGTTTTTTTGAGGCAATATGGGTTAAGTGACTTGCCCAGAGTCACACAGCTGGTCAGTGTCTAAGGATGGATTTGAGCTCAAGTCCTTTTGACTTCAGGATCGGTTCTCTATCCACTGCAACAGCTGGCTGCCCCTATTACCTTTTGGTTATTGACCCTCCATTCTCTTGCGTCACCTGCTCTGCCCAACTCCTGATGACCTTTCAATCAGCCAGCATTTATTAAGTATCTACTATGTGCCAGACCGTGGGCCAAGCCTGGCCAGACTTAACCTTCCAGCCTGTCTGCTTTGCCCTTTCAGCGCTTTTGTACCTGTTGCTGTTTGTTCTTCATTCTCGAAGAGGACCATGACATCAGATAAGGTATCATGACATAGAAGTGAATTGGATTGAAGTGAGGCAGGGCTGTGCACAGTCACCAGCCTCACTTTCTCCTCCAGAGCCATCTGGGTCCAGTGGCTAGATATGAGTTAGGACAACTGGAGATGGCCCAGTAGGCAGTGGGAGACTTTGGCCTTTTCAGGCTAAGGTCTTTAAACAGGTCTCAGTTTGCCCATTCAGTAATTAAGCCTAGGTAAGAAATGAAGCAAAGGATGGCCTCTTTAAAATTAAAAAAATAAAATAAAAAAAATGGCTCTGGGAGGGGAAGACCCTCAGGGTTTGTGGTTCTCCTCTGACTCCTGTCCCAGCTCGTTGCCTAACCTGCCCTGGTTCTTCCTGACCTTTGATTCTTCTACTTTGGGATTCCTGCCCTTGGGCCTGGCTCCTGACCTACTGACTAGTCTGTCATGCCCTCAGCAGACATTCCCTATGATCTGTGCTGAGGATGAGGCCCAGGAGGGGAGGGGAAAAGGGCCCAGACTTCATCTGTCTGCAGCCATGGAGAGCTCCTGGAGCTCAGCCTCCCTTCTCTCTTGGCTTCCAGCATGTGGTCTCAGCTGATCTTCTGACCTTTCTGATGCCCTTGCATTTCCCCACGTCCCTACTTTTCCCTGCCCAATCCATGTCCCTTTGGCCCTTATTTGCAAGCTTAAACTGTCTCCTCTGTAAAGATGGTTTCTGATTCAAAATCACCAGCTCTGACTTCCTCTGAGCCTCTCCTCCAGCTGCACATAGGCCATTACCACCAATTCAGCCTGTCTGTATTACCTCAATCTGATCAGTCATCAAATTCTGCCCTCTCTTCCTTCCTAATGTCTTAAATCTGTCTCTACATCCCCACAGCCACTGCGCTACCCCTGCTCCTGTGTTAGCGGAGGCAGCAGTTTATCTGTGCTCTTTGTTTCCGGTCTCACACCCAAGATGCAGGATTACTCCCCCTAAAGGACATCTCTGATCTGATTGCTTTCTTACTAAAGGATTTATGGATTCCTGTTGCTTCTTAGATCAAACCCAGATTTGTCCGTCTGACATTCGGGGCTGCCCCCAGCTTACCTCCCCAACCTTATCTCCCTCTCTCTGCCCTCTGGGCTCAGCTCAGGCTGTTCCCATTGCCCTGCCCCACCCACCCACCCTGTCAGTTTCTATTTCTATACGTTTGCTTCTGTTATCCTTTGTTCCTGCAGTACCTTCCCTCCCTCCTTTCTGCTTACCCCCTTATCTTATCTCCTTCAGATTCCTCTGGAGCTTCTTCTTTCCACAAAGTGTTTGCTGACTCAGGCCAGGCTGCTGACCTTTGGACTGGGCTTGTGGGTATCATTCCCTGCTCTTCCAGATTGGCTTATAATTTGGATTTGTCGTGAACGTGCCCTTCTTTTCTGTTAGACTATCCATGCTGCCTCCCCTCCCCAGTGGCATGTTGGGGGCCCTCTCCCCTGGTCGCCTGGAAGTGTGATAGAAGGAAAGGGGCACGGAGCCAGGAGATTTGGCATCTGGAACCAGCTCAGACATCTCAAGCAAGTGATTTCCTCTCAACCTCGATTTCCCCATCATAAAATGGGGAAATCAAATGAGTAGGTGAGCAGTGGGGTTCCTTCAAGCTCTGCCATGCCTCTGTTTCAGTGTGTCTGTTTGCTATCTCTGGGACCTGCCTAGTTCAGGGGCCCTAAGTAGGTCAAAGAGCATATGGGAGATGCAGAAAGGCCTGTGTTTTCAAATGTGGCCAATGCTTGGCCCTGCTTTGCTTGCCTACACTAGAGGAAGTGGCTAGTGATGGAGAACTCCTAATTTAGGAGGCTATAGAGAAGCCAAACAGTGTAGAACTACTGTGATAACTTTCATATAGTCTTTGAAGAGAGAAGCTGTGCATGATGGAGGGTCCCAGTGTGATTGGTGATGTTTCTGTCCCTTTGGAGAAGGACATGTGCTTATTGATGTGTCCTGGCTATAAAGCTAAAACCCTCCCATGAGGCTGAGCTGATGCTTGTAGCTGAGCATGACATAGGGGGAGGGGGTCAAATACTTGTCTGACCAGGGCTTCCTTCTAAGATGCCTTAAGATGTCTCTTAGGAACTGAACTTCTCCTAGGCCTTGGGCTGCCTCCTCCAGGAGGGCCAGGTGAGGGTTGCAGCAGTCAGAGCCACCAAGGTGTTCAAGGTGTGGGCAGGGAGAAGTCTGCAAGGACTTGATACCCAGAGACCTCGAGGGATCACGGCCTGCTAGCCCTGTCCCTAACTGTTGCTTACGTGATTCCCTGTTCCTACGTCATGGCCTAGTGTTTGCATTGGGGTGGACAGAGAGCTAGGACTAGATTCTGGAAGACTTGAGTTCAAAGCCAGCTTCAGATACTTAGTAGCTGAGTGACTCTGGGCAAGTCACTTAACCTCTGCCTGCCTCAGTTTCCTCACCTATATAATGGTGTTAATACTAGCCCTTGCCTTTCAGAGTTGTTATGAGGAGCAAATGAGATAGTATTTGTAAAGTGTGTCCCAAAACTTAAAGCTCGAGAAATGGGAGTTATGATTCTTTAACTGTGATCATGTCGCCTTGTAAGCAGCTTTGTCCAGAGCCATGGAGTACCAATGAGAACTGTATTCAGTTCAGCAGGGAAGCTGGCCCCACATCCCCTTCAAAGCTCTGTCCTGGGAAATTTTCCACTCAGTCAACCACCAAACATTCATTAAGCACCTACTACTATATGCTGTGCACTGGGACTCCCAAAGTGAATAGGCCCTGCTCTCGGGGAGTTTAGACAATCATTCCAACCAGAGGGTTGGAAATCCCAAGCCAGAGATTGGCAGGGTGCTGTGTCTTCCTTGTGGTCTGGGAGGTGGACATTCTCTGGCCATTCTGAAGATCCTCCAACCCCAAGCCCTTCCCTTGCCTACCTCCTTAATCTGAGGCCCCTGATTGTTAGGAGGGAGCTGGTGTAATGTTAATTATGTTAATGAGAGTTAAAGATCTTCCCCACCCATTAATGAGCCTGCCCTTTAAGGGAAATTTTATTAGGGGAGATTTGTAGGAAGGCCAATACCTTTTGTTAATTTCTAATGCTGTAGTTCTCCAGGGTTGTGATGTGCTCTGGCTCTGAAAAATGTCTGTATACCCTGAGGTGAGATCTTGTTTTGGGGCTTATTCACTAGAAGTGTTTACCAAACCATACTGTGGGAAGCTGCTAAGGAGCCCCCAGCTTTGAAAACCCAGATGTTGGGTTGTTGCTTCTCTTTCTGATAACTATGTATGTAAGTAATGGTCAGACAGTTGTATCTGTTTGTTGATCTGTGATTATGTATCGCTTATGAGCAGACAATTGGAAGCCCTGTGTCTGTTGATCTTTTTTCTCTGTTTGTATTTTCTCTGAAGTTCAGGGTGCTAACTTTTTCCCCTGAACTAAGTGCTTGATCTATGTGCTTGATTAAAATAGATTGTTGCCCCCTCAAAAGTTGCTAGATTGTTGTCAGATTCCTTGTACCCCAGGCCTCCCTCTGGCCCAGGACATGTTTCCAGCTGTTTTTGGGGATGAATGGTCTGCCCTGCCACACCCTTTTTGTATGAGTCTGGTTCCACCCCATCCCACCTCACATTTGTTCTTCTGCTTTCCTGCCTTGACCCTTGCTTGCACAATCAGTCCCTTGCTTAAGTACCAGCTGCCTTTGTCCTCTGGGACACCCTCTGGCACCTGTGGCTGACCCTGCCCACCCACCTGCCTGCCTGCCACAAACTTCCCACCTCATTATCTTGGCCTATTCTGGGCCAATGAGATGGTAGAGGGGTTCCCTCTCTGGCATCTGAGCATACATTTTTTTGGGGGGGGGGGGAGTAAGATAGGGGAGAAGGGGAATATTTTATTTTCAGACCTGAAATTGAAGCCATCTTGATGGGCATAAACAAGCCAGGTATTACACAGAAAGGCAGGCCCCCAGCACTGGTAGTAAGGCATTAGGGCTCTCTTTCTGGCCTCCCTTGCCAAACCTTTTCTCAGGCCTAGGCTGTGACTTGGCCACCATCTGGTACTATGAGAATGACTGAGCAGTCTAAATGGCACTGGGAAATAGCCCAGCAGCCTGGTTGTAATCAAAGCTTAATTATCTGTGCCTAAGATGAAGGCAACTGTTGGTTCTCATTTGAGCTGAAATCTGCAGATACCTGATCCCCACCAAGGGCCGGAGCCCGGTCAGCTTTGACCCTCCCTACCTTTAGCACATGGGGAAGACTGGCAGAACTGAACGAGGTAGATACTGCCCCTTAAGTCCCTATTTCGCCAACTTTAACTGGAACTGGATTTGGGAGAAACTATTAACAGAAACCAGAGTTGTTCAGTTTTGGCTGGGCTGGGGTGAGGGTGCACTCCTTGAAGGTTGTGTTTGCCACCCATGCAAGACATCAGAATGAGGGAATGACACAAGAGGCAAGGTTTCCTCAGATTACTTGTCTGGTTTTGTTTAGAAGATTGGCTTGCTCAGAATATTTGGTGTTTCTCTACGAACAGAGGGCAAGTCCAAGTTACCTAGGTTCTGGGAGGCCTTGACTGGCAACGGTCCCTGGCTAGGGGCTGCTTCTCTTAGCTCAGGGTCTCACCTGCAGGAGTCTACCACTGAGGACCAGGGGCCTGAGCCAGAGATCCTAGGTTCTTAACTTGTGACAGCCGTGCTCTCCAGAGGCTCCTTTCCATTCTCCGTTAGTGTCTTACCTCTCCTCCTAAGTTCTGCTTCTGATCCTTGACCCTTCCGTGCTTCCCCAGATGGCATGGATGGCCTGGCTCTGGTCTTTGGGATCTTTGTAGCTTGTAGGAACTTCAACCCCACTCGTTTCAGAACTAGGAGAAGGTTTTCCTCTCTCTTACCTGCCCCTTAAAGGCTAGACTCTGTGCTAGACTTCAGGTCCCAGAAGATGATAAGACTAAGGTAGTGCATTGCTGGGCATGATCTCTGCCCTGCAGAGCTGCTCAGCATTGCTGCAGATGGATGGGAAAGCCAAGTCAGAGCAAACTAATGGATGGCATACCTTTAAATGTCAGGGATGGTATGGGGTGAGCAGAGGAACTGCAAGGACAAATGCACAGTTGTAGGTCTGCAGAGATTAACCTGCTGGGCCACTGAGGAAGACGGAGAGCCAGATATGGAAGTGACAGAGTGGTTTTTTCAATCCTAGAAAGGATGACAAAGCCCTGCCAGTTGGCTCCTAGGCCAAGGCAGTGATGCTGCTACAGAGGGCCCGAACCCCAGACTCTGTTACCCCTGGCTAGTTCCCAGATGTTGGGGGGAGAGCCAGGAAGAGGGAACTCTCTCCCTGTCAGTCTCAGGGAAACAGTGAGCCCAGGGGCTTAGTCTTGGCCTAGACAAGTACCTCATGATGTATACCAGATATTGACCCCTGGGTATATGCAATAAGGGAAGAAAATGTTTGCCCAGCCAATTGCCTGTGATATTGAGTTCTCTGGAGTTGAGTGAATGGCTCTGTAGTTTTCAGTGGAGGTGCTGGGAAAGATGGCAGAGTCTTGGCCTGGGAATGGGGGGAGGCCTGCGCCAGAATCTCCCTTTGGATGCTCACTGGCTCTAGCCCTGGGGCTTCACCACTTCATCTCTGAACCCCAGTGGTCCCATCTGAAAACAGAGGGTAGTAATGCCTCAGTCCTCTCTACCCTGAAGGTTTGTAGCAGATGTGTTGGCAAAGCCCTCAGGTGCTCTCTGCATACTGGTGCCCCACTGGCCCCCAAGAGAGATTGGAGGCAGAGAGGAGGGCAGCCTGTCAAGTCAGCTCCACCCCACCATAGCACCCCAGGACTCCTCAAGTATAAACATCTTTTCTGGCATGTCTCTGCCAATCTCGCACAGCAGATGAGGTATTTCTCAGTCATTTCTTGTGGGCCTCAACCTGTGCCAAGGTGCTGTGGGTAAGATACATGTAAAAGAAGACATGGCCCTGCTTTCAGAGACTTTACAGTCTAGCTGTGTCTAAGGAGACAGAAAAGAAATTGCTAAACCGTTTGATGCAATAGACACTTAAAGGAGAGAGTGGGCAGCAGAGAGTTCTGGGTGAGGTGGACTGACCCTGAGCCAGCATGTGGAGAAAGAGGAAGATCTGGTGAAGCCCAGGGGAGAGGGCCTGCCAGGCAGGGAGCACAGCTTAAGCAAAGGCCTGGGGGTGGAAAGAGAGTAGACAGCTTCTGCTGGAGCAGGGAGCAGAGAGGTGGAGTCTGCGTCAGTGCCAAGCAAAAGAGAGTGAGTTTCATGCCATAGGAAGCAGGCCATCCCAAAGAGCATTTTTTTGAGTAGAGGAGTGGCATGATGAAAACTTTGCATGAGGCTCTCTCGTTCCATCTGGCTGCAGGAGAGATTAGAGGAGATAGATTGTACCTGAGACACCAACTCAGAGGTGCTCGCCAGCCATCCAGGTAGGGGGCGGCCCCTGCAGTGGGCAGAGTGTGGGGTCTGGAGGGCTAGGACTGAGTCTCAGATCCTACATCTGCCACTACTAGCTGTGGGACCTTGGATCAGTTTCTCCTGGGCTTTGGACAATCATCCCTCCTCGACATGTGTGATCTGGAAGACCTTGGGAAAATCTCTTCTCTTTCCTGAGCCTCAGTACCCTTTTAGAAAGTTGCACAGCTCCAGAGGAACGACTGAGAAAATGCACATTTCTGGACATGGCTGGTGTGTGGCCTTGCGTTGTTTGACTAAGCTCGTTACAAGGACTTGGCTTTTCCATTCTTTTTTTTCTTTTTCTTTAAAAGTAGGGTGAGAAAAAGGGAACTAACTACATTTGGGAGCGGGGGAAGAAAGAAGGTCACTGAAGCATTTAAAAGAGAGTGCACAGAGAAGAGCAGAAGGGAACACAGACAAGCAGGCCGCTGTGAGAGTGACATGTTGCATTTACTCTGTACTTTTTTTTAAAGCATGTTGGAGACATAGAATTTCTTGTATAGTCCTCTTTTTTTCGTTCTACTTTGTATGTGAAGTATGCATTTAAAGTGCAAAACTAAAAAAATTACAAAGCAGAAAGATAAAACAAAGGTGTTAAATTAGCTGCCAGTGCTCCTTCCACTGTAGAGCTGTGACTCTGATATTTGGTCTTCATTTTTCTCCTTTGTAAAATTAGACATTTTAAAATTAGGAAATTTAAAAAAATTTGTTTTGGAGGCAGGAAGGCAAGGCAATTGGGATTAATTGACTTGCCCAGAGTCACACAGCTAATACGTGTCAAGTGTTTGAGCCCAAACTGGAACTCGGGTCCTCCTGACTCCAGGGCCAGTGCTCTCTCCACTTAGCTGCTCCAGAAAATTAAAATGTCAAATTAGAAAAATGAGTAATACTTGAACCTAGAACTAAATACCATGATAGCCATGTTCCAGCACAGCTAGGCTGGTGTTGTCCAAGGTCATACAGATGGCCACAACACTAAGATTTGAGCCCAGACGCTGGCAATCCAGGTCTCTTTGCCCAGCCACACATTACCCAGCAGCTTATCGTGGTAATGGCCTGGCATCATTTGCACTATATTAACTCTTGTACCACTACATCCCTGGATGTCTTCCAGAAACTTCCAAGCCGTCTGATCAGCCTGCTCTAGTCCATTGGACTCACATATGGTGTTGGGGAGCCCAGTCAGGGGTCTGTGCTCACCACTGTTTCTTGTTTTCTCCCTCTGGTTATTTTGCCCTTTCTTGGTCTGACACTTTCTTCCCTGTCTTGTTCCCTCAATTTGGGGGGATAAGCAAATTCCAAAGAAGTTGATCCCTGGGACTAAAATTCTGCAGAATTGTTGGGAGATGCTTACGAATGGAGTTCTGAAGATGAAGAGAAATAATTCAAATAGAAGAACACTGGGCTTTCTTTGAATGGGAGAAAAGCTAAGTGCTTTACAAACATTGGCTCAGTCAGTCAGATTGTATGGATGCAGATTTTTTGAAAGCCTAGAAGCTGGAACCAAGGCCAGCTAACAAGAGGATGAACCTGAGCCTGGCCTGGTCCTGTAAAGAGCATCAGGGATGCAACATCTCAAAGGAAGATGGGATTGGGTAGGGTGAGCTGAGGATAACAAGTGTGAGGAGGTTAGTCCTATGGAGAGGGAAAAGGATCAGGGAAGGGCTGGGACCTTCCTTTGGTTGGATAGGACAACTAAGAGAAGACAGAATGGCTTGATTCCTAATTTGCTTTCCTCCCCTCTATGAAGGAGAAGGACCTTTCCCCCATAAGGGGCAGGACCAAAATGGCTGGTGGGCTGTTGACAGGTGGAGCTGTTCACTTGGGCCAGGTGGGCGGGAGCTGGCAGATGGGATGACTGGGCCACTGACCACCATCTTGGAAAGGTCATGGAAAGAATGGGGAAGCAACCACAAGCCTGGAAAAAGGACAATGTCCCAAACCTCAAAACGAGAGAGAACAGAGTGTGGAAAGTTTAGGCCAGTAAACTTAAATTTGGTGAAGATCTGTAAAGATAAGGGTGGCCTCATGTGGAGAGGGAAGCAGTGATTACAGAGATAACTGGGCTTCATCAGCGCTGGAGAACCCTCATTGCTACTTGTGACAGAGCTTCTCAATGCATGGGTGGGGGAATACTGTACATCCTGGTGGCTTAGGTTTTTGGAAGGATTTTTATGACATGCCTAGAACCTCTTATGGAGCAGATGAGTAGAGAGGTGGATGAAAGAGTGTTTTTGATAGATTTAGGACTAGTTGGATGGCCAGATGCCCTTTGTTCATGTTTCAAGGTCAACGTGGCAGGAAGTCTCCAGGGAAGGACCACAGGGATCTGTGCTTCAGTGACTTTTACAAATATCCTCAACTATTACAGAGTAAAATTATTACAGATATTACAAAAGAGGCATGCTCCTCAGATATGCAGGTGGCACAGAGCTCAGAGGGATGGTTGAAGATCCTTGGCATTGGGCTGAATCTAAGAAGAATTCACCAGGGAGGAATGTAGTCTTTTGCTTGGATACAGAAATCAGTTTCACAGGTACAGTATGGGGCAGCCCTAAGTAGCGGTTTGTCTGAAGAAGACCTGGAGGTTTTAGCAGACCACAAATTCAGTGAGTCAGCAGTATGATGGGGCCACCAGAACAGCAAATGTCATCTTGGGCTACCATTAGAAAGGCGGAGACTCCAAGAGTAAAGACATTGATGGTGATGAAGGAGCTTGAGTTCATGACACGTATGGGTCAGTTGAAGAAATAGAAGATGTCTATTCTGAAAGAGAGCAGACTTGGGGCACGTGATGCAGTCATTTTCTTGGAGTGTCAGAAGGGTTGTGAAATAAGAGGCATGAGCTATGGTCTGCTTCTCCCTGGAGGGCAGAACTGACTGCAGAGAGCCAGCCTGATTACTTGGGCTCTGTCATTGTGCAGATCCGTTGGGTGTGAGTTAAACTCTTAAAGAGAAACAGCTTTGTGGGCACTGGGTAGAGGGGCCTGTGGCAAGACTTTAGGAAGTTGTTATTACACACCCTACTTGCAAAGGTGTTCCCACAGCAGCATGATGAGATACCTGTCATAGTCATACTAGGCATGGAAGGTCAGCATGGGTTTCCCAGGCCATGTCTGCCCAGGGTCAGTACCCCCTTTTTCTGTAGACTCTTCCTTTGCTGCATTCCATCCTCATGACTTGGCCATGTTCCTCATCTACCTTTTTTTCCGTGAGCTCTAATGCCACAGTCTTTTTGCTACTGTCTACATCTGTATGCTATGGATCGGCTCTGTGGCTGTTCTTAGCTTTGGACCCCTTCCTTCAAAGGGCCCTGAGTTCAAGTTGGGAAGTTTGCCCAGTAGTCTTATCTGAGGAGGACCAGGGAAAGACACCTATCTTTCCTGGGTGGCCAGCCTGGGAGCACCTCTCTCCCAGATTCCTACTACCGCCCCCCCCCCCCATCTCCTTTGTGGCCTGGGCAAGGACAAGGAACAGCCCCATCTAGAATTGTAGAACATCAGAGCTAGAGCTCATTCCCTTATGAATGAGAGGGAGAAGAAATGAAAAGCCCAGTGTCCTGCAACCACTCAGTGGCTGACCTGAGACTAGAGCCTACAGGTCCTGAAAGAGATCTGGGGGCGCTAGTGGCCTGCCAACTGAATAGATGTTATCACTGTGATTTGGCAGCCCAAAAAGCTAATAGCTTCCTGGGCTACACTGAGGCAAAGCTTCTAAGAGGAAGGAGGAGATAATTCTGCTCTACTGTGACCTGGGAAGACCACCATGGGAGTAAACTAAAGAGGGTCTCAGGATGGTGAGTGAACAAAGGAACTAAAAGATACTTAAGCTTACGTTGTAGCTGACACTGTGCTTAACACTGGGCCTACAAGGATAAAAGTCAGGCCCTGAACTCTGGGAGCTTATGTTATAGTGGAGGAGACAGCACCTCGGGGTGGGGGGTTTGATCTGGGAAGTTCCAGGGATGGCAGGTAGGGTCACAGAGCACTCAGTTGAGTCACCCTTTCTGGACACAGTTGTAGGGCCAATGGGAGGGCAAGATTACACACATAAGCTTACCAGGAAAATCGAGCCACTATGGCTGGGTAGCTTGGGCTGAGCTCTCCCCAATCAGAGCGGGAGAATCCATGTCACTGGAAGAACAGAAGGAATTAGGCCGAAGAGGGATGTGAGAGCCTGACCTTGTCCAGCTTTCCCTTACAGGGCAGATGGAGGAGCAGAGTGGGAGAAGGTGCACAGGTGTAGGCTGGATAGGAGGCCAGACTTGACAGCAGGAGCTGGGCTGCCTTGGAAGGTATTGTCACAGCTTTTCTCACTGGAACAGAGGCTGGATGGCTGTCTATCTGGCAGGTTGGATTGGGCATTCTCTTTCAGATGGAAATTGGGTTGGGAGACTCTTGACTGAGGTCATCCAGTGGTTCTGGCTCTGTCAGGCCTGACCCAGTCATCTGGAGAGAACTGCAGAAATATCTTAGGCCCAGGACAGGATGCCCAGTGGCATGGAGCGTGGTGGGGTTGCTGAGACCCAGCATCCTGACTCAGCTTTTTGGAGTACTATGCCAACTCAGCAGATGCAGGCCTTATTTCCTCTTCTTATGCCGCTGGCATTCTAGTACAGGGAAAGTCCTGCTCAGGGACCAGGGCACGTAGATGATGGCTGAGCTGAGTGCATAGGGAAAACCTGAGACGCCACGTCTGACAAAGAGGGCAGTGCCAGGAAGTGGCAGACCTTGGAGATGAAGGGGTCAGGCACTGAATTTGTTTCTGGGTTGACCCTTCGTTGTAGTATTCAATAATAATAGCTAAAGTTTATATGTTAGAGGCAGCTGGATGGAGCAGTGGATAGAGCGGTGGACTGGGAGAAGACTGGAATTCTGGGAGACCAGCCTCAGATAGTTATTAACAAGTCTGCCTCAGTTTCCTCAACTGTAAAATGGGGATAAATAATGGGAATTTAGCACCTACCTTCCACGGTTGTGAGGCTCAAATGAGTTCACAGTGATAAAGTGCCCAGCACAGTTCCTGTCACATGGGAAGTGTTATAGAATGTTGGTTATCATCATGATAATATTAACACATAGTAAATCAGACACTTAATACCATACTTTTTATTCATTCAGATATTATGTTCCTGTGACCTTAGAGAAGTCAGCAAAATCTGAACCTAATTGGACTATAGAGTAAAACAATTTCCTGTTATCTTCAGGGCCTGTGATGCTTCAGGCTAGTCACTGTTCGGAGGGATGGGGTGGTAGGTGGAGGAGTCGGTCAGAGAGAAGGGTAGACAGTAGGAAGAGGATAACTGAGCTGTGCCCCTCTGTCCCTGGTCCCCAGGCCAAGCTGGTCCCGTCCCCATACCCAGCTATGCCCCAGTCCCCAAGCTGAGCTGCACCCCTGTCCCCTGTCTCTGTACCCAGCTGCTTCCCGATTCCCAGGCTGAGCTGGACCCTTATCCCCATGTTCTGCTGTGCCCCTGTCCCTGCCCTCAGCTGCACCTTGGTCCCCATACCCAGCTGTGTCCCCATGCTCTGCTGCACCCTGTCCCCAGGCTTTGTTGGCCAGGGCCAGCCCCAGCAGAGGAGGCAGGGAGGAAGCTGGGCTTCCCAGGGTTGGTTGCTGTCATTAGCTGAGTTACCTCTAAGAGCTCATTTAGCCCCAAAAATGCTGCAGATGCTGAGAGAGGGATGGGGATAATGACCAGCCACAGTGAACCTATTTTTTTTTTTTTTTTTGCCACCTAGGCAAAAATGCCGCCAGTTTGGAGAGTTTCCTAATTAGGGAGCAGGTCAGGAAGGTTCTTCATTTTAAATATTTAATGACTTTGTTCATTGAAGCCAGGCTCCAAGGAGATTGAAAGGGGAAACTCCAGCCATACAGAGCCATTGGGACCTGTGTAATGGGAGGCCCTCTCAGCTTTGTCTAGTTTGTGTGGGTTTCTCAGCTATAAAGAGAGAAGACAGAATGTCTCTTCCCTCCCAGCTCAAGAAAAGCAAGCAGGGCCCCAGCTGATTCTGACAGCCACTTGGAGAAGGGCTGATCCCCTGGGGAGACTCACCCAGCAGTCCTTCCCTTGTAGGTCGAGTATTTGGGGTTGGTGGCTCATGGTTTTCCCTGATTCTCTGGCTTTAGGGCTGGCCTGAGGCCTCCACTGGGTACCAACCACCTGGGATGACCATAGGCCCTGACTTTGGAGGGGTCAGCTATCAACTAACTCCCTCCTTCATCTACCCTGGCTTAATTTCAGCAGGGCCACTAGGGAGACTTCCCTCAGGATATCAGATTGCTTCTTGAGCCCAGGGCAGGCTTGCTAAGACACAGCTCTAAGAACACAACTGTCCTCTCTTCACTCTCAGGTAGCCAGCCAGGTTCCACCTAAGGCAAGTCAACCCCACCCCTGCTCCAAGCTGGGCTGCTTGAAAGGTGCCAAGCCAGCTACTGAAAGGTGATACTTCACTGGGGGAGTCCCTGCTAGCAGAGCTGCCATGCCCAGGAGACCTTCCCGCAGTTTTTCTCCACTTCAGCTCAACCCTGGTCTCCCCAACCCCTCAACTTCCTAACTTCCGGCCTGGTAGATGAGCACACTGACCTTGTATCCCTGCAGTCGGCCTCTCCCACTCCTGGTCTAGCCTTTCCCTGTCTTCTCCCTCTTCCTTGTTTTGGAATTCCAGGCATTGATACCAGCTCCCCTTGCTTTGTCTGCATGTGCTTTGAAGGCCCCAGTTGGCTACTTTATGTACGTCTGACCCTTCCATTTGGGTCAGGCTGCTCCTCTGTACTGACTACTACCTGCTAGCCTGACTTTATTGGGCCCTGCCTTGGAGGCAAGTTCCAGGGTTCCAGGGCCCAATGAGTCCTGGGCCAAAGGAGACTGAGTGAGCCAAGGGTCAAAGTGGTTCCTTGAGGCTGGAAGGGAGAGGGGTAGGGACAGACAAGAACAATGTCTGGGCTTCTGACTTCAGGTGGGGGCTGTGCAGGTCCTTGGGGATGTGACTGTCACTATACAAGTAGGAAGTCCTCTTCTTTCCTGTGGAATTAAGGGCCAGATGAGTATGAGTTGCCAAGTTTGGGCCACTTGGCAGATGGCTGGAAGGCATAGCTTGACCAGCCTCGGTAAGACTGTTCTTTGTAGAGATTTAGGTTGAGGCCTGGACAGGCAGGGGTCTTGTAATGCCCAGGAGCTCTCCCTAAGGGCCTCATATGGGTATCTTTGCTGGCTAGGCTGGCTGCTGTGGCCTGGGACCCAGGTTTCCTACACCACCTCTTGCCTAGCCCCTTTGATCTTTCTCTCCCGGGTTCTTCACATCAATCATGCCTGGTCCCGATGGCTCTGGGGAGAGCCTGTTGGGGTGCCTGTCACTTTAAATACCAGTGCCTGTTTTCTCTGGCTGTACTAAGTGACAGCTGGAGAGGGTGGGGAGAAAGAAAGGGGAGGCATGAGCAGGACTGGATCTGTGCCTGCCTGCGGGCACAGCTCAGCTCCGTTCTTGGCCCTTCATGGACTGCATCTGTGTGGGCTGGTCAGCACTGCCAGCGCCCTGTCTGGGGGGCAAGGTCGCAGATGGGACTTGGTCTGGGCACTGGTGGGCATTGAAATGGGGGCTGGCTGCCCTGCCCTACCTGGTCTAGGAAGTGTGTGGGGGCAAGGGGCTGGCCTCTTTCCTGGGATTGCTTTCCTGCCAAGAAGGAGGGCACGCCTCCCAGGAGCCTGGGTTGGCCTGGGGGGCACCCACCTACTTCCTTTGTCCTGTACATTGGGGCAGGTGGGCTCTTAGAGCCAGACCCCCAGAACTGAATCCTTCTCCTCCCTCAGCCTCCCATCTGCCACCATCTGCCCAAAAGTGGGTGGTGGTAGTGAACCCTGGAGGTTTCTGTCCAGTGGGGTCGATGCCAACCCTGGGAACAGAACCTTGACCCTCCCCCAACTTCATTGTGTTTCCTTCCCTGGCAAGACCCAAGATGTGGGATGCTGAAGTGGTGTCGAGGCAGGTTTTGCTGTGGCAGCTCCTAAGGGAGAAGTGAGCAGATTCCTTGGTCCTTTGGCTGGTCTTCTGAAAAAGTGGGAGGGAGCAAGTGTTTCCTGGAGAAGGGTCCTTTTGCCACCTGGAGACCTGAGGCTTGGGTGCTCCCTGGCTGACTACTGCCTGTCCAGAGCCTCCGGAAATATGCGGTCACCTGACTTCTGACAGGTAAGGGAGCTCTGCAGGCTGAGCTTTCCTGGATACAGACTGCCACATGCAGCTGCCCTGGCTTTTGCAGGAGCATTTTGACTCTTTTCTCTTCTCATCCTGACCTTAAGGCTTAGGGAGGGGAGGGATGAATGAGGCCAGGGGTGGGCCTCTGGGCTAGGCTATCTGGATTCTAGTGACTTCCCTCCTTTGGAGGTCCCTTGCACCTAGGATGTGCTTAATTAGCATTTAATGAATTAAACTGGATTCGCTGTCCAAACGTTACACTTCGACTGCTGCCCCAAGTGGGGAAAAACTGAGTCGGGGCTCAGGGAGGCTGGACCTTGGCTGCCTCTGGGGGATTTCTGTGTGCTGCAATGTCCTAGGTCAGACAGAAGGCTGATGTGAGGAGGCTGCCACTCAGGCAGGCCAGGATCCACTGCCCCAGGAAGTAACAGGGCAGGGAGAAAGAGATGCAAGGTCACCTGTGGGGGGGGAAAGAGAGAGAGAGAGAGAGGGGGAGAGCAGCCAGCCAACAGCCCAGCAATTGGCTGCAGGAATGAGAGGAAGAGACTGTGGATCTCCATGGAGACAGCCTGCAGGTAGCTATTGGCCAGGTGGATTCCATTCAGTTTACTTCTGGAAGCCCTGATTGGATGGATGAAGCTGTTGTAGTCAGACCTTTCCCTGAGCAGGAAGAGCAGGTCCCTGGTCCTAGTTCAGACTCACGCTCATTCTCATGCACATTAGCATACTGGGAATGTGGGCCACTGAGACCTCTCTCCAGAAAAGCAGACCCCCTTCAAACTAGCTATACAAAGGCTCAATCACCATATATGCAGTCTCAGATGACCTTGATATGGAGGAGATGCCCACTTTCCCTTCTGGGGAGTTTAGGGGCTTAGTGCCCAGGGGGCAGAGCTGGAGACTTGATGGCAGAGGGTGGGGGTAAAGGACCATGCTGCTTCCACCTAAACTAGTTTTGTGGCTTTAGTGATGGCCTATAGACATGCCTTTTAGGACCTGCTCTGATGTCAGCCTTGTGGTTTGCTGACTGATACTGCCTTAGGGCACTGGTAACCTGTGACCCAGGGGTTCCTATGACATCTGCAGCCTGGAGGCTCTGTCATCCGGGTGACCCTGCTTTCCAGAGGCAGACCTTGAGCTTATGGGACTCCAGTCACTCCAGCCCCATTGGTCTTGGCGTGGGCTAACCAGAGGCCTTTCTAGAGTGGCCCACGAAGTTAATAGAGGTTTAAAGACAGTGACCATATGGAAGAATTTGGTGACCTGGATCTTCCTGCACCCGGGTCAGGGGAGGGTTTTTCTCTTAAAAAAAACATTTAGCATGTGTCCTAGAAGAGTCATTATCTTCCTGGGTTACTCCCCTCTCGCCACTCAGGTTTTCATCACAGAAGGCTTGACAAAGTGTGTCTCTCATGGCATCATCAGCGTTGGCTGTGGGACCTCCACTTTCCTCTGTCTACCTGCCCTGCATCTACACAATCTAATACCTGTTCCCCAGGCCAAAGCAGTTGGGGAGGGTTGCTGTTTCCTGGGTTGATCTGACCATGTGTCAGTGGAGTCAGCTAATCCCATAGAACTTTGTCCTGATCCTGTTGTGGAGGTGGGGAAGGGGTTGGTAGAAGGTAGTGGCCCCTTTGTTGTCCTGTAGGAGGATTGAGTTTGTTGCATTTTTCCACAGTCCCATTGTCAGCTGGAGAGTAATGGTGCCCTGTATTAGCTGTTCTAGGCAGGTAGGAGAATCAGGGGCCTGTCAGGGACTGCAGAGATTCACTCCAAGACCGTTCTTGCTCAGTGAGGCCTGGGTCAGACCTGGGCACTGTACAGAGCACAAGCCAGAAGCCTTCTGGGAGTCCTGACATGGGGGATGAGTCCCCACTGAGCCTTGTGCTGAGAAATGTGCCTAAGAGAGAGGCCTCTGACCTTGCTTCTTTCTGCTGGGCTGACTTCTGGGCTAGTTCTTGCCTTTTCCTTTGACAAGTCCTGGTGCTGGAGGGTAAAGGGCAGAATCCAGGGCTCTCTGGGACTGGGGATAGCCATCAGCTCACTTGGCGGCCTGATTCTCAATACCATCTCAGGTGCCAAGTCTTATATTCAACTTCAAGCTTACAACCAGACTTGGGGTGGAAACGGCGGGGTCCCTTCCCAAGGCCATTTCTTGAAAAGGCTCTCTTGTCTAAGTGGAGGCATCAAAGGGGCCTGTTGGGGCTGGAACTTCATGAGGTGGGCCCCTCATAGCCATTGAATAGGGTTTGGGAGAAAAGGTGGGTGTATGAGGACATAGGCAAGCAAAGTAGGCAGTGGATCCCGGCCTGCCTGAGTGGCAGCCTCCTCACATCAGCCTTCTGTCTGACCCAGGACATTGCAGCACACAGAAATCCCCCAGAGGCAGCCAAGGTCCAGCCTCCCTGAGCCCCAACTCAGTTTTTACCCACTTGGGGCAGCAGTCGAAGTGTAATGTTTGGACCTTACAAGGCTACCATTTTAGGTACCCTGCAGGAGAGAAGCCAATAAGGGCAGATCACTGGTGAACTCTAAAGTCATTTGGAGAAGCCTCTCCCCAACCTGCCCCAGGGACACCCCGAGAAAGCTGCCCCAGTTGGATCTTCTGGTTCTGACTCTTTTCTCACCTTTTCCATGAGGGCCAGATCACACCAATAACCCCTCTATAAGGCTTTTGGATGGTCCCTTCAGTCTACGTGCCCACTGCCCTAGCCAGGCCCACATCACTTCTAGCCCAGATCAGCATCACAGATTGCCACCACTGAGTTACTGCTGTGCTGCTACATCTGCACGCTCCAATCAGCTGAGAAGTTCATCGGGGAATTCCCTCCATGACACAGTAGAACAAGGCAGCTGTCCACAATGCCTGGTTGTGGCTGAGAAGCTCAATGTTCAGGGCCAAGCCGGTCATCAGTCTCCAGCTAAGTGGACAGACCCAAAGCCTTCCTAGCTGCCAAGATAAGCAACTTCAAGCCCTCTTGTTTTACAGATAAGGAAACTGAGGCTCAGAAATATTGAGGGACTGGCCCACAGTCCTAGTACCTCTGCCCCCAGGTCATTCGCCTCCAAAGGCAGCTCTCTTTTCAAAGTACTATGCCCTGCTAGCACAGGGTCACCAGGGTGCCAAGAGGAGGTACATTATAACAAGCACATAATGGTGACAGCCCATATCTGCATGGTATTTTACAGACAGTAAAGTGCTTTAGGTAGAGTACCACCTCTGTCCAGTTCAGGATGGAAACATCGATCTGTGTACATGATATTCTGCCCTCTTGTCCACAACCTCTCTGCTGTGAGGCATTCCCGTTTGTTGTGGTCTCTGTCTGTTTTCACTGTGGGGGATGAGAATCATCAGTTGTTTCTTACTAATAGGGATTTATTTGTACCATATGGATGTGCGGCCATTTAGAGTTCATAGTTCTGACTTAAAAACTGGTTTGCCTCCTTAGACCCTTTAGCTGATAAGGAATGCCTTTGGTGCCAAAGACTTGGGTCAGTCTGCTCCAGGAGTGGGAGATCAGACCCTTTGTTCGTGGTTCTGGGTACAAACGTCTCTCACTTGATGATTTCTCTCCCAATTCAATTTCCAGTGATGTTTATGCGGGAGGAATGGTTTATGACTGTAGAGCATTCAGGTCACCTGCAGGCAAGCATTATGGGTTTGGGTTGGTTATTTTTATTTGGCAGGAGAAAGAGACTCAGAGCAACTTGGCATAAGGATGTTTGAGCTTCAGGAGAGCCAGGAGGTCAGAGCTGCCTGAGATTTAGTCTCTGAGCTCTCATTGGGGGTACAATCATGGGCATGAATTGCAATCCTGGCAGGTTGGCATGGCCTGAGCAGGGCAGGGGGTTGGGTGCAGGCTGGGTACTAAGCTGGGGGTGGGGCCAGGCTTGGAGTAGAGCCACTGGCCAGTCCATTGTGCTGACTGGGCCCAGCTTCAGTGTTGTCTTCTCCACGAAGGTTTCACTAATAGCCCAACTCTCACCATACTGCACTTTGCTTGTGTCTCTGAGAACATCCTACTCAGAGCGACTGTCTGGCTCCATCACTGGACTCTGATGAAGGAACATTACTGCTGACCCTTCCCACACAGTCAGCATGCATAGAGTCAGGAGGCTCTTGCATGCTCCCCTCTGACCTCCTGATGAGAGGCCCAAGCAGGGACACAGTGGCACTGGGGGCTAACAGTGGCCTGACATTCTAACATGCTAGGCAGACATGGCACTGGGGGGTGGAGTGGGGAGAGGGTGGTGGACCCCGACCTGGGGATGCTTCCTGGCAGCTCCTGGAATTAAAGGGGAGGGGACCTCAGGAGAACCCCATTCTCAGCCATCTTTCCCTTTACCTGGACATGGTGTTCCTTCATCTTTGTCCCCTGGGAGAAAAGTAGTGCACCATGGATAGAGCGTTAGCCTTACAGTCAAGATTATCTTGGTTCAAATCCAGCATCTGACGTCAGCTGTGTGACCCTGGGCAAGTTACCTAGCTTCTCTGTTTCTTCATCTGTAAAATGCTTGTGGCTTTAAACCTATGACCCCTTCATACATCTCCTCCGTGGTCCCTTCCAGGCCTAGTATAAGCTGGCAGGCAGTGGGCTGGGGAGTCCAGAAAGATGTACAGAAATACGTATTTGGCCTAGGAAGTTTGAGAGGAGAAGGATGCATTCCAAGTATCTGAGGTCTTTTGTAACAGTGGGCCAAAAATAGAAAGGGGGAAATTCCTATGGCATCATTGTCCCCTTTTGGGGTGGGCCAGCTGTTAGCTGGCACGGACATTTTGTTCATGCAGGACCAGACATGCCTGGCTAGTCAGATGAGGTGTTGCTACTGCTCCTGGCCAAGGGCACCAGGAGGCCCAGTCCTCTTCTTATTCCTCATATGAAGAGGCTGCTAGCCCCACATGCATATGGACATAAGAGGGGGAAGAGCAGGATTCCTGATGGGGCAGCTGCCTGGCTTGGGGGTGGGATCTGTGACCTGGACAATTCTTTTACTGTTTAGCGCTTGAGAGTAAGCTAAGACAAGAAGGAAGTAGGAATGAGAGGGTCTACAGGAGCTCCCTTCCCTTTGCATACTTGGGCAGGTAGAGGGGAAGATGGCTGAGAATGTGGCTTTTCTGAGGCCCCCTCCCCTTTAATTCCAGGAGCTTCCAGGAAGCACCCCCAGGTTGGAGCCCATCACCCTCTCCCCATTCCACCCCCCCCCCCAGTGCCACGTCTGCCTAGCATGTTAGAATGTCAGGCCGCTGTTAGTCCCCAGTGCCATTGTGTCCTGCTTGGGCCTCTGGTCAGGGGGTCCTGCACCTTCCGTCAGAGGGGAGCAGCATGTGGGAGCTTCCTGACTGTGCATGCTGATGGTGTGGGAAGGGTCAGCAGCAAGCCGCTGTTCACCTCGAATGACCAGAACCCACAAGTGAAGAAGTAGAGGGAGCCCAGGTTGTGTGTGTTCAAGCTTGGCAATGCCCCCAATGCTGCAGCATGGACCGGCCTGATCCATGCAGGGCTAGCAGGAGCAGCTACGGCGGTGGCTTCATTTCTTCTTTTTGTCAAAACTGAACGTGGCCCTTGGAGAAGGGGAGGCCTGTCTGCAAGAAAATCTGGGCTTAGGAAGAGTGGGTCAATCTGCTCTGTCTAGGACTTTCCACGGCCCCAGGTGCCCCCACAGACCTAGCGATTCTTTCTTCTTTCTCCTCCCCCAAGGAATTAATGTATTCATTCATTTTAAAAATATATTTTTAATTTATTTCATTAAATATTTTCCAATTACATGTAAAAAATTTAACACTTTTTTTAAGAGTTTTAAATTCCTTCCATCCCTCCTGCCCCTCCCCATGCCCTGAGAAGGCAAGCCATTGAATATCGATTTTATACATGTACACTCATGTAAAACATATTTTCATATTAACCATGTTGCAAAAGAAAACAGAAAAAAAAAGTAAAACAAGAAAGATAGAGTTTAAAAACTCTTCCAACCTGTCCTCACACTCCATCAGTTCTTTATCTGATTTTTCCTCATGAGTCCTTTAAATTGTCTTGGATTATTGTATTGCTGAGAAGGGCCAAGTCATTCACAGCTGATCTGTGTACAGTGTTCTCTTGCTTCTGATCATTTCACTTTGCATCAGTTCATGTCAGTCCAGGTTTTTCAGAAAACATCTCTCTTGTCATTTCTTATAGCACAACAGTTTTCCATTATATTCATATACCACAGCTTATTCAGACATTCCCCAGTTGGTGGTCATCCCCTCAGTTTCCAGTTCCTGGCCACCACAAATCAGCCTTCTTAAAGATTGTCCTCTCCATCTTGATAGGAGGTTCGTGTGTGCATATATGCCCATGGGCAAACTCCGGGATCATAGAGGAGATGTACCTGGTGGGCAGTACTTTCTGTTGGCAGCTTTTAGGCCTGGAGAAAGGGCAGAAGGCATTCTGGGTAGTTCTGAAGGTTGAAAATTAGCTGAATCTCTAGCAGGGATTCTTAAGCTGAGGTCCACAAACTTGGTTTTTAAAAAATATTTGAATAACTGTATTTTTTATTATAATTGACTTCATTTTAATAGTTCAGTATAATTGGAGGTGACTAGGGGTACCCCAGTGCATAGAAGGCTGAGTTCAAATGTGACCTCAGATGCATCATAGCAAAGTGACCCTGGACAAGTTGCCTCTGCCTGCCTCAGTTTCTTCAGCTGTAAAATGAGGATTAAAAGTAGCACCTGGTTGACAGGGTTGTAGTGAAGCCCAGATAGAGTCATATTTGCCCAGCACAGTGTCTGGCACATAGTAGGCTTATTCCCTTCTATTCCTCCTTTTGCAGTCATATGGATTTTATGTTATGCGTTTAAATTCTGATTCTAAGAAGGGCTTCCTCAGCTTTCTCAGACTGTCACAGGGGCCCGGGACACAGAAGAGTTTCCGAACTGCTGCTGTGTAGCTTGGCTTCATCAGCCGGGCGCTTCAGAAGGTACCACCATCTGGTCCCAGCCAAGTGCCTGCCATTAAACATAAACACAAAAGAGGCTGAACTCTGAGGAACTGGAATTGGCTTGGGAATTTTTAACATCTCTTCCAGAACCTTCTTTCATTCTACAAACAAGTCAGCAGCGTAAGCTACAGGCAAGGCCTTGGGTTAAGCACAGAGTTAGAGACATGCCTCTGAGGGAGAGATAAGACAGCCCAGGTTCTGATCCACAAGATCTGTGACTCAGGGACTGTCCTGACAAATGAAAGATGCGGGCAGAAGGCACTGTAGGAATTGAGAAGGAGAAAATGCACTGTTTGGCCGCCAGTCAGGGAAGGCTTCTGGGAAGAGGTGGCAGCAGATGGAGAGGAGGGCCTTTCAGGTAAAGGAAGTAGTGTGAGCAAAGGTGTACGGATGGCATGTTAAAGGGCCTACCCCCAGCAAAGAGGGTATGTGGCAGTGGAAGATGATAAACTTGGCAGAGGTCGCTGATGCTGGCTAATGGAAAGCCTCAAACAATTCTTGGAGTTTGAGATGGGAAGGTACCACACCCCAGCAACAAGACTGCCCAGTGCGCAGGGCGAGCCAGACCTGGAAGTGGTGGGGGGCCTCCCTCTGCCCAAGCTGCTATTTCCTGGCATGGGCCCCAGGCCCTCAGCCTTCGGGGTTTCCCTTCATCCTCTGAGTTGGGAGACCATTGCTTATCCTGCTCTGGGGCAGCTTTTCCTTTGTGCAGAGGAGAAGCAACTTTGGACCTATCAATCCCCCAGCCCCATCTTTCTGATGAAGAAGGAGAATGGTTGGAGGAACCAGGAGGCTTCAGTAGGCATTCCTTCTCCTCTGGTCATTCCCAGGTCCCTCATACAGACAGACTCCACCAGAATCTCTTTCCCTTGGACCTTCCCAAGGGAGGAAGAGATTGGAATCTAGTATGTTGCTGCCCAAAGGGTCTGCCTAGTGTAGCAGAAAAAGTGATCTTGCCCAGGACATGGAACCTGCACTGGTCACAGCCTTGGGGGAGCTCTGTCAGAGAGGTGGCGGGGAGTCTGGAAAGATCCGAAATCTAGGGGTCCCGGCCCCGAGTACAGCCATAGTCCTGGTCACATTGGTAGCTTCTCAGAAATGTCCCTTCCATTAAAACAGGAGATTGTTGAAGAGAACCAGTCAACATTAGATTTGACACTTTACTGCTGTAGGCCCTACCTCTGGTTGTCTTTTCTAGTGCATCCAGAAGTGGCTGCCATTCAGTAGCACAGTCCTTGGGGCCTTCTTTCTCTGAATTTTACTAATGTACTGCTCGGAATTCCTCATATTTGTCATTTAAAAAAAAAACTGAACCAGTGACTTTGATTAGTAGAGGAAATTCCCTCTCCTAACACAGACCAGGGTCCTGTCAGCCTCTGACTGACCTTGGCAGGAGCAGATCTGGATCCCCACTCGGTGGGCATCCCCAGGCAGGTTATTTCTTACACCATTGACATAGCACAGTTTTTCAGCCCTTCTCTAATTGATGGATGGACACCCCCTTTGTTTAGAATTCTTTGCTATCCCAAAAAGCACAATATTTTGGTAATGTGGGGCCTTTCTTTCCATCTTTGGCCTCCTAAGGACATGTGACCTCTTGGTTGAAGGGTATAATGCAGGGTTAGGGAACCTGTGGCCCTCTGGGTACTCAGGTATGGCCCTCTAGGTCCTCAGGTGTGGCCTCTGGTATAAACAGTCAAGTGCAGGGGTTGGCACACTACTGCCCGGTCCACCATCTATTTGGGTGCTGCTGGACAGCAAAGAATGATTTTCACATTTTTAAAAAAAATAAAACTTTCCTTAAACATTAATAGGGATCCTTAACTCAATGGTTACAGAAAGCTTCGAGCCATGGGCCTCATTTCGCCAGCCTGGCTTTTAGAGTTTCTTCTTGCTGCATTCCCAGTGGTTTTCCAGAATGGATGTATGAGTTCCCCCATCAGCCAGCTGCACATGAGCTTGGCTGTCTCTTCACAGACCCTCTAATAGTGAATGAATGAAAGGAAAACCTTGACTAAGTTCTTCCTAAGCCTCAGGCCTTCTTACTAAACTCTGGGGATGTACATACCAAAGGCAGTTGGGGGAAATACCTAAAGGGGAATTGTGGGTATTTTGATTAGTGGTGGCAGCGGTGACAGCTGTGGGGTTTGTCCCCCGTCCCCCACCATACACACACCAACCTGGAAAGTTTTTGGATTGATGAGTGGTGCTAAAATGGAATGTGACTGGGAGAGTGACATGATGGGGGTGTCTGGTAGCAGGGGGACTTCGGCCACACTGAACTACTTCTACTTATAATGTTCTTTGGCAGTTTGCTGAGTGCGAGGTAAAGGCTCAGAGTTGTTTTTATCAGTGATTTGGAGGATTTCTTTCATGGTTGTTGAATGTTTGTAACTCTTCTTTTGCAAACCATTTGGAACTTTAGTATGTTCATCTGTAAAATGGGTACAATATTTACACTCCCTGCCTCACAGGATTGTGGTGAAGAATGTGCTTTGTTTATCCAAAAAACCTCTGTCAGTGGCACATGTTATCAGTCCTCTGGCACAGAAATGACTCCAGAGGAGAGCTAGTGGGATTTATTTTCTGTCCTAATAAGTTTAAATAAGTTAAAAATGTTTTTAAAAAACTTAAAAACAACTATGAACTAACAACGAAAAAAGAACAGCAGGGCTTTGCCTGGTGCTTATTTCTCTGCTTTTCTCATTTCCAAGGGCACCTTTACTGCTTTCCATTTCTTCTGTTTCCCAGTTAGGGGGACTGATTTTCCTGGGCTCTACACCCATATTTTCCCATCCGTAGGAGGCAGGTGCCCTGCTAATTGAGGTTGGGGAAGCAGCATTGTTCCTGTCTGCTGTTTGTGAAGCTATAGATTTGGGTTCACATCTTATCTGTTTTGAATAATTTTGCATATTTTTCAGATGAAAGCACCTGAAATCCTCAAAAATGGACCCCCCCCACCCAAGCTACGTTAAATTTTAAATAATTTGTGAGTCAGCTTCCATTCAAAACCATTTTATTTCTTTTAACTAGCTCAGAGCAAGGCAGCGCCATCCAACTCTAGAGCACAAAAGGGGACCAAGATCCCCTCTGCACTTGGGGGTGCTAGGGGATACCCACATGGCCAGGGAGTGAAAGAACAAGAATGGACAGTGCCCCTCTGGGAAATGCACATGAGGAGCAAATCCACGTGGGCTGGCTGGGCAGCCCTTGGCCACAGGTGCAGGAGTCCTGGATGACTTTAGCTGCTCAGGGACTTTTCCCCGGGGTGGTTGCTGCTCTCTACAGCCATCTGCTGGCCTTGATTTGCAGTTCAGTGCTGCTGCTGCGAAGATGTCCCCTCCGGGAAGCACATGGCCTCCAGCTCTTTTAGAGGTCCTTAGAGATCCAGATCCCAGCCTGCCTCACCCAGTCAGCTAACTGGAAAAGTCCTTAGATATATAAATCTTCTTTTTCCCAGTCAAAAATTATATTTGACTTTTTCACTCTCAAGATGCTAGTTATGATGTCAGTGGAAAAGGAAGGAGAAGGGAATGAGCATTTGTATAATACCTACTATGTGCCGGAAACTGTGCTAAGGGCTTTACAGATACCTTGTTTGATCCTAACAGCAATAATCCAGGCAGATTAATGCTATTATTATGCATATTTTATAGTTGAAGAAACTGAGGCAGACAAGTTAAGTGACTTACTCAGTCACACAACTTGGAAGTGGCAGGTGCTAGATTTGAATTCGGGTCTTCCTGTTTCCAGGGCTACCTCTCTACCCTCTAGCTGGCTGAAGCTAGCAGGACTGGTGATGACAGTGCTCCTTGCTCTCACCTCCAGAAATCAGTCTGCTGTACTCTGCGTGTGCACAACAAAATCCACGCTGATGGGCAGCCTTGTGCCGAACTTGGGTGGCTTTCCTGCCAAGCTCTGTCCCTCTGGCCCCTTGTAGGCAGCAGCAGCAGATAATTGGACAGGATTCCTGAGTGTGTGTGCGTGAGTGCGTGTGTATGCATGCATGTGCGTGTGTGTGCACATGCATGCACAAGTATGTGTAGGAGAGAGGGGAATTGAGGGAGCAGGAGGTAACAAACGGAATTGGGAGAGGACAGCAATTGAGCAGAAATGTTGACATTGTCCTGTGATGGTAAAGGTCAGAATTGGAGGAGACCTTGGGAGGTTGGACCTCCTCATTTTCTCGAAGAGGAAGGTAGTGAGCTGTCCCAGGGCACACAGTGATGGAGGCTCCCTAGAGGTCGATGATTCCTCTTTCAGCTCTTTAGCAGGGCTGGCTATGGCAGCAGCCGGCCGTTCCTGCTGCAGCAGGTTTCCAGCAGAGCTGTGGCAGTGAGGACAGAGGCCTCCTCTGACACCTCCTCCTTGTGTTCTTTGCCCTCAGGAACTTTGGTGAGCAGCTGTGCTGACTACCATGGACCCGGACTGCTATGCCAGCATGCAGGTGGGCATGCGTGTGGTGCGAGGGGTAGACTGGAAATGGGGCAACCAGGACAACGGCGAAGGGAACGTCGGCACCGTGGTGGAGATCGGCCGGCAGGGCAGCCCTACGACGCCTGACCGGACAGTAGTGGTCCAGTGGGATCAAGGCACCAGGACTAATTACCGGACTGGCTTTCAGGGCGCCTTTGACCTTCTCCTCTATGACAATGCCCAGATAGGTACAGTGAGGCCTGGTGGGGAGAGGCAGAGAGAAGGGAAATGCATAATAATGCTGGCTAATATTGATGTAGCTTATTCAGGTTTGCAGAGCGCTCTATGTGTATTATCTCATTAGAGCATTACCACAAGCCTGGGATGTGGGTGCTGGTATTGTTCTCACTTTACAGATAAGGAAACTGAGGTGGACAGAAATTAAGTGACTTGAGTCGAGTCGTACAGCAAATTAGCATCAGGCTGGATTTGAACTCAGGTCTTCCTGCTTCATCCATTAACTCAAAGATGTTGAGTCTCTCTCATGCCCCTGGAGTCAGGCATGGCAGGGGCCAGGCTCAGGGTTTCCTCACCACTGGTTCCCCTCTTTCCAAGGCCATGGAGGGAGGGGGTTGCCCACATGTGCCTCTCTCTAGACTCAGCTCCTTTGTCATCTCTGCCTTTATGGCTCACAAAGAGCTCTCCTCCAGTGCTAGGGAGGGTGGGGGAAGGGCAGCGGGTGAGCAGGAGCTACCCCTCCTGCAGGTGTCCGCCACCCCAACATCATCTGTGACTGCTGTAAGAAGCACGGGCTGCGGGGCATGCGCTGGAAATGCAAGATCTGCTTCGACTACGACCTCTGCACCCAGTGCTACATGAATAACAAACATGATTTGTCCCATGCCTTTGAACGCTATGAGACTGCACACTCGCGCCCGTGAGTATTAAACCCCACCTCCATCCCTACCTATGTGAGGGTGCTGGTTGGCGGCTCCCCTCCTGGCCCCTCTACCTGGCTGCTCCTCTTTTGGCAAGGGTCAGCTATTTCCAGTGATTGGGGCAGTGGTGGGGTGGGATGGGGCCGAACACTGTGCTGGGGGTGAGGGTAGCAGGGTGAGGACAGGGGTGAGAATGTCTAGGTCAGGGCCAAGTTGGGTGGGGCTTCACGGGCTAAACTGAGGTTTTGCCAGAGAGGCAGGAGGAAGAAACTAGGTTTGGTTGAGTAGAGGGCGTTCTCTAGTCAAGTCTTGGCTTAAGGAAGGTGATTTGGAGCAGTGTGTGAGATGTACTGGAATGAGGAGAGGCTTGGGGCAGGAAGTGAATTAGGTGAGAGGTGATGAGGGCCACGTGAGCAGCGATGTTGGCACAGGTGAAAATGGGAGCTTGGGGGAGCAAAGGGGCCAGCACAGTGCTGAGCTCCCCATGGTGAGACACCTCCAACAGGGGGATGCCACATACTACCCCCTGGACCCAAGAGAGGCTGGGGAAAAGGCCGCCCAGGCTGCCTGAGACCATGGGGACCCTCTCTCCTTTTCTCTCACCCTAGCCCTTTAGCTTTGCTCTGGGTGTAAGGGTGCCCTTCTCCCCAGAACCAGGAGAATAGGAGCCTAGCTCCATTCCAGCTGGGCCATTCTTCCAGCCCTCCACCCCCAGGGCACATAAATCCACATGGGGCCCCAGATCTGCTTCTGGAGGACCCTGCAGGGGTGGATCTGCCCTGTGACAGGGGGAGGGGGATGCTGCTGGGCTGACCTGCCTGCCAATAGGAATGCCCAGGCTAGCCCCTCCAGCCCTGAGTTTGGCTGGGCCATCCCTGGCGCATTCCCAGGCCAGTGGCAGCCTGGTCTCCCCCAGACCTGCTTAGTCATCCCACTTCCTGTTTCCTGGAGCTTGGAGCCAGTCCCAAGGGGTGGAATTGACCTGGACCTGGGAGAGACACCTGGTTCTGTCTTGGGCTTGTTGACGTGGATACTTTGGGCATAATAAATCACCAGGTTGAGATTAACCAAATCCAGCCTGAGACATCAGAATCCTTAGGAAATGGAATTAGGAAGGGTAAGTCCCCACCGCACAAGTCTCCCATTGGCAGAGGCTGAGAAGTGGGTTCAGTCAAGGCCTTGCCTGGGAGGCCAGAACCTGGGAGCAAAAGTCCCCAGATCCCACCCTCGAGAAGGCTTCAGTAACTGTTGCTTTTGAGCCTCACTGGTGTGAGGAATGTCCCCATTTTACAGATGAGAAAACTGAGGCCCCCAGAGATTAAGTGATTTGTCCATGGTCCCACAGCTCTAAGTATTGGGGTGGGAGTTGAACCCAGATCTAGCTGGCTCTCTCGTTCTCCTCAGTTCCTTGGGGAGCAGCAGGGAAAGCCCCCAGGCCTCACTTGGCCTGTTTTCTCCATCCCAGTATGTGGATGTGAAGTAAAGCCCAGCTCTAGGGTGATTTTTGAGTGAGACGCTTGTTATCTCTTGGCCTCAGTTTCCCTCTTTGGAGAATGCCAATGAGGCCATTGGACCAGAGGGCTCTTAAAATTCTCCTCTTCCACCCTTAAGTCTAGGGCATACAGTCTCAAAAAAGGAGATTCCCCAGGGAGGGCACCTGCTGGCGGCTCCCTCAAGGCAGGGGATTTTCTTTGGGAGCACAAGGGGCTGTGTGTTTGAGGTTTTCTCTTCCCTCGCAGCCCAGGGCCACTGCTCTCCTTGGGCTCAGCTACCAAGTTTGCCCAGAACCCCTCTGGCTTCTTACTTCTAGATTATTCTGTGGTCATTTAGCTGGGCAGCTGAAAAGGGCACCATGTATGGAGTGAGGCCTGGACATGGCCCTTCTGGGATTGCTAGTGAGGAATTCCAGAAGCAGCCATTGTTGAGCAGGAGCTGGCCCTAGGCTGAGGCGCCAGGGGTAAACGCCCCCTTCAGGCTGGCAGGGAGCCCCCAGAGCCTCAGCATCCCACTGATATCAGGGTGGGAGCTGGCCTCCTTGGCCCAGTGACTCCATCAATCCACTTTTGTAAACCCAGAATGTCCAAGTTAGAAGGAAGCTTCCCCCTTATGGGGCACACTGACCAGGCAGGCTGGCGACTGGCCCAGAGTCATATACGTCAGTGGCAGAGCCAACCGAGAGCCTGTGTCTTCAGACTTTCAGGCTTGGGCGCTAGATTTGGAGCTGAGGCCAGCAAGTCCAACCTCCTCCTTTTACAGTTGAAGAAACTGAGGCAGGCAGGTTAAGTGGCTTGCCTAGGGTCACCTAGATAGTAAGTATCTGAGGCAGGATTTGAACTCGGGTCTTCAAGCCCAATGGTATATCCACTAGGTCAGACCCTGCCATCTTCAGACTTGGCCTATCTCACCTCTTTCCAGTTTTTTACCAGGAACAGTTGGGAAAGTTAGGAATATGGAGAATTGCTTCCTTTACAGGCAGAGGCTGCTTAGTGAGCCTGAGTGGTCTCATTTGGAGACCCCATAATCATCTTGAGAGCCAGGAGTTGCAGCTTGCTCCCCCACCCCTGTGAGCAATATCAGCTCTTCCCTTCAGGCCCAGGTTCAAAATCTCTCCGTGTCTGTGGTGGCCCACAGCCCGTTATGGGCTGCCTCCTATCCTCCCTCATTTAGAGGCTCCTGGATACTCACTGAATGTGGTAGCAGCAATCAGTTTGCTCACAGTGTGCCAGCTCAGCCTGTAGGACTTTGGCATGTAGCCCCAGTCTCTTCATTCTATAGCTCCTCGAGTGCATGACTTGTCCAAGGTGCTAACACTAGTGAGATAGAGCCCCCAAAGCTGGGGGGAGGGCAGCGCTGGATTAGCCAGGGCTGCAGCAGCGGGGGTCCTGGGAGGGAATAGACCCTTGTACCAATGATGTCACTACAGGGCCAGAAAGAAGAGACTCCAGGAAAAATGCCCAGTCAGCCACCCCCCAGCCTGTGGGGCTCAGCCTGTGCATCTCTCTCTCCCATTCGTATATTCAGGGCCAGTCTGAATGGGAAAGAGTACCTGGTCTTGGCTGAGCTGCTCATGCTGGCTGGGGAGGCTAGGCTCCCGTAGAGCCCAGCAGTGAGACTGGTCCTCTCCAGGCAGAACAGAGAACAGCCAAGCCAGCAAGACTTCCTGTTCCCAGGACATGGTGCAACCATCATCTCTAGCCTCTGTGCCTTTGCCAGAGCTGTGGAAAACAATCCCCCTTTTCATCATCCCTATGATTAGGCCCAGGAGCTTCACCCTCTCCCAATGCAGGCCTGCGCCTCCTCTGTCTGAGCTGCCCCCAGTGCTCAGAGGTTAAGGGACTTGCCCAGAGTGGTGTGGCCGTGAGGATGGCTATCTGTCCACTAGGCCTGCTGCCTCTCTAGCTCGCCACCTCAGTCAAAGTGCCATCTGATCCCTGTGCTTCATCCCACTTTTATGTGTTGATTGGGTATTAACTTAACTGAATGCATTTTGTCCTCTTCTCCATTTTGGTACATAGTAGGTGCTTAATAAAAGCTCATTGGAATGGTAGCTTTGCTGAGGAGAAGGGGTGAGGGGTGGAGGGAGATCCCAATGCTCTCCCTGAGGTGTTACAAGGGGAAGGGGAGTGTGGCTCTAAATAGTCTGTGATGTATGAAGGGCTGGCAGCAGGGGTCAGATTAGCACAATCCCTGGCCAGAAACTAGGTTTGAGTTTTTAACCGTGTGACTGCCTGAGCTGTCCACCGGATCTTGAAGAAAAGCCAGTGGTTCAAAGCCGCACCAGGCTGTGGGTTGCTGAGGGTCTGGCTGGCCTAGCGGCTGGCTCTCTGGCGTCTTCCTCGCTGAGAAGACCTGGCCAGACTAGCGCTCATGGTCGGAGCAGGAGGCCTGGCTTGAGTGGGTCTGTAGCTCTGTGGGCAGAACCAAGGGATAAAAAGACCTTGGGACCTTAAGACAAGTCGCCACTCCCTGGCCAAGGGCTTCTTTTGCCACCCCCTTCCCTTTGGAGTGCCTGAGACTGAGCAGAAGGAACTTGGCCTACATAGGACATTGGATTGTCACAGTTCTGATAGAGAGTCGCAGCTTGATGGCCTGATCCACACTCCGGGGAGTTTCTGTTTGTCAACCTACTCCTTCCCCCTCTTTCAGTCTCCCTCAGCTTTTAGGCAGCCTGAAGCATTTCCTCACTCACTCATGGCCTGCTCCAGCTTACCCAGGTTCTATTCCAAGACAATTGGTCTGCAGTTCTTAAGCCCCAACTCATGCTGGAGATATATTCTAGCTATCCTTTCCCTCAGGGTAGCTTACAGGTGTCCAGTTCTGGATGTGGTGTTCCCAATGTGTGGCTCGACCATCCCCTGACCATCTCTGTCCCTTTAGCTTCTGTAGATGGATGACCTCAACTAAGGTCACACTTGCCTGCTGGGCTGCCACGTCAATTATCCCACCCCCAGTCTCTGCTAGCATAGTTGAGTTGGAATTGCCAATGAGAACTTTAAATTATTCCAGTTAAATTTCATTCGCTTAGGTCCCCAGAGCCAGCTCGAGGACTTTGTAGAATACAGTTGATTGTCTTACTTCCCAACTGGGAATAAAGCTGTCTTTGCTTTAGTAGGCATTGTTGACCAAAATGGGAACCCAGAGCAGATTAAAAGGACTGAGCCCTGTGGCACTAAAGTAGAGACATTCCTTTGGATTGACCATGATCCTTTGAGCATGCTCCCTTTGGGAATGGCAGGGCAGCAGCTCCTGCTCTGCATAATGGGCTTTTTTTTTTTAATAGTATTTTTTTTTTCATTTATAGCAGCTCTTTTTGTGGTGGCAAAAAATGGGAAATTGAGGGGAATGCCCATCCCTTGGGGAATGGCAGAACTAGTGTGGTAGATGAATGCAATGGAATACGATTGTGCTGTAAGAAATGATGAACAGGCAAACTTCAGAAAAATCTGGGAAGACTTATATGAACTGATGCTGAGTGAAAGGAGCAGAGCCAGGAGAACATGGTGCGTGGTGACAGCCACACTGTGTGAGATCTGACAGCGCAAGGATGGATCTAAGATAGCTTCAAGAGACTCAGGATGGAAAATGCTGTCCACCTCCAGAGAAGGGACTATGACACCTCTGCACATTAAAGCATACTATTTTCTCTCTTTTCTTTTCTTTCTCATGGTTTTTCCCTTTTGTTCCGACTCTTTTTTTCACAACATGACTAATGTGGAAATATACTTAATATGATTGTACACGTATAGCCTAGATCAGATTGTTTGCCATTTTGGGCAGGGTGGGAAATTTGGAACTCAAAATCTTATAAAAGTGAAAGTTGGAAACTAAAAATAAATTATTCTTTTAAAAATAGTATTTTAGAGGGGCAGCTAGGTGGTGCAATGGATAGTCAGGAGGAGCTGAGTTCAAATATGGCCTGAGACACTTGACCCTTACTGGCTGGGTGACCCTGGGCATGTCCCTTAACCCTGATTTGTATTGCTGAGAAGAGTTGAGTTTGTCATAGCTGGTCATCACGCCATGTCGCTGTTACTGTGTACAGTGTTCTCCTCATTTCGCTTTGCATCAGCTCACACAAGTCTTTTCAGATTTTTCTGAAATCTGCCTGTTCATCATTCTTATTGCACAGTAGTATCCTGCCCATTACTTGATGTTAGTGACAGACTGGCAGGTGCCTTGCTGGAATCCACATACACTGCGTCTGTGCTGTTCTCTTGTAAAAAGAAGAAATGAGATTCTCCCCATATGACTTACTACTGAGGCAGCGCCAGTTCATGGCGGCTCCTCCTCCTTTCACAAAGCCGCTTTTTAACGTGGTTTTGAATGTTCTTTAGGAGCTGGCAGCAGATCCCCTTGCCTCATAGTTCTAAAATCTGCACATTTTGGCCTGTTTCTGACCCCTGACCCCTAAACCCTGTCTGTCGGCACCCGGCTCTTGGTTTACGGCCTTTGCTTTCTTCTCTTCTCCATTGACTTTCAAGACCTGGGTCTGTTGCAGAGCTTCCTGGGCAGTCTTTGTGGTCTATTGTAGGACCTTAGAATTAAAGCTGGGAGGGACCTCAGCTTGGGTGGGATGTATCCACACCAACCCCTTCATTTTACGGATAAAGAAACTGAGGTGAAGGGGAGTTAATGTTTCTCAAGGTCGTATCAGAGGAAGACTCGGGAGCCAGTCCCCCCTGCAGCTATATCCACTCTTTGAGATGGACTCTCCCCCAAAGTCAGTGGCATATGTCCATTTGGGTCTGGCCATCTCCCCCTTCATCTGTCACAATCTCTAAAATGGCACATTCCCTTCTCAAGGTGGCAGTGCATCGGCAAGCATGGATTAAGTGCCAGTAATGGCATGGTGCTGGATCCTTGGTTGGGCAGAGGCACTGGGCTGAGGAGGGGGGAGGTTTCTGGTAAGGACCACTCTTCTCCCCTGGTTTTCACTGAGGTCACAGCTTCTCCTCCCACCCACTCTGGGCTGCCTTCTCCTCTGCCTGGAGAGAGTAGTATGTTCTCATTGATATTAGGGGGAAGGACAACCTAGAGAGGCAGGGAGAGGAGAGCAAGGGAGAAGGTATTAAGGGCCTACTCTGTGCCAAGTACTGTGCTTAGCACTTTACAATTAGTGTAAATTGAGCCTCACAACAACCCAGGGAGGTAGCTGCTATCATCCCCATTTTACACATGGGAAAAGGGAGGCAAACAGAAGTTGCCCAGGACCGCCCAGCTGGTCGGGATCTGAAGTCAGATTTGAGTTCTGGTGTTCCTGACTCCAGACCCAGTGCTCTATCTCCTGCACCACGTGGCTAAGAAGAAAGATATCATTGCCCTGGGAGCCTCCTCTTGGGTTGAGAGGACTTAGCTTAGCCTTAGCTCTGGGGGAGGGTTCAGTGCCATGTTCTCTTGCAGAGTCACCGTGAGTGCCCGCCACAACCTGCCTCGAATCACCCTGCGGGGCATCTTCCAAGGCGCCAAGGTCCTCCGGGGCCCAGACTGGGAATGGGGCAATCAGGACGGTAAGTGGAGAGAGAGCAGTTTGGGGTGGGCCTGGAACCCTGCTTTCCACCTACAGTGAGGGGCCCTGGTACCCTCCTGTGCCCACAGGCACCAGCAAAGCTTACAATCTGTTCCTGCACAAGGTGGGAAGAGCAGGTCCCTGGTGGCAGAGCTGGGCTCTGGGGAACTGAGAGAGAAAGAGGCTTGGGTGACTGACATTCTCTGGGAGGAGAAACACTTGGCATTGTCTTCCCAGGGGGCGAGGGGAAGCCAGGGCGTGTGATGGACATCCGCGGATGGGATGTGGAGACGGGCCGCAGCGTGGCTAGTGTGACCTGGGCTGACGGCACCACCAATGTGTATCGTGTGGGGCACAAGGGCAAGGTGGACCTCAAGTGCGTAGTGGAGGCGCCAGGAGGCTTCTATTACAAAGAACACCTACCAAGGCTAGGTATGGGATACCCTTCAGAGAAAACGTTTTGCCCTTCTGCAGCAGGGGCAAACTGGAAAAGCCATCTTTGTACTAGAGAAGAAATCTCAATTTTTTTTCTTCCATGGGATATTTACACCTTATTGTCAAACCTGGGTTAAGTACTTTTGTGTTCTCTGCTGACCCTAGCATGTCATCTGCAATGTCCACAAAACTGCAAAAGTTCCTTTTTAATTCCTTATACTGACCTGCGCTGTGTGGAAACCTCAGTGGGGAAGTGAAAGGGCTAACTGTCCTCTCCGAGGAGCCCAGGTGCTCTAAGGTGGGGTCCCTTCCAGAGCTGAATGCCTCCTTGTCCTTGGTTTGGGACGATATGGATCCTGGTTGTCTGTCCTGAACATCCTAGTAGGGAGAGGGAGATCTGTGAAAGTTTCCCAAACCAGCCTTGAACAGTGGTTTGTCCCATAGTCCTGTGGAGGCTGATCCCTGCCCCCCCCAATACACCCCAACTCCAGGCAAGCCTGCTGAGCTGCAGCGGAAGGTGAGTGCCGAGAGCCCGCCCTTCCAGCATGGAGACAAGGTCAAATGTCTGCTGGCCATGGATATTCTCCGGGAGATGCAGGAGGGCCATGGGGGCTGGAATCCCAAAATGGCCGAGGTGAGGTCAGCCTGAGCACTGCCCCTGACTGTACCCCCCAGGCAACGCCCTGAAGCCACAGCCCTGTCCATACAAGTCTCTTCTAGGGAGCAGGGTACTCATGGGTGGTCTGAGATGGGGAGGAGCCACCTTGGGGAGAGCAAGCCTGGTTGAATTTCTCTTCAGCAAGGTGGTGCTTGGTTCCAGTCTCTGCCCAGGATTAGGAGGTGGGGAGAGAGTAACTCCTGTGAAAATTCTCTGCTTCTATTTCTGTTTCTCTTCCCTCCTGCCCTTTTCCTGCCATGGGTACAGTTCATTGGTCAGACAGGGACAGTCCACCGCATCACTGACCGTGGCGACGTACGGGTCCAATTCAGTAGTGACGCCCGCTGGACCTTCCATCCTGGTGCCCTGACCAAAGTGAGTGCAGGAGAGGCAGGTGTCCTGAGCTCTGGAGTGAGGAGAGTCTCATTTGACAGATGAAGGAATTGAGGCCCGGGGAGGAGGGGCTTGGCCAAGGTGACCCCTGACCCTCAATGTTTAGGTCGGCTGACTCGCTCACCCCTTGCCCTCCTTGGACAGCTGGCATTTAGGATTGGGGTCCAGGTCCTGCCTCTAGCTCCAGTCCAGTGTCTGATTTTCTTTTTTAGCACAACACATTTTGGGTTGGTGATATGGTCCGGGTCATTGAGGATCTGGAAACGGTGAAGCGACTGCAGACTGGACACGGGGAGTGGACGGATGATATGGCCCTGGTGAGTGTCCCCTGCCACATCCTAAATTTAATATTGTCACAGTCTTCATCCCAGCTAGAAGGGCCAGAGTCCTGGACGCACAGGGAGCTCAGGGCTGGCCCCCCCCCCACCGCCCCCGCCCCCGGGGGAAGAAGGGCCTTCCCTTCCAGAGCCTGTCCCAGCCTCCTCCATTCAGAATCTCCTGACTTCCCCTTCCCTTTCACAGGCCCTGGGGCACATTGGAAAAGTGATAAAGGTTTTTGGGAATGGAGATTTGAGGGTGTCTGTCGGCAGTCTGTCCTGGACTTTCAACCCTGCCTGCCTGACGGTGTACCACCTGGAGGCAGATGCCAACCTGAATGCAGCAGAGAGCACCAAGGAGCCGAAGAGTAAGGAAGCAGTGGGCGCCTGCAGGCAAGGCCCTCCCTCCATGGCCCACAGCGTGGGGGCTGAGGCCAGCATCCTCCCAGACCAGGGGCAAGAGTATGGGGGATCCTCCTGCATTCCCAGCCCCTCAGGTGGGCAGAGGGTTGGCCAGGGGTTCCCCTGACTCACTGAAGCTTTGGGCTCCCCCAGGCTCCTTGGGCACTGCCCTGGAGAAACTACTCACCCAGAAGAGTGACCCCGAGCAGCCAGGCCGGTTGGTGACCGAGGTGGCTCATGGCAATGTCGCCAGGGTGCTGGAGCTGGTGAAGAGGCATCCGGACAAGGCAAGAACCCCCAGGAGGGCACACCCCAGGACTGAGCCCTGGGGGAGTCCAGGGAAGGAAGAATCCTCCCAGAGGACCTTGAGAGGCCTGGGAAGGCTATGGGCCATAGTGGTAACAATTAGTGTTATCATAATTAACATTTACAAAGCACCTACTGTGTGCTAGGCACTGTGCTAACAAGCAAGCACTCGACAAATACCATCTCATTTAGCCCTCACAGCTGCCCTGGGAGGTAGGGGGGCTGTTGTTAACCCAGTTTACAGTTAAGGAAATTGAGACAGAGATTTGAGTGATTTACCTGGGACCACCTAGCTAGTAAGTATCTGAGACTGAATTTGAACTCGAGTCTTCTTGGCTAGACTTGTGAGTAACAGGTAAGAAAACAGCCTCCTGAAGAGGAAGCAGTTGGGTCCAGGCAGGCCTGGGGTGGGGGGAGGCTTGGCTGGTGGGGAGGTGGTTCATGTTTATCAACACTCCGTCTGCCCAGACATGTGGGAGCATGCACATACACATATACATGCATACACACGTGCGCACACACACACAAACACACTGAACCTTCTCACCTAACACATAAATGCCCTCAGGCCGTGCCCCACACCTGCCCCACCCAGTCTCCAGAGGCCTCAGGTCTCCCTTGCTGGGCACTCAGCCATGGTTTTTCCCTTTTCCTTTTTCATTATTTGTTACAAGGGATGGCTCTGGGGAGGAATGGTCACAGGAGAACAAAAACAGCCATAAAGTAGGTCTAGCACAGCCCTGGGAGGGGGGCCCAGACCTGAGCCTTGTGGCCACGACCTGACCCCAGCCTTACCCTGCAGGTGGATGTCAGGAATCAGGGCCGCACTGCCCTTCAGGTAGCTGCCCACCTGGGCCAAGTGGAGCTGGTGAGACTTCTGCTCCAGGCCCACGCGGGCATAGACGTGCGAGATGATGAAGGGGACACCGCATTGCACTACACAGCCTTTGGGTAAGGTGCCTGGGAGGGTGGTGGACACACAGACGGGCCTCCCTGGGTAGGTGCCCACTTGGCAACACTGCTGTGTCTCTTCTCATCCAGTAACCAGGCTGAGGTGACCCGGGTGCTGCTGAGCCGGGGGGCAAGCGCCAACCTGATCAATAATTCCAAGTGCACTGCCCTGCATGTGGCTGTCCACATGGGCTTCCTGGAGGTGGCACATGTCCTGTGTGAGCAAGGCTGTGATGTCAATATTCCTGTATGTTGTATTCTGGTCTCCCTTGGGTCCCCTGCCCCTCAATCTCCCCTCATCTCCCCTGTTCCCCCCATCTCTCCTGGCCCTCCCCCCATCTCCTCTGCTCTCCCCTCATCTCCCCTGTTCCCCCTATCTCCCCTGCTCTCCCCCATCTCTCTTGGCCCATGCACCCCTTCTCAGCCTCATTTGGTCACCCTTACATTGATGGAGTATTTACAGTTAACAGATGGGTTCATACACATGGTTTCAGGACCTATTCCCTTCTATAAATCCTAGGGGACCACACCTCAGGAAGGGGCCGCCCTGGGGTGTGGATGGTCCCTCCAGCTTGTAAGAGCTTGGGTTTGGTTCTGCTTTGCCCTGCACCCTGTGGACAGTTCACTGAGTCTTTGGCTCCCATAGGACATGTGTGGAGATACCCCCTTGCACCGCGCCATCTCCGCAGATGCCAAGGGCATCATTGAGATCCTCACTGAGGTGCCCACTATCGACTTCACCGCCTCCAATTGCCAAGGCTTCAACCTCCTCCACTACGCAGCGCTCAAGGGCAACGTGCTGTGAGTGGGGCTGGGAAGGGTCACGGGAGCAGGCATTGCCCACCCAGGGACCCAGGGCTGGACCAGGAACAAAGCCTCGGCCTCTATCTCCCATGGAGGGCAGGCTGGGGTACGAAGGGGATGGCTGGCCAGGGGCCTCATCTTCCCAAGGAGTGAGTGGGTAAATGGATGAGGACCTCTCCCACCCCTACAGCCTTGGGTCAGACGTCAGCTTTTTGGATGTGACCAGGGTAGGCTCCAACAAGGAGAGCTTCTGAGTGCCCATGGTGACGAAGTGCAGCAAAACAGAAGACTTTTCCTACTCTACCCTACTGGGCAGAGCCTGGTCCAGGGCTCAGATCCTGTGTCTGATGCTACCTGCTCTGTGCCTCTGGGCAAGCAGCTTTGATGCCCTGCCGTCCCTGCCCATGCCAGGGTCCTGCTCTGAGGACCCCCACGAATGAGCCCCTTTCCTCTCAGCAGAGCTGTCAGGAGGATCCTGACCCGGGCCCGGCAGCTAGTAGATACCAAAAAGGATGACGGCTTCACAGCCCTCCACCTTGCAGCACTCAATAACCATCGGGAGGTGGCCGAGATCCTCATCAAAGAGGTGAGTGCTGGTGGGCAGTGAGGCAGGGGGTGCCAAAGATGGGCCCTCCCCCCAGCGAGGGGTCCTTGGGCAAAACTGAGTCCAAGCTGTGCCCCCCCACTAGCTATGTGACCCTGAGCCCAGCACTACCCCCTTTCTGAGCCATGGGAGCATGGGTATGTCACTGGGCATCCAGGAGGGGTGGCCTGCAGATGGACAGGAAAGCTGCCAGCATTGAAAGGTAGGATGGATGCATGACCTTTGGAGGTCTCTGGGTCATAGGGGGCTGCGCCAACTGACCAGCTGAGGAGGGGTACTCTGATTCAGCTGGAGCTCATTGTGGGCCCTGCTCCTGAACAAGCAGTCCTGGACAGATGAAATGCCAGGAGGGAACCTGATGCTCTGGGCCACCTCTGCCTGCAGGGCCGCTGTGATGTGAACATCCGCAACAATCGCCACCAGCTGCCGCTGCACCTGGCAGTGACCCAGGCTCACGTGGCACTGCTGCTTCTGCTGGTGAGTGCCGGCAGCGACATCAATGCTGAGGATGAGGCCGGGGATACTGCCATGCACATTGCCCTGGAGAAGCACCAGCTTCTGGCACCTCCCCCAGCCGAGGCCAGCGGTGCCGGTGAAGGGACCTCGCTCTTCTCCAGGGTAGGACACGGGACAAGGCATTGGGACCAAGAAGCCCTCTCTGGCCTCAGTCTCCCCTCTGTAAACGAGCGTACACCAGTTAGCTGATCGTCACTAGCCCCTCGTTCCATCCTGTGGTGGTGCCTGACCAGGCCTGTATTCCTTGCTCCCTTGCACACACCCCCAGCACAGCTCACAGCCCTAGGCTACACAAGGAACCTTTTTCCATGTGCCAGCTGTTTTTCCTTTTCTCCCTCCCCCCAATAAAATTCCTGGCTTAGGAAAAGGCCCTGTATTCGAAGCTCAGGAGAAAGGCCTCCAGACAGGTAAATGAGTGCCAGCCACCCTCCATGGGCCCCTCTTTGGCCCTCGTTGCCAGCTCAGCCACCTTTTGGGGAACAGCCGGTAGACCCTGGACAGGGGCACTGTCGGGGTTTGTGGTAAAAAAGGGTCCCTCACTCCCTTAGCCCTGAGCACCAACCCCCAAGCACTATAGGGACTGACTCGCCTTGTCTTCCTCTGCTGCTATCCACAGCCTGCCCATGGGGAGCCCCTACCCATCAAGGCTTTGGGCCAGGTCTAATTAGAAAAACTAATGAGCTGTGCCAGGCAGGTTGGCATTAGTCCTGGGGCGGGTGCTCGCAGCTCACACTCAGCTACACATTGTTTCCGGGAAGCTTGGCTGTGCCCGAATCACCCAGGGCCTTTGGCTGACACAGGCCTGTGGACCAGGCCCCTACCAGGGGCTCTCTGCTACCCAGCCCCTCCTCTCCCAGCTCCAGGCCTCCGGCTTCCTGGGCAGCACAGAACTGACCGTGGGCATTGCCATTGCCTGTTTCTTGGCCCAAGAGGGCGCGGATGTGAACTACGCCAACCACCGCGGCAAGTGCCCCCTGGATGTGGTCACAGATGGACGGGGGGCTCAGGCCATCCGCAGCTTTGCCCAGAGGTTCAGGTGGGATTGGGGCTGGAGGGCTGGGTGGGGCCTGAGCCCCCACTGCCACGGCTGCTGACCCTTCTTTCCCTTTCCGTCCCTGGCAGGGAGCAGCAGGGCTCTGTGGGCACCATGGGGAAGAGTCGTGGGCTGCGGAGAATGCACAGCACGCCCAACACCATGACCAACCTGAGCGTGGGTGGGGCAGGTGGCAGCAGGCAGGGCAGTGGCGGGGCGGGGGCCGGGCCTTCCGAGTGCCTCGTCTGCTCTGACCTGGCCCTGCTGGTGCGCTTCCTGCCCTGCCAGCACAGCATTGTGTGTGAAGGTAAGGGGGCTTTGGAGAGGGAGTGGGGAGTCCGGGGGATGGAGAGGGTCTGTCCCGGCCTCCAGCCCATGCTCCAGCTCTGCTCTGCCCTCAGAGTGTTCCCGCAGAATGAAGAAATGCATCCAGTGCCAAGTGACAATCAGCCGCAAGCTTCGGCAAGGTGGGGAGAAAGTGGGGTATGTAGGGGGGGGTGTGAGGGGGCCTGGGGGAGCCCCCATGACCTCCTCTTGCCCCCATGCGGCCCCCACAGACAGCACCGAGGTGGAGAGCAGCAGCTCAGGCCTGGAATGTGCAGGCCAGCGGCAGCTGGTGGAGGAGCTACAGAACCGGTACCGGCAGATGGAGGAGCGCATCACCTGCCCCATCTGCATCGACAGCCACATCCGCCTGGTGTTCCAGTGTGGTCATGGCTCCTGCCTCGAATGTAGTGCAGCGCTCCGCATCTGCCCCATTTGCCGCCAGGCCATCCGCGACCGCATCCACATCTTCGTTTGAGAACTGCGTGAGGACTTGGGCAGAGGCCACCTGGCCTGGCGAGGGGCCCAGGGCCCCTACTGGGCACCAGTGCCAGGCTCCTGCAGCATCAGGAAGGCAGTGGGCAGTCTGTCTTTGCCGGGCACACGTGCTCCAATGTGTCCATGGGCCCCTCTCTCCTCACCCAGGGAGGCCCGGGTGGTCAGGGAGGGGACTGCAGGGCTGCATCCAGGGATTTTGCACTTTACATAGAGGGGGCACAGCCCAGTAGACAGGCTGAAGAGGGCGCTTGGCTGGATACCAGCTGCCTACCTGCAGCCCCTCTTGGTGCCATGCCACACCAAGGGCCACTCCTGCCCCTACTTCTTGGTTCAGGCAGGCTGGGAACTGATCCGGGGGCCAGGGCTTGGGCCTCGTGGGAGGGGGACCAGTCTCCTGTTCAGCAGCCTGGAAGGAGTCCTCTCAGCCTCTTTCTGGCCTATCCAGCCCATGGCAAGCAAGGCCAGCAGCCATCTGTGCCCAGGGGCCATAGCGCTTCCTGTCCTGCCCCATGAGTGCTCAGTGTGTGGCCTGCGTGTTGTGATTCCCCGCATCTCCCTGTTGGCTGTCTGATTGCCCCCAGCCCAGGTACCAGCTGGGGCCTGTTACATAAGAGCCATTTTTCCAGTATCTGCCTTTGCAAAAACTCCCCTAAACACACATACACATACACACACACACATATACATACACACACACACACAAACACATATTTTATAAAAGGAAAAATGAATTTTGTCCTTCCTGGTGTCTGCCTGTTCTTGGGAGGGGGGCATTGGGGCTGCTGGCCTGGTTGGGGGAATCTTGGTGGGCCTTGGTACAGAGCTTCAGGTCCTTCCGGGCAGAGCAGGTTTCCTTGGCTGCCCCCTCCCCAGTGATCAGGGCAGAGTCTGACTCACTGCCCCTGTATTCTGCTTTAACCAGCATAGCCCTGAGGGCCTTGGCTTCCCCTGGGGCCGTGTTTGGTTTGGCCACTGACAGCTCTGGGAATTCCTCCAGTTCCCTGGCCTCACTTGGCCCCACTGAAGTCGCCAGCTCCCAGGCCCTGGCTTGCTCGCTCTCGAGAGGCCTCTGGGCTGGCCCCAGCGATGCTTTGGTCTGGGGGCCTGGGCCTCTATGAAGCCTGCTTCTGTGGGAAATGTCCTGCTCTGTCTATAGCAGGCCTGACCTCCTAGTCACAACTTTCATTTTTTCACCAACTGCTGGTTCTTTTTCCCTTTTGTCATGCATCGGTTGTCCCTCCTAGACCAGTTAGTCTAACCCCTTCAGCTGGACATTTGGGGCCTTCCAGGGTCTGTGCTCAGCCTCGCTTCCCCAGCTGGCCCTTGCCCATCCCTAGGCCCCGTGTCTTGGCCTGGAAGATGGCACAGGATTCCTGAGCTACAAGGGCCATCTTCTCCATGGTCTGCTTCTGAGGTCTTAGGTGGGGCCTTCAAACTCCAAGCCTCCCTCCACCTGTGTTCCCAAACGGTCCTGTTGCGCAAACACACGTCTACGGATAATCTTAAGGACTGCTCAGTCTCCTGGTGTGGATTTCATGGGGTTTCTTTCCCATAAGACAATTTACCGGAGAAGTAGCCAGGTTTGGAGCGTGGGGACCTGGATTTGAAATTCCAGGGCAAAGGGATGGCTGTGGGGTCAGCCATCTCCCATGGCTGGGTGTTTGGTGGGGAATTTGGGAGACCTGCCCCTCAGCAGCCCCTCTGTCCCTCTCTTGAGTCCCATCTCCCCACTCAAAATCTGGCCCTACTGTGTGGCACCCTGCCCTCAAGCATCTTCTGTTCTAGTGAGAGGAGGGGAGGATGATCCTCATCCCTGATAAGAGGCAAACCCAGACACAGGTGCTGGGTTCTAGGCCCTGTCTCTAGTTGGGGTAGACCTGTTCTGATGGTGACTAACCTAATTCAGGCTCAGGTCTGCATTGGCATCGAGCAGGCGTTAGGAACAAGGGCTCCAAACACACAAAAACCAGCGTGATTTGAGGAAGGAAAGAGCATTAGCAACTCAGGGGAGAGGTGGAATCAAGGAAGATTTCCTGTAGAGGCCCCAGAGCCAAGTCTTGATGGAAGCCCGTAATCCTAGGAAGTGGAGACAGAGGAGATGTAGTCCAGGCTGGGTGATCCTGAAAGGAAACAGATGAGTAAAAGCATCCCCACCTCCAGAGGCAGGCTTGTGGAGTGGAAAGGACTCTGCCTCTGGAGTCTTGGGTTCGAAGTCTGGCTGCAGCTCATTTCCACTGATTTTGGTCAGTCACTTAAGGGATGGGGCAGCTAGGTGGTACAGTGAATGGAGCTCCAGGCCTGGAGTCAGGAAAACCTGAGTTCGAATCCATCTTGAGATACTAGCTGTGTGACCCGGGGCAAGTCCCTTAACCCTGTTTGCCTCAGTTTCTTCATCTGTACAATGAGCTGGAGGAGGAGATGGCAAAGCACTCGTATCTCTGCCAAGAAAGTCCCAAATGGGGTCACGAAGAGTTAGAAGACTGAAGAGAGGGAATAGTCATTTATATACTGTCAACTATTTACTAAGCTTGTACTTTCCTTTGTCATCCTTAAAACAGCCCTGGCAGGCAGATGTTACACCTATTTTGCAGGTGAGCAAACTGAGGTGGGCAGCAGTTACCCAATATCACACCACTAGTGACTCTGGGGTTGGATTTGAACTCAGGTCTTCTATATCCCTTGTGTTTCCTTGCTAGACATTGGCAACTTTTCCCTAAACTGTTTCTGAACAGCTAATCTTGTGACGCACTGTCTCATTTGGTCCTTAAGACAGCCCTGTGCTGTAGCTTGTTATATCCCCATTTTCAGGGATTGAAATTTTCATGCCAAGCCCTACTTTGTTGTTTGGGCCCTGATTGGCTTAGAATGAATGTAAATAGCAGTTGTTTCTGTTTTGGCCAGAAAACTCAGGTTTTGCCCTCTCAGATCGATTTTTTAAAAATTATTTTTAATAGGTAAAGAGGTAATTCCTGCCTGAATTTTATTAAGCCTTAATCACTGAATGGATGCTGCCTCAGTCACATTGAGACGTGTTACAGATCATAGCTTAAAAAGGCCAAGGTATCCCATTGCATCCAGGGCCATCTCCAGTCATCCTGATTTATGCCTGGCCACTGGACCTAGCTGACTTCAGAGAGAATGAGGCTGGTGACTTTGCACAGCCCTCCCTCCTTAAATCTTACTCTCATGTCACGGCATCACCTCCTTGAAGTAATGGTCCTCTTTGAGATTGAAGGACAACAATCGCCATTTCACAGATGAGAACACAGGCCCAGGATCACCCAGCTAGTAAGTGTCCTTTTGTCCTGACTCAGAATCCAGAATTCCGTCCTCTAGGCTAGGCTTAGATCATAACCCATTCTCCTCTGTCTGTCTCCCCCTCTCCCTCTCTCCACATTCACACCTCTTTTTTTCCTTGACCCTGGAAAAACCGAGCAAAGGAAAGAGGAATGAAAGTCCAAGGCTTTCCGCTCTCCTCAGGACTTCGTCCTTGTCTTCACTTTCCCTCTTGGTCACCCCTCCCTTCTCCACCTCACCTCACCCCTGCTAAGGCAGACATTCAGGATCTTTTGGGGGGTAGGGACCCCTCTGGCAGCTAGTGAAGACAGTGGGTGGACCCCTCTGAACAACACTTTAAAATAAATGAAAGAAACGCTCGATTTCAGTTAGAAGTTTGTCAAAGTAAAGATGTCATTTTCTCCTATTCAGCATCATAGACCTGAAAATTCCCAGACCTCAGTCTCAGAACCCCTGTCCTAAAGTAGCCGCTTGGCCCCTTCTCCCATACCCACGATTCATTTAGGGAGCGTCTGCGTCGGGGTTGACCAACTGGATCTCTGCCCAATCCAGAACCGCTGATTCCAGGAGCCCCTCATCTCCCCTGGAGAACATCAACCTCACTCTTAAGGATGCATCCCTGAGGCAGGGTCCATTCTCCCCTCCTCCCACATCACAAGCAGGCTGGGGGAGCCATGTGTCTTGGTAACAGTCTACTCTGGCCTCAGAAGCCACATCCTGAGCAAATATTTGGTCTTGGAAAGGGAAGGAGGGACCAGGTCCAGGGGAGTCCGACCCAGCCAAGAGTGTGGGGCGGCGACTGGAGGCAGGGAAAGAAGAAGCACACTTTCCAAGAATCTCTAGCTGGCCTTTTTGTTTCAGATGGATGGGCCGTTCCCCCGGCCCCCACCTTCCCCAGCCCTGGCCTGGCCTGCGTATAGACAAGTGAAATGGAGGCAGGGAGGATTTCTTTAGGGCTGAGTTTCTTCAACAGAAGGCCCTAAAGGGCTGATCTGGGGGTACTACACCCCATCCCTAGGTATCATCTCTCCTCACTGCCACACTGATCATCCTTTCAGTAGGAAAGCAGGAGACAGCCAAGAAGGTCACTCCAGGCCCTTCCAAGTCCTTCCTAGTCTCTTGGGACACAAGGAGGGGTGGGCATTGATTTCCCATTGGGTTTCATCCATAACTCACACACAGCCATTCCTTCACATATTCACTTCTTATACACATTCATTTGCAAATTCAATCTTTCACTACCCCATCCATCGTTCAGTCACAATAAATTCCCTCACAGTAGCTAAGTGGCTACAAACACATTTACCCATCCGCTTCATTGGTTTGAACATTTATTATTGAACCTTCATTCAACAAGGATTCATTAAGCACCTATTACGTGCCGAGTACCGTGGTGAGTGCTGGGGAGATGAAGACGAGGAGATCATATTCTGTCTGCTGGGTGGGTGTCCGGGACTGTGCTTCCTTGCTCCAAGGAGGACCCAAGTTGTATTGTGAGAGAACATTACCGGGATGTACATGGTGACTAGGGATCACCTCCATGACAGGCCCTAGGTGTGATAAATACAGCACTAAGCTTATGATCAATTAGAGAGTGTTATGGGGTGGAGAGATCCAGGGAGGTTTCCTGGAGGAGGTAGAACTGGGTTTGGGTGGGGCAGATTAGGAGAGGTGATAAATTGGATATTTCCATGGGGAGCAGAGCCCAGAATTAGGGGTGAATGTGACATGAAGACTGGCCCTAGGTAGAGGAAAGGGAAGAGAAAGCATTTATATAACCTCCCTAATGTGTATCAGGCACTGTGCTAAGGGCTTTTATAAATCTCATTTGATACTTACAACAGCCCTGCAAGGAAAAGGCTACTTATTTTTACAGTTGAATAAGTGGAGGTTATGTGATTTGCCCAACGGTCATGCTTCTAGTAAGTATCTGAGGTTGGATTTGAATTTCGGACTTCTTGGACTCCAGGGCCAGCACTCTACCCACAAAGATGGGAGCAATTGGCTATGAAAGCCTGGGTTTGAATTTTAGCCTTGCCGCTAATTCACTAGGTGACCTTGGACAAGTCCCTTTTTGGACTTTCATTTCCACCTCCATAAAATGAGAAAGTTAAGATCTAAGTGACTTAACCGTAAAGGATGACATCATAAATGAAGCAGATAAGCAAGGAAGATGACCTGTCAGATCTATGGCTGGGGGGAGAATCTGTGCCCAAACAAGGAAAAGAGAGGGTCATGGGAGATAAAAATTTTGATTACTTAAAATTTTCAAAATTGGAGGGGAATCAGGTAAAGGGGAGAGGGGAGGAATCTTTACAGTGATTTTCTCTGATAAAGCTCTTGTTTCTAACATACAGAAGAAACTGATTCAAATTTATACAAATAAAAGTCATTCCCCAATTAATAAATGATCAAAAAATACAAACAGGTAGTTTTTAGAGACAGAAATCCAAGCTATCAATAGCCATATGAAAAATCTCATTCACTGCTAATAATTAGAGAAATGCAAATGAAAACAACTCCGACGTTCCACCTCACACCCGTTAGATTGGCAAAGTGGACAAGAAAGAAAAATGACAAATGCTGGAAGGGATGTGGGAAAACAGGTACATTACTGCATTGTTGGGAGAGCTATGAACTGGTCCAATCATTCTGTTTTTTTCTTTTTTTTTCCCTTGAAGCTTGTAACCAAAAAGCCAAGAGGGAAATTCTTTTTTTTTTAACATAAAAATTTTTATATCATATTTTTTCCAACTACATGTTAAAACAATTTTAACATTAGGGATTTTTAAAATTTTGAGTTCCCAATTGAGAAGGTAAGCCACTTGATATAAATTATACATGTGTAATCATGCAAAACACATTTCCATATTAGTCATGTTGCGAAAGAAAATACATGGTCCAGTCATTTTTGAAAGCAATTTGGAACTATGCCCTGAAAGTTATTAAACCATGCAAACACTCTGACCCAATGATATCATGACTAGGTCTTTATCCTCAAAAAGATCAAAGACAGAGGAAGCAGACCCGTACACACTAGAATATTTATAGCCGCTCTTTTTGTAGTGGCAAAAAAAAAGTGGAAAATGAGGATGGCTGGGGATAGCTGAACAAGTTACGGCATATTATTGTGATGGAATATTATGCTATAAGAAATGGTGAAGGGGATGTTTCAGAGAAACCTGGGAAGCCTCAGATGAACTGATGCAAAGTGAAGTGCATGGAACCAAGAGAAAAATTTATATTGTAAAGATCATTAACTTTGAAAGACTGAGGAATTCTGATCAACACAATGAGCAGCCACAATTCCCCAAGACTCCTGATGAAACATGCTGCCCACTTCCTAACAGAGGGGGGATGGACTTGGAGGGTAGATTGAGCCATTATTTCTTTTTGGACACGGACAATGTAGGAATTGATTTTGCTGGACTATACTTGTTTGTATCGGGTTTTGTCTTTCTTGCTTTTTCAGTGGTAGGCGGGGAAAAGGAAGTAGGAGGAAGAGAAAGCTAATCTTTGTTTGAAAATGAAGTTTAATTTTAAAAAGCGAGAGGTTTGGATCAGACGATCTTGCCTTCATACTCTAAATATTGCCATCACCTATAAGAATGGCAAGGGAAGGTTGGGGCCAGACTCTGGAGGGCATTGAATGCCAGGATGAAAAGTCTGGACTTTGCTCCTATAGCGAGTGGGGTTTCTGAACAGATTAGTTCAGAAACGCTGGTGTTTGGGGAAGAAGATGCTGAGGGCTTAAGGGAAAGACTTTTGTACAAATGTCCCCCCCTTCCCACTCCCCACCCCCAGCCTTCTCTCTTTCCTCAGCCCGTCCCCACAGCTGCTGAGCAGGAGGAGCTGACCCTGGGCCCAGCTGTTTCTCCTTAGCAGCCTCATTCTCCAGCCCCTTCTCCCTCCTCCAGGCTCCAACCCCAGCTCCTGCCTGGCCTGGCCAAGTAACGTGATCTTGCTTTTGGCTGAGCACACTCAAGTCTGTTCAGAGCAGGAGCTCGTGAGGCTGGAGGCTCTGCTGCCCAGACTTAGACGGCAGGGGCCCCTGCTCCCCCCAAGCCCAATCCCCATCCTGGTCTGGCCCAGCCTGGCCCCAACCCTGCCCATGCAACCTGTGTGAGACCTTCGCCCCATCTTTGGGCCCGAGAGAGGCATGGGGCCTGGAGTGAGTCCCCCAGCAGAGCCCCCAGAGGGGGCAGTCAGGATGACTCCCTACAGAATCCTCCTGGGCCTTCTCTGCCTCCTTCCTGCCCTGGCTCTGCTAGTGACCCTGAAGGACACCGCTGACCCCAGCGCAAGAGAGACTCAGGTGAGAATGGGGCACATCACCCCGCCTTCCGCTCGCTGTCCAGTCTTTCCATCTCCGCCTCGGACTTGTTCTCTGTGAGAGCGATCTCAGTCTGAATGTGTGTGTTCTGTCTTGGCGGCCAGGCTGTTTGTCCAGCCCAGTGTCCTGTGGACACCAATGAAATAATCCTTGTAAAGCTTTTGGGGCCCGGCACGTAGTAGGTGCATAATAATGTGCGTTCCCTTCCCTCACCCCACCCCTCCCCATGTCTCGACCTCTCCAGTCTCTGTCTCTGCCTCTGTCCTGGGGTCCTCTCTCCGTCTGTCTGTCCTTCCTCCCCTGAATCTTTTCGTTTGACCTGGCTCGATCAGGCTGGCTCCGCTCAGCCCATGAGGCGCCTAGATCTCTGCCTAGTGGGGGAGGGGACGAGGGAGGCAGGGTGTTGGTGATTCCAGGGGAGAAGAATGTCCCCAGGCTCCTTGGGGACCAACCCAGGGCTGCCTCCTCTGACTGTTCTCTTTAAGGAAGATGTCAGCTTGCCTGGGCCCCTCAGCCTCCGCGGTCCCCAGGCCCCCCTAGAACGCTCGTCCCCTAAAACCCGCACAAAACGCTACACCATCACCCCATCCCGGCTTCACTGGGACCACTTCAACCTCACCTACAAGTACGGTCTGAGGGTCGGGAAGGGGGTCGGAATAAGGGCTGGGCCAGGAAAGAAGGCGCCCCTTGAGCTCTTTCTCCCTACGCACCCCAGGATCTTGTCCTATCCCCGAAACCTCATCAATCGAAGTGAGACCCGAAGGGGTCTGGTTGCTGCTTTCCGAATGTGGAGTGATGTGTCCCCCTTCACCTTCAGGGAGGTAGCCCCAGACCTGCCCAGTGACCTGAAGATAGGTGAGCATCTGGGACCGTGTGTGTGTGTGTGTGTGTGTGTGTGTGTGTGTGTGTGTGTGAGAGAGAGAGAGAGAGAGAGAGAGAGAGAGAGAGAGAGGAAGAGAGGGAGGGAGAGCACAGCAACATCCCTTCTTGTTTAGAAATATAAGACTATAATATAGAAGAGAGGACACTGGGTTTGACACTGGGTCAACAGGACTTGGGTTTGAATCTCATCTCCATTATTAGCTGTGTGATCTTGGGAAAGTTCCCTTCATCTCTCAGTGCCTCGGTTTCCTCATCTGTAAAGTCGGGGTGACACTGCCGGTACTATCCGCTTCCCAGGGCCATCGTGGGTCTCCGATGAGCCCGTGCCTGTAAGGGTGCTTCGCGGCTCTGAAATGCTACAGGAATTTCAACTGTTCAGTGATCGTTATTTTCTCTCAATACCATTCAGCTAGAAATGGCTCTCGAACAAGCCGCCGATGGCCCTCCTGTGGTTCTTGTACACTTAGACCGTTGCACAAAATGATTCTCTTTGTAACTGAGTAAAAGGATTGGGAAGTTGTTTCTATCACCGTGGTTTCAAGATCCCAAGATCCTAGGCTAGGAGAGCTTCCCCGGAGGAAACTGAGGCCCCGGAGGGAGGGGAGGTCAGAGAGGGAGGCAGAGCTCCTCCCCTGGGGGACCGCCAGGGTCCTACCATCCTCCTAGCCCTGGCTGGCCCCTGGTCCTCAGGTTTCTATCCCATCAACCACACGGACTGTCTGCGCTCACTGGTGCACAGATGCTTTGACGGGACCACCGGCGAGCTGGCCCACGCCTTCTTCCCCCCCAATGGGGAGATCCACTTTGACGACAGCGAATACTGGATTGTGGGCAAGACCCGCTTCAGCTGGAAAAAAGGTAAGGGGAGAGACCTCTATTTGTCCTCCTCTTGCCAACTGCATCTCTCCAGTACCCATTTCCTGACCCTCCCTCCTCCATCCCTCGTTCTCTCTTTATATCCATCTCTCCACTCCTGGGTCCCTTACCTTCACCCCAACCTCCCAGTGAGGGCTCACATTCCTAGGAGCCGATGTCACCACCTCAGTTACCGGGAACGCACTATCAGCTTCCCTGTGGTCAGGCCAAAATCAGCGGGGGAGAGAAGCAAAGTTCTGCCTTCTCAGGCCTCCCGGCCCCCAACCCCTGCCCCTGCCCTCAGCCACAGCTGGCTCTCTGACGCCTCAGACTGGCCAGTTTATCACCACAGACTTCTTAGAGCTGGGACCAGCCCTATTTCCAGCCCTGGGGCCACTGTCCCAGGGGAGTCCCAGGATTAGGGGTTGAAGCAGGGGAAGATTGTGGTCAGGAGCAAGGGGCCTGATGATCTGAGGTAGCTGAAGACCTCTCTGCAGAGCTAACAAGGAGCTTGGGCTTTGCCAGGAACTCCCCTTAAAAATCCTCATCCTGGACCTTTTCTGAGGTGTTCAAAACAAACAGCTGTTCGGGTAAGACATGTACAGAACAGACATACATGCAAACGTACAGGTCAAGCATGCATGTGGAACAGCAAACATGTGTGGAACAAGAATGTATATGGAACAGACACGTGTTCAGGTCAGAAAATATGTACAGGTCAGATGCATGTGTCTAGGACGGACATGAACAGGGCACATATAGGCAAGAAGAGATGTGCATGCTCAGGACATGCTCACAAGATACATGCATCCAGGTCACACGATGGAAGGGAAATAAAGAAGAACCGGATGGAAGGATAGGATTTACTGCAGGAGAGGGAACCCCCAGGTGAGAAGAGGGGCTGGGAGGGAGATAAAGCCAGCAGCTCTGCTCTGATGGATCTCGGAAGGATTCAGCAGGAAAACGTTCCCAGAGACTGTTGGAGGGAAGAAGGATTGATCACCCAGTGGGTGCTAAACCAGGGGTATTATCAGCCTTAAAGGGGAGGTAGCTGTCTGTAGGGGAGGTGACAGCTGGGAAAGAGTGAGGATGGATAGAACTTAACCTGGGTCTGTGCAGTTTTGTAAAAAAATTTCAATAACTGTATTTGAATATAATTGGTTTTCTTTGTAATGCTATATATTTTATTTTATACATTTAAAAACATTACTTTGGGAAGGGAGGGGGTCCAAAAGCTTCACTGACAAAAGGGTTCATGACATAAACAGGTTAAGAACCTTAAGAACTCCTCCCTAGAGGTATCTTTGAGCAGGAACCTAAGAAGGATGGAAATATCATGCTGCTTCTCATTCATTTTTCCTTCCATCCATCCGGTCAGGCAGACATTCACCATCTGTCTATCCACTCATCCACCCATCTATCCATCCCTTCATCCATCCCCATCTGTTCATCTAGTCAGGCATACATTCATTTATGTGTTCACCCATCCATCCATCCATCCGTCCGTCCATCCAATTATCTAGTCAGGCAGACATTCAACCATCTGTCCATCTATCCATTCATTTACTTAGCATTCATTAAACGTCTTCTTACTGCAGAATTCTATGCTACGCATTTGGGGTAACATAAAGTGTAGCTAAACCATAGTCCCTACCCTCAGAGAGCTTACAGTCTCTTAAGTAACTGAGACACAGACACAGTTGTTCACAATAAAAGGCAAGATTTAATTAAGTGCCTACTGTGTTCTCAGCACTACTGTGTGCTCATTACTGGGAATACAAGCTAAAAACAGAGTCCCTACCATCCAGAAGCCCAAGATATGTACCAAAAAGCCAATATTGTGGGATCTCAGGTGGAGGAGATTATGGGGTTTAGGAGGTGGTGTGTGCAGATTAAGGAAGGATGGGGATCATTAAGTGTAGAGATTCTTAGCCTTATTATCCATCATGGAGCCTTTGACAGTTTGGGGAGCCCTATGCAACATTTTTAAATGCACAAGATAAAATACATAGGATTACAAAGGTTCCTAATGATATTGAAATATACTTTCCAAAAAAGTTTATAGAGGCCAGGTTAAGAACCCTTGATCAAATTCAACTCCTTCATTTTACAAAGGAGGAAACTGAGAAACATGATTCGTCCAAGGTCACATAGGTTGTAAGTAGCAGAACCAGGAGGCAGACTGGTTTCTTCTTATTTCAAATCCAGGGATTTTTCTACTCCTCCGACTTCAAAGAATAAGTAGGTAGAGCTAGGGAGGGCATTCTAAGCCAGGGGAATGATATAAGCAAAGGTGTGCAGGTGGGAAAGTACATACTCCAGAGAAGGTAAGAAATCTGACCTAGATTGAAAGCAGAATGTATTAGAAAGAAAGAGGAAGAGACCAGGCTTTGAAGTTAGGTTGGAGTCAGGCTGTGGAGGGGGTTTAATACCTATCTGAGCCTGAGCACTGGGAAACCATGGCAAGTTCTGAGGTGAGAAAGGGTCAGTCTTCATGAAGATGAGCAGGGTGGCTTTTGAAGGCTGAGGTGGGGATGATGGGAAGGTTCAATAAGCTTTTCTTTCTTATGGTCTGGTGTCTCTGGGCCCAGAGAATGTCTCTCCAGACAGAGCCAGCAGGGCCTGGGCTGGAATGAGGTTCTTTAGCTTCTGAGGGTTCTGGTCCCATCCTATGCCACTCACAGGCGTCTGGCTCACCGACTTGGTTCACATTGCTGCCCATGAGATTGGCCATGCCCTTGGCCTCATGCACTCCCTGAACCCTAATGCCTTGATGCACATCAATGCCACCCTGACGGGGAAGAAGACCATCTCCCAGGATGAGATGTGGGGCATCCACCGGCTCTACGGTGGGTACAGCAGCCTACTAGGTGACTTGGTCGCTTCACTTTTCTGGGCCTTCATTTCCTCCTGGGTCAGGGGAGAGGGGAGAGCCCAGTGATCCAAGGATTTGGGGGGCAGTGAGGTCCAGCCACTTTAGGCCTTCTCTGGCCACATTTTCTGCTCCTCTGACTTCCTAGCTCTATCTCTCCTGGGCATCTGGCCCTTTGGACCTCACGCTCCTGAGTTCTGGTAGAGACAAGATGTTCCCATTCTGCAGAGAGTTGAGGGGCTTAGAGATGCCCTTTCTTCACCGATCTGAGGGATCCTCTGTTATTTCACAAGAAAAAGACGAAAATCTAAAACCCTGAGATTCTGGTGCCTTTATCCCTCTGCATGCCTGACCTGGCACTCCTGGCCTTCAGTCCACAGCCCTGCATTCTCGGTCCCCTCTGGGGCCACTTCTGTGTTTGGTTTTAGCTCGTTGGGTTCCTGCCTCCCCAGCTGTGTGCCCTGTAATGACTCTGGACAGCTCATGCCCAGCTCTGTGCCCTGCCAGGCCCTTAGGTGCCTAGGTCTGTGGTCTCAGTCTTGGCTTTACCTAGTTCCCATTCATTACTTCCTTCCTCACTGTGAGCCAATAAGACTCCATTTCCCCACCTCCTAGTTTTTGCTCTGGCTGGTCCCCCTGTCTGAAATGCACCCCCTTGCCTCCCATCATTGGAGTCTTCTCTTTAGGATGCATCTCCAGGGTCATTTTCTGCATGAACTCTTTCCTGAAGCCCCCAGCTGTTAGGGCAGTCCTCTCCCAAACTGCCTCATATTTAACTGCACACCTATATGTATTTATTCACCTTACATTTATACTGCACAGATTTTTGCATATTCTTGTGTCTCCCCTCCCCCCCCATCAGAATGTAAGCCCTTTGCGGATAGTGCATGTTTCATTGTCTTTGAATGCCAGAACCCACCCAGTTCCTAGCAGGTGCTTAATAAATGTTAATTGATCGATGGATTGATTTCTGACTGCACCCCCAGGCCTGTGCTGTGCCTTGTCCCCGGTTGCTCTCCTTGCCTCTGCTTCTTCCCTGACGTTGGCTCATTTCACTAGCATCCCTGAGGCCCCTGCACCCCTGCATCCCCACCCGGCGGGGCCCCTGCCCCTGAGTTGGCTGCTCTCCTTTACCCCAGGCTGCCAGGACAGACTGTCCTTGTGCCCGCCCTGGGCACGGAGGGGCTTCTGTGACACCCGCCAGAAGTTCATGAAGAAGCTCTGCCCCCACAGCTGTGACTTCTGCTACGGTAACCCTAGTCGAGCGAGGGATGGACCCCAGCCTGGTGCCTCTTGTCAGGCAGGGGACCCCGAAGAGGTGGGGGATACGTGTGGGGCTGGGGGGAAAAGTCTGTGGCATGTTCCTGGACCCCGGAGGCAGCAGAACAACAGGAAAAGAGCATTAGCTCTGAAGTCAGGGAACTTGTGTTCAAATCCTGCTTCAGATACATACAGTCCTGTGCTACCCTGGGCAAGAAAGTATTTTCCATGGGCCTCCCTCAGTTTCCTTAACTGTAAAATGATGTTGGATTAGATCCTAGCGGGGCTCTAGAGAGGTCTTCACTTGGGTTTATCATAATGGAGTAGACAGAGGAAGGAAGGAGGGAAGGGAGGAGGGAAAGGAGAGAAAAGGAAAGGAGGGAAGAAGGCAGGGGGAAGGAAAAAGGGAGAGAGGGAGTAGCAGAGGAAGGAAGTAAACAATGAGTACTTTATAAATATTATCTCATTTGATTCTCACAACCCTGAGAAATACTATTAAGACCTGACAATTAAGGAAACTGAGGCAGACCGCAGGGTCACACAGCTATTAAATGTCTGAGGTCCTTTTCCAAGTCATTTATTCCTGACTCGAGACCTGGAACTCTATCCCTCGCACCCCCAGCCTTCCCTAGAGAGAACGCCCTCGGGGCTGCCCTGTCTGGGGGCCTTGGTAGCTTCTCCTGGCTTGTGCAGTGTGCCAACCCACTTCCTGTGGCACTTGCCTTCCCATACCCAAGGCTCCTCCTTGCCACATTTTCCCCCTCCCATCCTCACTCTGGAGACCGTCAGGGGTCATTGGCCATTCTTGGCTATCCCGACCAGTTGGGGTGTGGGGTAGCTAAGTAATCCTGCACTGAATTCAGAGGTGCCAGCAGGGGCTGGGACCGTGCCTCCCTAGTCTCCAACTGAATATTCCCAGGGTGCAAGAAATCCTCTTGGATACTGGGTCCTGAACCAATAACCTCCTAAGTTGTTCTGGGTGGGGCAAGGGACCTGAAGCTGGAGGCCTGCTGGGCAGTGCAATCCCAGAGGATTTCCTGGAGGAGTCCTGGACCTCAGAGGACCCAAAGGACAAACTCCCAGAGACCTTGGTTTCTGAACATCTACATCTCTCGTCCTCTGGGCAGAGTTCCCCTTCCCCACCATGGCGGCCACCCCCCCACCTCCCAGGACCAAAACCAAGCTGGTGGCCGAAGGCAGAAACGTCACCTTCCGCTGTGGCCAGAAGATAGTTCACAAGAAAGGCAAAGTCTAGTAAGTGATTGTGGGACAGGCTAGGGTGGAGGGCATGAGCAGATCCGGGGGGCCATAATGTCCTAGGGGTGGATCATGTTCAGGACACAGATGGACCCAAACAGTCCTAGACAGAGAGCAAGGTTCAAGGTTCTAGTTCTGCCTCTGGCCAAAGGTCCTGGGGGGATGTTGGTCAAGTCCCTCCACCGTGATGAGCCCTGGTTTCTACAACATCAGAATAATGACCCCCGTTGCTTACTAAAAAGGGTACAGTGAATGTGAAGGGAATTTATGAACGTAAAACATTTCGCTGGGGAGGTTTTTGACCTCTCTCCTCCAATAGAATGTAAGAAGCATTTCAAGGACTCTATGTCCTGTGCTTACTGTGGGGACCAGAACACAGTAGGTACTTAGGTACAGCACGGTTTTGAGACTAGTCAGAAAGACCTGAGCCTATTTGTCACGTGCTGGACTTCACGTCTCTGGACAAATCACTTGATAGGATTCCTACCTGCCCTTCACAGGAAGGGAAGGAGATGGGTCGAATCCCATGGCAATGCTTGGGGAAGGCATGGGGCTGAGGAGGGGGTGACTGTGGTCATCTCTGGGCATAGCTGGGGTGAGTGGGCTGATCACATCCACCAAGGGAACACTCCAGGGCACAGGGTCCTTCCTGACACTGGAGGCTGGGCCAGCTCCGAGCCCCTACTTCTGGGCAAATCGTGCAGCCTTGTTCTGACGACTGCCCCCTTTGTCCCCTAAGCTGGTACAAGGACCAGGAACTCTTGGAGTACTCGTACCCCGGCTACCTGGACCTGAATGAAGGCCACATGAGCATCATTGTCAATGCCATCAACGAAGGCACCTACACGTGTATCGTCAAGAAGAGAGAGAGGATCCTTACCACCTACTCCTGGCGCATCCGGGTGAATTACTGACAGCCCAGGATGAGGAGGACAGGGGGCAGACCTGCCCCTCCTCGTGTCCTAGGAAGGGACTTTGAGATGGGATGAGGGGAATAGGGAAGGACCCCGGGCCAGGGTCTGGAAGGTCTGTCTTCTCTGCCTTTCACTTCCTCTCCCAGGGTGGGGGGCCAAGGGTTTGGAATCCAGCTGATAAAGCATTTTACCTGTATGCAGCATCCTGCCTCCCCTTTCTGAGGCTGAGACAGGGACACCCTGGGTGGTCCCTGAGGCCCACGTCTGCTGGGCAGACGTGTCACAGGGCCAGCTCTACCAGCCTGGTCAAGGCTAAGATTGGGAAGACGCGACAGCTGCAAGACTGCAGAAGTCAAGTCCAACAGGCTTTGGAGAAGGGGCATGGAGGGTGATGGAGGACCACAAGGGCTGGAGGCTGGGAAACAACTGCAGGGTCACCCACAGACTGCCTGCTGCTGCTGCCAGAGGTCAAGGCCAAGTCCAAGCTCCAGAATGAAGCTGTTCACTAGGGAAACCCTGCTGCCATGCCTGGGAGGTCACGCTCCCTCCAGCTCCTGCCCCTGGGTCTCCTAGCTTAGACCCACCTCAACCAGGCCTGCGGGTAGAGAAGGGCAGCTCTGCACAGCCAGGCTCCCTCTCCAAGACGCACTCCCTTCACTTTCTCAATAAGACAAGCTGGACTCTTCCCGTCTGGGAGTGGGAGGGACCTCCAAAGGAAGCCACTCCCCCAGCCCCCGTCAGAGGTCAGCAGATGCAATGCCACGTGGAGGCCTTGGAGGGCTGCTGTGGGTGGGGGACTTGCTGGGGCCCTCTGGAGACTCCCAGAACATTCTTGGTGAGCACTGGCGCTGGCCAGACATTCTCATCATAGCAAGACCTTAAGCGGGTTTTACTAAAAACATCTGTCTTTTATCAACAACTCCTGGCTTCCTGGGTGTTATTTTCCTAGGCTTCCATCAGAGGCAGGCCTCCCAAAGAAGGGAAGACAGGAAGACAGTTGTAGGGCAGGGGGAGGGCTGTGCCATGGGGGGGTGGGGGTAGAGAAGGGGGCCAGGCAGGGCCCAGCCCATGGGAAAGATCCAGCAGCTCTGGGGACCCACTGCCAGTATTGGTGGGGAGTCTGCCCTGGACTTAGGAATACCCTGAGGCCCCTCATCCTGCCCTGACAGAGGCCTTACCTGGCTGGGGAGCCCCCAAAATGGAATCCACATCATTTACCAGCTTACTTCGTCCTCTGGTACTCTTCTTGGAGGGAAAAGGAGGAGGTATATGTGTGTTTCGGGGCTCCAGATGTTCAGACTTGGTCACTGTAGAGCCGGCAAGGCTAACTGCTGGCTCGGCCCAGAGGGACGGCCCCCAGCCATCTGCTCCAAAGCCGTTAAAGGACGACATGCCAGGGGTTTTCCTCCAAGAATATTTTACTATATTTTAAAATTTATGACAATCTCAATATACAAAAACTTCACTGTGGCTAAGTTTGCATGAATGTCCAGCTTTGTACATAATCTGAATCAGACCAAGGCTCCCTGCCCTGCTCCCAGGGACTGGGTCTAGTTGTTCACTTAGAAAACCGACACGTGAGAGTATAAAACCTGAAGGATTCCTGCTGATGTCTGGGCTGGGGCAACGGGAGGTTATGCCGTGGAAGGCGCCCCCAATGGGAAGCAGGGAAAACCTGGAGCTGATGAGGGAATGGGGCCCCAACAGGTGTTACCTACACTTTTAGGCATTGAAAAAACCACCAGCTTTGGCTCAAAGTCATCATCCCCACGTGTCCAGGGTAGCCCCAAGGTTCCCTGGCTTCTCTGTAGCATGGCTGGGTTAGTGCTGAGAGAGAACGAGCTACTTGTCTGTGGGTGTCCCAGTGAAAAGAAGAGACCCTGAGACAGGCATCCACATAAGTGGCAACTCCGCGTGGTCATCAGCTTTCAGAATGGCCGAGCCACCCCATCAACGGACAGAGCCATGACTGATGGGGGTCAGGCAGCCTAAGGAAATGCCAGCTTTCCAAGTAAAGCCAGACTTTGGATTCTACAAATTTACAAGCCCAAGTAAGACAAAGTGTAAAAAAAATCAAACCGAGAACAAAACACGCAAGTTCCCAGGATGAACTCCCAGCTCTTCCAGACGGCCCCATCTGCTTGGCGTTCCTTGTCTGCATGTTTCCACGCAAGTAGGGGAGAGACCCACCCCAGCCCCTACACGCCCCCAGCCCCTGCGCACCCGCGTGTCCAAGCCATGGCTCAGCCAGGGTTTCCTTTGCTCTGTGACCTGGGGCGGAGCTTAAAACTTGAGGCTGAAGCCCGGGCCAGCCGCAGACGCTCCCTGATTGGTGGTGGTGAGATGGAAGCCGGTGTCTTTGAGGTCATCGTCTCCCTGGGAAAAGCCAAGAAGCTGGGTGAGCGGCGCAGCAGAGAGAGAGACTGGCGGCAGCCCTGCCGGCCTGCAGGTCGCCTGGCCGAGCGAGTGTGAGCGGGGAAAGGGTCCGTCCAGCTTCTGGCGCTGACCACTTACCAGCTGGCTGTACCCAAGTCCTCCTTCTGGAGGGCGGGGGCTGGTGCCACGCTTAACCCTCTGCTGCTCGCTCTTGGCCGGCCATGTGGGAAACATGGATGGGTCGATGGGGAGGGGGGTTTCTCGGAAGTACTCGTGTTTTAGGCCATCTTCTGCGTTGATCCTCCGGCCAGGGTAATAGGTCAAGAACCTGCAGATGAAGACGAAGGACAGAATAAAGGAGCAGGTGTCAAGACACACACAGGGCACTTCCAGGGTCACTGGGGCCCCTGGCACCCATTAGGAATTGAAACCTGGATTGGAGATGCCAGTAGGTGGTGGAAGAAGCTCCCACCAGCCAGGGTCAGCTAGTCATGGGGTCAGCACCTGGAGCAGGACCAGCACACTGGAAACAATGGAGCTGCCTACTGACCAGGGAGAGGCCACAGCTCATGTAATGAGAGTGCCATTGCCCTGAGAAGTCCAGGAGGACTTGGGGAAATGAGTGTGACAAGACCAGCGATGGTCAGAGGCAGAGAGGGTGAAGGCACGCCAGGCCCAGGGACCTTCCTCCCTGCCTTCACTGTGAAGGACCAGGGAGTGGAGGGGCACTGCGTAGCCTGCCCAGCCCGGCTGCCAGCCTGGCTGGTTTGGCCTGAGCAGTTCCTTTTGAGAAGGAACAGTCTGACCCAAGTGGGATGGGAGGCCAAGAGGCAGTGACCCAGTTAAGAGGCAGGAGGCAGGCTACAAGGACCCAGAGTGGCCAACTCGGGGTGGTCCAACCTCGCCAGACTAGAGGTTCACTGAGGTAAGGATGGGTGGTGGGCTAAAGAGCCTTCCAAGGACCCAGAGTGGCCGACTCGGGGTGGTCCAGCCTCACCAGACTAGAGGTTCACTGAGGTAAGGATGGGTGGTGGGCTAAAGATCCTTCCAGTCAGTCATCAATGTGGTGGCCCCCCTGGGAAGGAGCTTGCCTCAGAAAGAGACTCCTGAAACTACTTACTTGTTCATTAGATCAAAGCCCTGGTCAGAAAGGAGGGCCCCAAATCTTTTCCGCAAGTTATTGTACGGATATTCGGTGAAAGTCATCTTCTTCACTGCTGGGAGGTCATTGTAACCAGGCCAAATCTTCTCACTTGGAGTCCCCAGGTCCTGCCAAGACAAAGATTTCCCCACATTACCTCTTCTTCCCAGGTCACAATGACCCTGGAATGGGTCAGACGTCCACCAGTGCCACCTCCTCATCTGCCCACCCAGGCAGGCCAGTCTGGTAGTGACCTCACCCCTGAATCTGGTCAGTCTCCTCATTTGTAACACAGGAGGGGGAAGAGATGCAGGGAGCCAGAGAAATAGGCACTCTCATCCCCACCAGTGCCTGCCTGTGCAGAACGACCCTAAGGATTGGCCTGGCAGGAGTGATATGGTCACTTGGGAGGGGACTCCAAACTCCAGGCTGGTGAGGCTGACCTTACAGAAGCCGTAAGCACAGACATATTGCTGGTCACTTCCACTGACCCCTCACCCCCAAGAAGGGAGAACTGTGGGAGGGCTCAGAGACTCAGAAATGCATTACCTTGAACACTTTGTTGATCTGGTCAATCTCTGATTTCCCTGGAAACAGGGGTTTCTGAGTTAGCAGCTCCCCAAATATACAGCCCACTGACCACATGTCGATCGCAGTGGAATATTCCTGAAAATTCAAGCAGAGAAGTCAATGAGGAGGAAAGCAAAGCGTGAGGGTCCAAGAGAGCTCAGAATGATGAAGAAGAGGAGGGACAGAGCTTCTGGGACTGTGACTGCTGCACCAGATCTTAACACCGGGACAGACCCATCAAAAGCATCCACAACAGCCAGAGCCAAGGGGGCCTCACATTGAGTGACTGACCAGAGATTAGAGGGCATGACAATTCTTCAAAGAAGGGGCAGGTACCTTCGCTCCTAGTAACAGCTCTGGCGCCCGGTACCACAGTGTCACCACCACCGGTGTGTAAGATTTTAACGGGGAGCCGTACTCTCTGGCCAACCCAAAGTCACCAACCTGAAAGCGTGAGAGAGAAGGATTCGGGGCTCACCCTTCCCCAAGTCTCTGGCAGCATCACTGCCCCTCCCCTGATTCTGGCCTGTGCGGGAGGGAGATGCAGAAGGCATCAGAGCCGAACAAACAAGGGGGAGGCCTTCAGAGCAGTCAGCAGCCTTGCCAGAGCCTCCTCGCCCCCCCACCTCTAGACCCACTGGACTGTTATTCATTTTATTTAAAAACAGCACTCATGTTAATCACAACACTAGCATGTGCACAGTGTGATCTCACGGGGACCCTCGCAGCTGTCCTGGAAGATCTCAGATGCTGTTATTACCACCCCCTCATTTTACAGATAAGGGAGCTCAGGGTGAGAGGAGGTAGGCAATAGGCTACATTTGAACTCGAGTCTTCCTGCCCCCAGGCCCCACTAACACTCAGAGCCTATTACAGTGACAAACATTTCTTGCTAATGAGGGGCTGGCTGGTCACAGCTTGGGAATAGTGTTAAGTGGCTCCTAAATCCCAGCTCTGGGATGGTTTCCCCAGAGGACAGTGTGTCTGAGCTCTGTGGCTGCAAGGCTGTATGGCAGAGGTGGACCCTCCTGCCCCCTACCCTGATTCACCATCTGTGGTCCCCGGAACCCCAGGCCTGCCTACTTTTAAAATGCCTGCATGACTGAGGAGCAGGTTGGAAGTCTTCAGGTCCCGGTGAAGGATCCAGTTGTCATGAAGATGCTTCACTCCCCGAAGGAGCTGGATCATCAGTGTCTTCACTTCACCTGCAGTGGGAGCAGAAGCAAGAGGTCACCATATAACAGGGTGGGGACAAGTCTTCCCCACGTTGACTTGCCAAGAGCCTCCTCCCCTTGTCTGTCCTGCCTGGGGATGGTGGTGTGGGCATGGGCCCGGCGGCGGGGGTACCTGGCAGGAAGGGCTGCTTCATGGTCTCCATGAGACTCTTGAGGTCATGCTCCACGTAATTCATCACAATGTAGATCTTGTCCATGTTGCTGCCTACCACAATTTCCTTTAAAGCACACCGCAATGGATTAATCAGGGAGCAGGGAAGACACATACATGAACCCCAAGGATTCTTATGAGCTTGTCTGCTGAAGCCTGGACAGCCCCAGGGCAGGGGAGGGGAGGAGTTGAGGATCTGAGCCCATCAAGTTCAACTCTCTTGTTTGACACATGAAAAAACTGAGACTGAGAGAGGTTAAGGGACTTGCCCAGGGTCACACAACTAATAACCATCTGAGGCAGGGTCTGAACCCAAGTCCTCATGTCCACTAACAGACCTCATTAACTCAGATCCCTCTAATTCAGAATTTAGGATCATTCTGAAAGGAGGGACAGACTGAAGCTGACACCTGCATTGCTAGAGTGACTCGCTTAGGGGAAGGGCTGGCAGTCATCATGGATACTCACTCACTATGCCCAGCCAGCACCTGCTCTGGTCTCCCTAGGCCCCCACAATGTGACTGGTGGCTCTGGCGAGGAAGGAGGGTCCTTCAGGAAATTCTAGATCTAATCCCTCCACAAGCTTTTAGGAGCAGGTCTGGGGCTGACTGTTCAGTATGTCGCAAAACTTGAATTGATACATGAAATGTCAAAAATGATGAGCTTTTTATTTTCCCTTTTAGAAAATTGAGACCCCGACTGAACTATGCACTTAGTATTTTTTCTGAGAAGGCCTGATTTCCTCCACATGAGCTCTGCAGAGTGAGTGGGCAATCTAGCTCCCTGGGGATCATTATCTGGTCAGGCAAAAGGGGTAACTGAGAGCCACCTAATATCCCAGCAAAGTTGGGGTGACCAGAGGAGAATCAGAGCAGTCCTCTACTTTGCCTGCCTTTGTTTGAAAATATGGAAGAAAATAGAGGTGCAGCCAAGGTTTCTGCTGGAGAGCCCCACTACATGGCACTTTATATGCCATTTCAGTCTTAAGGGATGATAACAAAACCGCATTTTACAATTTAAAGAAATCAATACGTTCTGCGGAGGTGTACCAGGCCCTTAGCAGATGCTGACAGACAGACTTCCGGGTGGAGGGCAGAAGGGAAAGGACAGAGGCTCACCCGGACGGTGACGATGTTCGGGTGCTGAGCTTTCAGGATAGTGTTGATCTCCCTGAGGGAGGTAATTGGGAACCCTTCTTTTTCCTTTTCCATCTTCAGTCGTTTCAGAGCCACAATTTCATCTGTAAAGAAAATACCCTAAAGGCGGGAGCCAAGGAGCCTGGTGCGGTGGCAAGCTGCAGTGGGTGCCTCCTCCCAGCAGGGCATCTGAGACCAGGCTATGCTGGAGTCTGGACCCTGGGCTCATCTCCTGCCTCAGTGTTAGTCTGTGCAATGGGCCCTCAGCGAGAGCGGCACAACAGACGCGCCAGGTGGTGGTGACTCCTGGAAATCCACCTATAAAGCCCTTGACAAATATTAGCTCATTGTCCTCGTTCTCTTTAAAGAATGCTTTGGTTCGAAATACAACAGAGCAAGGATTTGATGAAGAGAAAGAAGGAAGCCTAAATGGCTGCTCTGTATGACACGAAGACTTCCTTGCTCCCCTCCCTGAGGTCGGCACCCTGGTTTGTTGGCTGGTAGGGACTGGCTACCTAACCTCGAAACAGCCTCTCTCCACAGCACACAGCAGCTGCCTTCCTCCTGAGCACAGGCTATGAGACCAGCAGACATGCAAACATGCTTTAAAAGCTCCAGAAGCAACAGCTCAGCCCAGCCCCCATGGAGCCCTCCACATCCTGCTGATGGCCAGAAAGGGCTCAGGGCCTCATTGCTCACTTCCCCCAAGACACTCTCTTTTCATTTAAGATGCAGCTCCTTCACAAACTCCTCATGAAACCCTTCCTGACATCCCCTCCCGCAACTGCTTGTGACTTCAAGTCATTCCTCTGTCTGCCTCAGTTTCCCCACCTGTAAAATGGCAATGACAACACCTACCTACCAGAGGTGAGAGCAAATGAGTTAACAGGTTAAGCACTCCATATGCTCATGCAAGCAAAATGCGTCCCTAACTACCTTGTATTAAAAAAATCCTGAACTTAACACAGATAAAATGAGCATTTCTGTACATACAGAACAGAAAAAGGGGATCTCTGTGGTGTGCAGTTAAGTTTCTTATATAGGAGAGAAAACTGGACCGAGGACTCTGCAGGCCAAGCTTCCTGTGGGAGGCATTTTTAAAAAGAACCTCTTTCATTCTCTTACTTTCTCAAACTAGCTGGTCTTTGGCTCTTCTGTACTTACTGAATTTATCCTTAGGAGGCATACTCTTAACTAGGTTCTCTGTCCTTACTGTGTCCTTAGCACTGGGTCTGGGGTCTGGCACAAAAGTCACTTAAAAAAATGCTTGCAGTTGACTGACTGAATGATGAGTCCTGAAATGGGGATGAGCCTCCTGGCAGAAGCATTCACTCATCTCACCTCAAACTGCTAAGGACTCAGGACTGAAGCTGACTTTAATCCAATTCAGGCCCCCTGCAAATAGCCTGTGGCAGAGCACACAGTGACGAGGCCGGATTCACTTCCGGTTTCTGGGGGAAGCTGTCATAAGCCTAGACTACAGAGCGCCTGACTGCAGCCCTGCTATTTCCAACAAGGGCAGAATTACCCAGCTTTTCACTTGATCTCTGTCTTCAGAGGGCCATCATGAATACCAACTCCACTGTCTCCAATCTGATACCCCTAGATCCGAGGTTTTGGCTCCCCTCTGTCCAAGGAGCATCACCACCTCTGCATGATGAAGGGCCCAGAGATGCAGGAGACCTGAGAAGAACATCCCCTGTGCAGGAGACAAACTCACCCCTCTGTATGTAAACCTCCCTAAGTCTCAAACCGATGGAATCTGCTGTGAAAGTCCACCAATCGCATCCAACTTCACGGATGGGATGAAAACAGTCTGGCTTCACTGGTACGAGACCAGTGATCAAAATGCCCAACTGGGTCAGAACCAAAACTCCCATCTGCCCCTAGCAACAGAACTGCTTTTTAAAATGAAATCTTCTCAGTCCTCAGTGATCTGTGGTGACACCTGCTGGCCACACAGTTTCTGATTGGCTGCATGGTATGGGATATTGGGGGGAAGAGGGTGGGGGTAGATTTGACCAATGGTGAGTAGTGCATGGAGGGAGGCCCTTGACTGATCTATAACCAACCCGGTCCATTGAGGAGAGTGTGGACATGGAATGATGAGAAGAGAAACCAAGGGAAGAGAAGCATGCATGCGTGCGTGCATGTACACACATACTGTGCTGGGATACAAAGGTTTTATTTACGTTCAGCACACCCAGGGCAGTACACCACGGGAATAAGCAGTGCCGTAAGAGAAAAGACTTTTGCTGAGAGAAGGTAGGAAGAATGAAGAGTGAAAGAGCTGCCCAAAATGGCCAACTCATCTGGTCTTTGGGAGTTTCCCAGGGACTGTCCATCCCATTCACTACACCAGGGGTGGTTCAGGCTAGAGTCACACACATGCAGGACTCCAACCAAGTCACCCCCCTTCCCTGGGCCTCAGTTTCCTCATCTAGAATATTGGGGTGGGGGATGCTGAACTAGACAAGATGTCCTGAGGTGCCCTCCTGCTCTAGACCCACGACCCTTGGTGTGGGGTCATCTCTAAGCTTTGAGTCAAGCACTCCAGTCCACTGCTGCTCCCCCAGGCCCCAGGGCAGCTCTGCTGCATACCCACTTTCCAGTGTGCACTGACCAGTCTTTTTGTCCTTTGCTCTGTATACCACCCCATATGTGCCTTCTTCGATCCTGTTCAGACACTGGAATTCCTCCACACTCCGACAACCCTGGGGAGGAAAGGGTGAGTGGATGAGTTGAGTGTCTTAGGGGAGCAGTCTCTGACCCTAAATAGAAAGGACACCCTGCAGCTGCCCAGTGAGGCTTGCTCTGTTGGGCTTGTGCCTTTGGGTGCTCAGGACACCCAGTGTCCTGCTCACTAGCTGCTGGACAAAGGGAGGATTTTCTGCTCCTTGCTGCAGACAACACTCTACCCTACCCTGGATCTCTCAGGGATACTGGCCCCAGCTCTCCTTCGTACCTTGTGACAGGCTGAGGCATTGAGGAGGTGGTGGTACCCCCTTCCCTGTCCCAGTGTCCCTGACTCCAGTGGCACATAACAAAGTCTGCTTCCAGACTCAGAGAGAACAAAACCAGCCAGAGGGCCGATGAACAGGCAGTTCTACAGCCCAAAGGCAGGAGCTTCAGGACACCAGGGAGGGAATTACAAGATGCCTCTGTCCTGTACCTGCTCTGTTCTGTCAGAGAAAACCAGTTACTGCAAAGGCAGTTTCTCATAGAAAACAGGAGAGCTTCATCCTGCATCTATTTGAGAGGGCACAGGACAAAAAAAAAAGAGCAGCAGTACAGCCCAATAGCCTTGATCAATGAATGCACTGGTGAGCAGGACCCAAGATCCGCACCTCCCATTTGAGCAAGCCCCCAAGCACAGCCAGATGGGGGTGTCGTCCTTTCTCTGTAGGAGCCACTTGGGGCAAACATGGTCTTGTTGCCATCCCTCCCCAGGCCCGCTGAGATCTTTCTGAGGTTCCTGGCAGAATGAGGAGGGAGGTGGCCCCCCAGGGCTGGGGGAGTCTGCCAGAGTACACTGCTGACCTGCAGGGCCGGGAGGTATTTGGGAAGCTCTTGCTTCAGCTCGATGGGAGATAAGGCTGGAGAGTCAGGGACGTATTCACCCTCTGTCATGGCATTGGACTGTGGCGTCCCTTCTCCTCCTTCTTCTTCACCTTCTTCGCTTTCTCCTGAATCTCGGTCAAACCTTGACTCTGTAACTTTAAAAGTTAGAATCAAATCTAGCACAAGGGCACAGCCAACTATCAGTGCTAAGCCTCCAGCCACCAGGAGAGGAAGGCCCAACAGAGGGGCAGGTGGCAGAGCACATCTCTGCCCCAGAGAAAGGTGGCGAGAAAGAATGTGGTCAAACTGACACCTGCTGCTTCATGGCTGATGTTCCTTCAAGGGCACATGCAGATCCACAGGATCCTTGGGGTGCCTACCTGATACGGCTCTGCTAAGAGATCTCCCTGGTTCCACCAGAGGAGGAGCCAAACAGTAGGAGAGAGAGGCCCAGAAAAGATCCAGGCACCATGGCTGGTGAGGGCAAGGGTGAAGCAGCCTGTCAGTCCATCCTAAATCCCCAGTCAGGCCTGGCTCTCACACCCTGGGCCTACATCCTCTCCACTGTTAAGCTCTGTAAGGGCAGGAACCATAGCCGTAGCACCGCCTAGCACACAGGGGGAGGAGGAATCAAAAGGCATCAACACCTACTTGTTCTTCTGGTAACACTCGAGGACCAACTGGCTGGCCTCCTCAGAACCTTTCTAGGTCTGGGAAAAGACCACAGTGACAGCCACACTGGGTCTCACTGTGTGCCGAGCACAATGACCACCAAACTTGTTTCCTTTGGACTCGGGGATGGGGTCTCAGAGAAGTGCACAATGAGCCCCTTTCTGAGGCCCGAGGGATGTGAGAAAAAAAAGATGTGCCATCTACGTAGGAGCCTCTCACCAACTACCACGTGGTTTCCATTCTCTCGCTCATCCTCCTCGCTCACGTCATCTTCACTCACCTCTTCTGCAAATCAAAACAAAGGCAGCCACTCAGATGGAGGAGGAATGACCTGACCTCACTACGCCTTCCTCCTGAAGTAGAGCACCTCTGTGCCTCAGGCATGTCTGGTGTCAATCAGTCAATCAACAAGCATGTATGTATTGTCTCCTATGTGGCATGAAACACTGGAGATAAAAGGACAAAACCCCAACAGTCCATGATCTCCAGGAACTTACGTTGTAGTAGAAGAGACAACACGTACGTGCCTAAGTCTAGAGTCCACAGAAGATCAGGTACAAGCTATCTGGGGTGAGAGGACTATGGTTAGGGGACCAAGGAGGGTTTCCTGTAGAACAGGGGTTCTTAACCAGGGGTCTGTAGAGAAACTTCAAGATGTCTGTGATCATGGATGAGAAAAAAGCAAACTCCAGCTTCTCTTTTTCACTAACCTCTAGCTAAAACTAAGCACTTGCTCTAGTCATTTAAAAACATTATTCTGAGGCTGGGGGTCCACAACACAAACAAGGTTAAGAACCTTTGCCTTGGAAGGTCATTCTTGGGCCACCTCTTGAAAGAAGGGGTCTGAGTGGACATGAGGGAGGATGTTCCAGGCCCGAGGAGAGCCAGCACAAAGGCCAGAAGAGGCAGGATGGAGGGCCATGTGTGAGGAATGGAGAAGAGGGCAGTAAGAGGGAGACCTAGAGTTGTGAGAAACTAGAAAAACTGGCTGGAATTGGGTTGTGAAGGACCTTACTTTATATTTGATGCTCACATTCCTTGGACGCGTTAGGAGTGAAGTAATGTGTGGTCAGGTCAAAGCTATGCTTAAGGAGAATCACTTTGGCAGCCACATGAAGAGTGCCATGGATGGGAGAGATGTGAGGCAGGGAGACAAACTGGAAGGGACTGCAGTGATCTGAGAGGTGACAGCTACGGAAGTGGTGAGGGAGGGAAAGATGCAAGAACTAGGACAGAGAAAGAAAGTGTGAGCTTTGGCAATAGATTGGACCTGGGGAGTGAGAGAGGATGAGGCTGGATTTACAACCCAAGGAAAGTGAAGGCACAGTAGTACGTGAAGGACACTCAGACAAGGAGCAGGTCTGAGGAGAAAGGTAGTGAGTGCCAGTTTGGACATGCTGAATCGGAGATACCCAGGGATCATCCAATGTATGATGTCCAATGGCCAACTGGTGATGCAGGCCTAGCTCAGAGAGACTGGGGCTGAGCCATCTACACAAACCTGAGAGAGCTGATGAGGTCACTGAGAGACATGCAGACAGAGAAGAGGGCCTAGGACAGAGCCTGGCAGAGACTGGCTTAGTGGGCATGACACGCATGCTGGGGCACACAGGCGGGAGGAGCACTGCGAGGAAAACCCAGAGAACAAGAAATGTCCTAGAGGAAAGGGTGGTCAGCAGCATCAAATCCCACACAGGTTAAGCTAGAGGATGACTTGGGAGAGACCATGAGATTAGGCACCTAAGAGATGGTCGGTCACTTTGCGGAGGGCAGTTTCAGCTGAATGATGAGGTCGGAAGCCAGACTGCATAGGGCTGAGGAGTGCATGAGAGGAGAGGAAGTAGAGGCATCGAGTGTAGACAGTTGTTTTCTAGGCACTTGGTCGAGAAAGGGAGGAGAGACATAGGAAAGTAGCCTGAGGGGATGGTTGGGTCTAGTGAACATTTCTTAAGGATGGGGTAGATCTTTGAAGGCAGCAAGAAAGGAACTGCGAGATGGGGAAAGACTGAAGATTAGAGAGTAGTGGTGACTGAGGGTAATCTGCTGGAGAAAACAGAAAAGGGACAGGATCAAGGTGAAACAAATGGGGGCTGGCCTTATCCACCTGGTTAGGAAGGAGGAGGAGAGAGTGGGGGCAATGCCAGGGAGAAATGGGAAAAGGGAGATTGTGGTGAAGAGTTTTGACTTTCTCAGGAAAGTAAGATGCAGAGTCCTCAGTGGAGGGGACCTGGGCGAGGTTGGTGTGGGAGGCTGGAAGAGATGATCTGGAAGAGTCCTGGGAGCCTCTGCTCCGATGCCATCTCCACAAGTTCTCCCCAGTACTGACCTGGTGCTGCTCATTTCATGGGACCCTCGGGAAGAAAGGAAGTGTGCGGCCTTTCCTGAGAATTTGGTTTTTTGTGGGGAAAAGCTAAGGATTCAAGCTAGTCATCTTTTTCTTCGGCCATCCTTCTCTCTGGTCTAGCGCCCAAAGAAGAAGGACCCCGAGAAGTCACGCTGCCTGCTCCATGCTCGGGGTCAAAGGCGTTGGGGCGCGGCTGTGTGAGTGGCACAGCCCCCTTACCAGCAGACTGCTCAGACACCTCCTCAGAATTGCTGCCTGTCTCCTCCTCCTCGTCCTCCTCCTCTTCCTCCTCCTCTTCTGACTCCTCACTGCTGCTCTCCTCCTCTTCCTCCTCAGAGCCAGAACCTGACTCTGCTGGAGAAGAAAGCAGAAAGGAGAGGCTCAGTTTGCGTGGTGCCTCCCTGGCAGAAGCCCCAGTCTGTCTATCTGCTGCTGCTCCCCAGCTACCTGACGAGGACTCAGCGGAGCTGGTCTTCCTCTCACTGTCGCTGACATCTTGTAAATCAGAAAGGGGGTCCCTCTCTTCCAGTTTCTCCTCTTTGACTAGGAAACAAACAGACGGTGGCAAAGGTAAGTTTGGGAGAAGGTTTTCAATCATTAAGACAATCTGCAATGACTTTGATTTACTTTTCATAAAAAGACATTTCATTCATTTGTTTCACAGGGTTTATAGAAGATAAACTGTCAACCTTCAAGTAAAGCACCTTTGAATGGGTAACTGAGAAGCTCCCCAAGGGGAAGAATAAGTGAATCCCCATGGGATGGGGATGGAGGGCTGATCCTGACACAGAAGCACAGGGTTCAATAGGGGCGTGTGGAGGGAGAGGAAGCATACTTCAATTAAAAGAAATAGTGAATTTGCGGAACTCCCTCCTAAATAAAGCTATCTGGTTACAAGAGCCCCTTTGGGAATGTGTTACTCATGACTTCAAGGCCATGGCCATCCAGGACTGTCCGTCCTGAAGAGTCTGCATCCTACTCCAGAAACAACTCTGCTTTTACAGAAATATATGGCCTGCTTCTTCAGAGGAAAAACCACCATCCCCGAGACTATCCCAACGTCTCAATCATGGTGCAAAGTTGGCCAGCGCCACGTTCTGAGAGGCACTGACCGCAGCGCCTGGCCGGCACCCAGGCAGAGGCTTACCTGGCTTCCTGCCATCCCCTTGCTCAAATCTCTCTCGCTGCTGGCGCAATGGGCTTCGACTCCAGTGACTTATTTTTACTTTGTCTCCATAGTCTTCTCTCACTGTTCTGTGATGTGCAGAAACTGGCAACCCCAGAAAAAAGAAGGCATTGGCACCAGCTTGCTTCAAACCAAAGATGCTTTCCTCAAAGATTCCTCATATGTACAAATACAAGGCTAGCTGTAATACACTAGGGTGGAGGCCGCTTACATTCCCAGTACTCATCAGAGCTGCTGGGCTTGCATGGGGCATTTTCGATTCAGAATCTCAGAGCTGGAAGGGCCCTCAGCAGCTAACTAGCCCAAGCAGCATCTGAAAAGGCATCTACTCTGTAATAGAAGCCACAGGGGCCGCTGGCCTCAGCATCATCCATCCCACGTGTAGACAGTTCTTCCACCCCTTTGCGGCTCCTGGCCCTGCCCTCTGGCATCTAACAGAACAAGATGAGTCCCTCTTTCCTATGGCAGCTCCTCAAATCCTGGAAGGCAGTTATCCTGTCCTACAAAGACTTCTCCAGGCTAAACATCCACTGGTCCTTCAACCAAACCTCACAGAGGACTCTCATCATGCTGGATGCCTTCCTCTAAAAGCTTTCCAACTGGATAACCTTATTCTAAATGCGTGGGTACCTCCCCACCCCCCACCCCCAAATGGTGCCCAATACTTTGTGTGGAAGTGGGCCTGGATGCCATACCTCTCAACTCAACAAATGCTTCATCACCTCCAAGGTTAAAGGCACTACACTGGACAGCGGGAATACAGACAACAGCCAACAAATAAAACAGGCCCTTTCCTTAGGGAACTCCTATTCTAACGTGGTGGGAGAACACATTCACAAATCAGTACCCAGTAATTAGAGGAATGCCTTATCATGTCTACAACATCTCAGTTACGTGAAGGCAGGGACAATGTCCTAACACACCTTCAGCTCATCCCCCTGAGCTGTGCACACAGTAATAAATACTTGGAGACTGAATGATACCAGGGTCACAGTGGAGATTCCCAACCACATCTATCCAGAGAAAACTAACTTCTGTCCAAGAACCATAAACAGTCTCCTTGATTTCAGGCCACCATGTTACCAATATTCTCCTCCCATTGATAACAAACAGAATTGTGTCTGTTTCAGAACAAACCACTATCATGACTTAAAAAGCAAATAAGCTCCCCAAACAACATCCCCTCTCCCCTAACAACACTCACCCCCCCATACATAATCCCCTGGTGCTGGGTTTTCCCTAAAGGTAATTCTCAAAGAGCTGGGGAAATCAACAAGGAAAAATTCTCCTCTTCATCTGATTGTCATCAACAAGGATGGAAATGATGGCCATTTTGGAGGAAAGGGGCCATTCTAGCTTAGGATTTATGAGCAACAGAGCAAGAAGAGGAAGGCTGGTCCCCATCTGACAAGGAGCCTAGATGTGCAGAGAACAGATTCAAAAGGTTCAGAGAAAGGAGAAGGATCCCATTGATGAGAATTCTCCAGTCAAAGTTAGTACAGGGGAAGACACAAAAACAAACAATTCAGATGAGGATAAAGAAGGGAGGTTTTCTAAAGAGAACAACGTGGGTGCACAAGGAGCTATTGCCCATCTTAGCTTTTACAAAGTCACTTCTAGATGGAAGCAAGAGCAGATTACTGGAAGTGAGCACAAAGGCCTGGCATGACCTTGGAAGCGCAGTGAGGCTCAGGAGTTGGCAAGGGATTACAGAGACCACAGAAGGGAATTTTTAAGAGTTACAGTAAGGTCAGGAGGAGGCCCAGAGATGGGAGAACACTGAGGGCTCAGGATGTAGGGGACAGTGACAACAGAAAAGGCAGAGACTAAACTTTCATTTTATTTCTTTTTTGTGTATAAAGGATAAAGATCTTTGGAATAGGAAAGGACAGAACAAAAATGGCCAACGGATGTGATGCCCAGGATAGTTAGGAAGATAGCAAGCTATCTAACTGCCTCTGATGAGTTAAAGTTACTACATCCCTGATTACTGAAAAAACTGGCTGAAGCAACTGCGGGCATGTCTGGAGAAAGGCAGGGGGTGTTTTGATGCTCAAAATAGGAAAGAGAAAGGGGTCTCCTCCTAAAGGCCAATGAGGTGATCTGATTCCTGGCAAAATTAAAGAACTTCTCTTTCAAAGAATAATTGGTAAACCTCTCAATAAGGACCCAGGGATCACAAAGAGCAAGCACAGATCCTTGAGAACGGGTCTTGCCAGGCTACCTTGACAACAACATTTAAAGAGGCACATTTAGGTCTGATGAGAGGGGAAACCTGCTAATGGTCAGAACTGTCCCAAAAGGGAAGGGGTTCCCCCTCCCTAGTGCTCTCCTGACAAACGCTGGAAGACCACTTTCTTGGCATGATGTAGAGCAGCTGTCTGTTCAGGCAGCACTTGGCTTAGATGGCCCCTAAAGTCCTTTCCAACTCTGGGATTCTCTTACACGAACAGCACACAAACAGGGCTACAAGTTACAAGTTTGTGTCAAGGCTGACCCATTTCTTCACAATGGCCCTTCCCATTTTGAGAACATTTATTTTGATAGGGAGGCCATCAGATATATCACATATCTGTGAAATGACTGGCAGCTTCAAGCTCAACCTTTATGTGCCCAAACTTGAAGCATTTCAGCCTGTTTAAGGGAACTCCCCCTTCACAACACCCACCCCCCAACCTTGGCACACGAACGAGCATTCCTCCAGAGAAGGCTCCGTCCCGGGAGGCCCTGGCCGCCTGGCTCGGCAGGCCCATTACCTTCTCTTCTGGCCTCACGCTCTTTGCGTCGCTCCTCGGCTCGTCTCTCCCGCTCCTTCTGTTCCCTTTGCTCCTTCTGCTGCTCCCTCATCTTGCGCTCTCGTTCTCGCTTTCGCTCCAGCTGTTCAAGACGATCCCTAGAAGCAATCAGATGCCTGCTTTTTTTTTAATTCAAACAGGAAGGTTCTACAAGTTTTCAGCACTTTCATTTACAGATGATCTTCTCTCAGCTTGTTCACTCTCAACAACTTACATTAAAACAGCTGCTATAAGAAAAGCTCGTCACCAAACACAAATACACGCACAAAGCACTGTCCTCAGTGATGACGCTGCCAGAAGAAGCCCTGAATCCTTCTGCTAGAACAGAAACATGGGAGGGCCCACGAGCGCGGTAGCACTATTTCTCTGCAAGTTCTTCCAGACTACATCACCAGCAGTTCTGAAGTACCTATGACAATCCAGTTTTAAAGAGAGCTATGAAAAACTAAAATCTCATCAACTATGCGCAGACAGGGGCCCATCCTGGTAAAGTCCTGAGGGGGATGGCTCAGAGGACTGAGCAACTAAGCCTGATTTCTCCAACTCTGTGTCTCCCAGGGCCACCTGCGCTACAGAAGGACACCTCCCAGGATCTACCAGTATACTCTACAAATAGAGTGAGAATATAAACTTGACTGACAAGTTAGGAGGAAATTGGGGAGCTGCTTGTGGGGTGGAAACGTCATTTTCCTGATTATCAGAGTCATCACGGTTATCTTCTTTAAAAAAGAGGTAGTACAGTGAACAATAGAGTCAGAAGAGCCGAGTTCAAATCCTGCCTCAGACTTTTCCCTGTGACCAGGTGCAAGTTATTTAAGCTCTCTCATTCATTTACTCAGAGCACTTCCCCTCCCAGCACTGTCAGGAGAACCAAATGAGAAAACCTATCCCAGGCATTCTGCACACCACAAAACAGCTGTTCTACTATTACTCTTACTCAATTGTAGGTGGCCAAAAGCTACAAACTGTGAGGCCCCAGAGGAGGATTTCTGATGCTTCCTAATAGAATTAAAAGGCATCATTTCTGTAGGAAGTCTGAGCCAGCATGCTTGCTAGTATGACATAACAGAGTCTAAAAAGTACATCAGAATCCACCCCATCACCAAAGGGATGCCTGAGCAGTTCAGCACCAGCGGCTCCCGAGCCTGCAGGAAGCAGGAGCAGGCAGAGCAGGTGGGGAGATGACCTCAGTTCTGAGCCATTCTGTCCACGTCACTCCGAGCGAGTCACTTCACATTTGCTGCAATCTACAGGAGCCTCCAGAAGACTCTATGTTATGCAGAGGGTGCCACTCTCCTCGCTAGAGGGGGATCCAATCAAAGATCAGTTCATCTATCTCCCCAGGGTTCCTCCCTGAACACCAATGACAGAGAGAGTCAATTCTGTTGAAATTGAGACCAATCATGTGAAGGGAAGTCATCTACCCACCCTCTGCTACCCTCACCCTCCACAGTTCCCTAGAAATCTCCGGGTAGACTGGGCTGCCCAAAGTCCAGCATCTACCAGTGGGTGCCTCCCTCACCATCCCAAGCTGGCCTGGGGCATGTGGCTCTCTGCCTCTAAAAGTACGAGGGCATACCTGAACAGAACCTCAGATGTTCACCCACAGCTGACCCCAGGCCCTCAATCTGCTCAACTGACAACAGGGCCAATTTACTAAAGAAATGAGGGACAAGTGAGAGGAAAGAGCTGCTTAAACAGGGTCAGGACAAGGGTCCAAGGGGACAGGAGGGGCAAGCTCTGTTCTCTCTTCATTGACCTGGCCTCCTCTCCCCCTCTTAGGGAGTTCCATCTATCAGTGGGCAGACAGTAAACAACCTAGTTCAAGCAGCTGCTTTGCCCCTGCAGCCCCAGGGCAGGATGATGGGGCAGAGGGGATGCAGAATTCTCCTCTTGGTTCCCTCTTGTCTCAGACAATGGATTCCCCCTTCTATCCAAGGCTAGCTTCCCCATTCATACTCTGGATCCCTTCTTCTATGAAGGAGGGGAAAGGACTGAAGAGGAGTAATCCAGGAGAAGGTAGCTGGCAAATTGATATAACTAAGAAAAAGCAAATTATGAAACAAATGGGTAAGATGACAAGATATGAGGTAGAAGAAGTTAGTGAGAAAATGGAAAACCCAAAGTTATGTTATTATAGTGTCCATACTTGGCTCAAGAGAACAGTTTAAAAACAAGAGGGTTAGACTATGAGTGTGGACCATGCATAGAATGTGAGACATGAGGCCAAAGAAAACTGCTGACCTGGGAGGACAGGCAGCCAAGAAAACGGCATTTGGATTTCTAATCCACAGTCAGTTTAAAGTATAAGAACGCCAGCCTCTCACCCAGGGAGAGCACACACCAAGTAAGGGTTGGCAAAAACGTCAGCGTGCTGGGTCGTGTTGTGAACATTTTTCTTCTTCCTTTTTCTTTTTCTATAATGAGGACTAGCTCCCCAGAGAGTAGAAGGGGAAGGGACAGATTTAGAGTCAATGTAAAAAGAAAAGAAGGTGATGTGGTTAGCAAGGTAAGACGTAGCAGAAGGGCCAGAAGGGAGTGACAAAAGGGTGTAAACATGTTAAAAACATTCTGAAGAACTAGTGATGGACACTTGAAAGCAATCTGAAAATGAAAGCACCATGGAGAGGTTTGCAGGGGCCTGAATGAGGCAGGTCGACTTTTTCAGTCTGCAGCTTCTGTGCGATTTCTGAGAAAGGTTAAGTTGAACGCTGGTCTCTAGGAGTACCTGCCATAAGCCCAGGTTTATCAGGAACAGGTGGGAAGGGAGCAGGGACCAGAGGGATAGAAAGTGGAGGAGCATCATACCAAGGTGGTGGAAGACAAAAAAGACCCCTGCGAAACCTGAGGGCCCCAACTCTTGGGGAAGAATGCCCTACTCAAAGAAAAACACTGGGAAGTAGTCTGGAGAATTAAGTTCAGACCAACATCCTACCCCACGTGCCTTAACAAGCTCAAAATGGACGCCTTACCTGAATGTAGAAGATCACAGCATTACACAAATGATAAGTGCATGAAGTCAGGGGCCTTTCCCATCTTTGGCTGGGAGGATAACTCTTAACCAAAGAGGAGAAAGCAGAGCTCACAAAAGATGAGACAAATGGTTTCTAGTCTATGAAACAGAAAAGCTTTTGAACGGACAAAAACAATGCAACCAGCATGAGAAGGGAGACTGCTGAATGGGAAAATCATCTTTGCATGAAGAAATCTGCTATCCAAGATCCATGGCTCCCAGGTAGTTCCGCAGACCCTCAGTTAGAAACTACAGTGCCTGGAGCAGGACCTCCTGCCACTTCCCAGCCACACCTACAGTTGGATCGATGTAAAGTGAGAACTGGTTCTATTCAAAATGAAGAGCCATTCTCCAGCTGGTCAAAGGACAGGAATAAAATGTCTTCAAAAGAACTGTAAACTAGTAAACTCTGGAATGACTGCTCCATATCCCTAATGAGAGAAATGCAAATCAAAATGACTAAAGTTTCATCTTGGTCCTAGCAAATTGGCAAAGCTCTGAAGAGATGGAAATAGAATTGGAAGGACTGAGGGAAGATGGCCATACAAATAACTTGTTTGTAGAGCTATGACCTAGTCCAACCAAGCTGGAAAGCAATTTGGAATTATACTTAAAATGTGGCTAAACTGTCCTACTCGTTGACCAGCTGTTCCACTGATGACAACACTGAAGTGAAAATCAAGTGGCGGTCCCCTGAGTGGGGAAGAGCAAAACCTGGCACAGCACAGGAAGGCCTGGACCATGGCCATGTAGTGTACAAGAGACAAAAAAGAAATTTATGAAAGAGTAAAGGCAGTGCAGAGCCCAGGACTATAAGGGATGATCAAGATGCCAAAGGGAGAAGAGCAGGGGAGCAGTGAGGGCAAGGTCTCCCTAGTTTCAGGGATTTAGGGGCACAAAGCCTCCTGGTCTCTTAGGAAGACATGCCTGAGAACTACTAACCAAAGGACCACCCATTTCTGCTCCCTGCTCTGGGCAGTCCCAAAGGAAAGTCTCTACAGGAAAGACTATATATTATAAATAATTATAAGATTACAAATGTCTTGGGTAAGTAACTCAAGACCACAGGACAGGGTGTATTTTCCTCACTGGTGTCCATCGAAGTCAAGGATGATGCTGGAGAAAAGAACAGGGAGGTAAACAGCTGGCCAAGAAGATGGTGTTTGGGAATGGAGTTTGGATTTCTAAACCTTAGTGAGTTTAAAGTATAAGAATGCCAGGCTCTTGGATAGGGGGAAGACGCACCTATCTGCCAAAATGGTACTGCTTGGTGGTCTGAAAATTCAAACAAAAATCTAAAGTGAAAATGACAGAGGAGGATGGAAATGGCTGGTATTTTCCCACCAAACTAGATACTAGGTATATACTAAAGTATGACTAGAGCAGCTACAGTCTAAGAAAAAAGAGGTGGCAGAACTCATAAGCTACAGGTGAAAAAATCCCAGGAAGGTTCCAATAAGAAACTCAATGCCTAAAACAGCCATACATAAATCCACAAAGGTCAGGACAGAGCAGGATCCCAGTGCCCGTTAGGAGGTAGCACCGAGACCTTGTGACATGAGCCCCATGACCGATATGCAGGTCTGGACAGGCAGGGGTGGTCCTTCCAGGTGAAGAGGTGAGGTGAGACAGGGAGAGGAGTAGTGTATACTAATAAAGTATTGCATGTGAAGGAATCAAGAAAAGCAGGGCAGAGAGCATTTCTGTAAAGACCAGCAGAAGGAGAGACAAAAACAATTTTGTCAGTGACTGGAGTCAACCGTAGGCCATTAGAACGGAAAAGGGGAATCAGACGATGGGTCTGGGAACCATAAGCCTAGCATAAAGGCATGACAGAACAAAAATGGTAGGCTCTGATGACCTGCTGGAATTCTACCAAAAGCAGAGCATTTATGATCTCTTAACTCATCCCTCGGATAATTGCATTGTTCAAAGTGGGTGCGTAGGAAACCAATAAGAGAAAATTCTATTCTGGATCTGATTCTCACCAACAGAGAGCAACTGACTGTGGGGAGTGGAAAGACTGCAGTGAAATGGCCTCCATCCTAAAAGTCTGTGCGGGAGAAGAGGAAAATCAGTCATAGTCCAACCTAAACCCTAGACTGGGAGGAGAAGGGAAGGATATATATATTTCAAAGGATTCAGAGAAAAGAAAACCATGCACTAAATTTCTCCAAGGGAAGTCAGCCCAAGAAGGATAAAACTCTGAAGGTACACAGGGAAAGACACCCCCTCTCCCCACTTTTATCTGACAAAGTTCTAGAAATGTTATAGCAAAAAAAGACAACAAAATCAAAGCAATAAACATCAGTAAAAATGAGATAAGACAATCACTACCTGCAGATGACATGACAGTCTACTTAGAAAAAGTCCTCAAAACCAACCAAAAAACTGACTGAGATAACAGCTATAGCAACATAGGATACAAAATCAATTTTAAATATAGTATTAACAAAAACTAGGAGGAAACCATGAGAAAATGCATTGAAAATTACCACAAAATGCATTAAGATATACAGTTATTAACCAACCAACACACACAAAGTTTATATGAATACAAGTACAAAACATTCTACAGAATAAAGGGAGACAAAGAACCGGAGAGAAATTCACTCTTTGTTGGGCAATGTCAATAGAATAAAACTGGTAACGCTACCTAAATTAATCCATAGGGTTAGCGTTATATCGATCAAATTACTGAGATTCGAATGGTAAAATTCACACAGAAGAACAAAAAATCTAAAATCTCAAGAGACAGAATGAAAAAGGCCCAAATGAAGAGAGCAGAGCATGACCAACGTTTGGAAGAAGTGAGCAAGAAACAGGAGCAATCCACAACAGGAAACAGATAAATCCTAGGCCATAAATTAATAGGGGAAGAGCTTTCTTTATGGTAAGGAATGCTGGGAAAACTGTAAAGTGTTTAATCACAAATCAAGCTTAGACCATATCTATCTTGGACATAACCTGGGTATAAATAATCACACGGTCAAAAATCAGGAAGAGAATGAGTCTGGTACTTTTTACAATCATGGCTAAGAGGGCAATTCTTAACCAAATGTAGGGGATATGATAAAAAGGTGAAACAATTCTGATGACATCAAATTAAAATGCTTTTCCATGAATATAATCAGGAAGAGACAATCCGATAAAGAACACCAGAGTGAGAAAACACTGACACCAGATTTCAACAATAAAGATCAGATACCTAAAATATGTAGTGAACTGTTCCAATTCTGCAGCATCAAGAGTCACTCTCCAAAAAGACAAGTTGTCAAAGACATTAAAGTGTTGCAAACTATAAGTGATAAGAAAGCATTCTTGAAACCACAAACAGTAAGAAAATGTAAATTAAAATAACCTTGAGGTTTTACCTCCTACTATGTAAACTGGAAAGATGAAAAAAGATAGCAACAATCAAAGCTGAAAAGGCTACGGGAAGACAGGCAGACCAGTATTCTAGTGACGGAACTGGGAAGTGGTCCAACTGGTCAGGATTTCAATTTGGAATTCCACAAGATAAATGAAGAACTGCCTAATAACTGACCCAGTGGCAACGACACTACTGGGCGTGTATCCCAAAGAAGTCTGGCCTACTAAATCAATAGCATCACTCTGTGACACCAAAGAACCGGAAACAACATCGGTGACCACTGATGGGGGAATGGCTGAAAAACTGGTGTGTGAAGAAAGGAATACTGCCGTGCAGCACAAATGACAAATGGCCAAGAACGCGGAGGACTGTGTGAGGATTTATCCAAACTGATGCAAAGCAAAATAACACCAAGGTAACAACATACACAACGATTACAACAACGTAAATGTACAAACCACTGAAAGGAAGTGGACATTTGAGTGGCAGGCCCTGGAGAAGAGGGAAGGAATCAGGCCTGTGATCTGTCCGTGATCAGGGCAGAGGCCAGGGCACGGTCAGGGAAGGGCACCAGGCACACCACTACAACAGAGTCTTGAGAGTCCATCTGCTAATTTGTCTCTAAGGATGGTTCAAGGGGGGTAGAGGTGGGAGGTGATTGATGTCAAGGCAAAAGGCATCAATAACAACAATTTTTTTCCAAAGTCACAAAAAGGAACATTTTTGGTGAAGAGGAAAAAGTCTTCTGAAGGGACATATGAAAAACTGAGAACTCCCTAATCACTTTAAGATTCTTGGAACACACAGAGAAAAACAAAAGCAAAGGCAGCTACCCAACTGATAAATGGTCAATGAATAAGAACAGGCAGTTTTCAGAGGAAGAAATCAGTTACCTATACAGTCCTATGAAAAAAGTGCTCTAAATCACTATTGATTAGAGAAATGCAAATCAAAACAACTCCGAGGTACCACATCACACCTATCAGACTGGCTAACATGACAAAACAGGACAATGATAAATGTTGGAGAAGATGTGGGAAAATTGGAACACTACGACATTGCTGGTGGAGTTGTGAACTGATCCAACCCTTCTGGAGAGCAGTGTGGAACTATGCCCAAAGGGCTATAAAACTGTGCATGCCCTTTGTCCCAGAAATACTACTTCTAGGTCTGTATACCAAAGAAATCATAAACATGCAAAAAGGACCCAGATGTACAAAAATACTTACAGCAGCTCATTTTGTGGTAGAAAAGAACTGGAAATTGAGGAGCTGTCCCTCACTTGGGGTACCACAAGTTGTGGTAGAGGAATGTAATAGAATACTATTCTGCTATAAGAAATGACAAACAGGAAGACTTCAGAGAGGCCTGGAAGGGCTTGTATGAACTGATGCTGGGTGAAAGGAGAAGAACCAAAGATCCTTGTACACAGAAACAGCCACAGTGCGAGATGACTGACTTAAAATGACTTAGCTCTTCCAGGGTAAGGCAAGGATCTAAGACAACTCTAAAAAAACCCATAATGGAAAATGCTGCCCACATCCAGAGAAAGAACTCTGGAGTCTGAATGCAGATGGAAGCAGACCATTTGCTCCCATTGGTTCTAATTCTTCTTTTGCATCATGACTAATGTGAAAATACATTTAATATGAATGTATAAGTAGAGCCTATATGAGATTGCACGCCATCCTGGGGAGGAGAGAGGAAAGGGAAGGGAAAAAAATTTAAAATTCAAAATCTTATGTAAGTGAATGGTGAAAACTGAAACTAAATTAATGAATTATATTTTTTAAAAAGGAAGAAGAAAGCAAAGGCAGCTAGCTACCAGAAAGCTTTCTGGTAAGAATACTGTCAGAAACGCTAACACTCAGAAAGACTGAGACTGATAAGGAGTACTAAGGACAACAAAATAGACTTCTTAGCTAGACTGAAAAACAGAGCCTGCTCAAAGAGGGCTGGGACCACTGCTCGAGGGGGCTGGGACCACTGCTCGAGGGGGCTGGGACAGTGATCATTCACCACAGTGAGAAGGAGGGACTCTACCGTATTGAGATTTTGCTTTCCCGGCCAAGGAGGAGCAGCTCTGGATGGAAGCTGGCTCAGCAGGGAGTTAATGGTCCAAGAGGACCTTCCTGCTTCTGGTGAATTGAAGCCCCATGGATCCGATGAAGATCTGAAGGCAGATCTGAAGGCTGAGCCCTTGTCAGAGACCTTGGAAAGATGGGGCGGAACAGGACAGGTACTAGAGCACCGAAGGTCAATGTCCAGTTGTCTGCTTTCAAAAAAGAGAACAGACTTCGCAAATAAATGATGGGCTAATGAGCTCGATTTCAACTCCTCAGAAACTCTAGAACACACTTCTAGAAGAGGAAGAGGTGGTCGGAACTATCATGGTTTCAGCAAGCTACTTCTTCTTCCAGATGGGGTCAAGGAAAGTCCCAGGGCAGGGGGAGGGGACTAAGTTTTCCCATCTCACCCAGGTTGGAAGAGTAGCTGGCACTCGTGGGCCTCATACCTCCTGCTTTGCCAGCCTGGGGTGCTTGCTCCTGGGAGCTCCTCCCAGGGCTGCCAGACTTACTGGGGACTCCAGATAGACTCAGAGCTCCTGAGGAGCAGGGATTAGGGAAGGGCCCCCTCATGCCTGGCCTAAATAGCTTTCCTAGACTTTAACCATGTTTGATGACAGATTAAGCATCAAAAAGTTGGTGAGGCCTTGCTGCACAAGGGGTCGGCTAAGACCAGGAACAATTCTAACCATCAGAACCAGGAGGCTCACCACAGACAGACTTCTTCCGAGTAAACAGGTGGTTAGAGTTGGCTGTCACAGTGCCCAAGACGAAAACTCAAGAAAAATTGGCCAAATTGCACAAGACAACTCTAAATGTCATTTTTGTTTTTGGATTCAGAAGCCAATTTGGCGGTGGCAAAATGAGAGGCTCTAGACTGATTTATGATTCCCTTGACTATGCAAAGAAAAATTCCCAAAGCAGAGGACAGACTTGCAAGACATGGTCTGTTTGAGAAAAAAAAGACATCAGGAAAACAGCAAAAGGAACTCAAGAACAGAATGAAGAAAGTCAGGGAAAATGCAAAGGCAAAAAGAAGGAATAAAAGCATGATGAGGGTGTTCATCTGTGAAGACAATATGGATTTTTCATCAGAGCACAAATAAACTATGTAAAAACTTCCAAAGGCAAAACAAAAAAAAAGCTGATGAAAGCTAGACAATGGTACAACTGTATGGACTGGGCATGGGCTGAATGGATTCCAAGTCCTTGATGCTACAGAGCAGGCTAAGGGGAGGTCTTCAGTGGCATATCCCATTAATTCAGGCGTAGCCTCTCTAATGTGAAACACTTTTATCAATGGTTTAGCTGAGGTCTTATGAAATCTGAGGAAGCTAAAAATCTAGGAGGCAGAGCTAAGGCACTGGATGAGAGAATCAGGATCCAAAGGGCTTTGCAGGTTAGAGGATTAGGCTGAATCTAATCAAGGTAAAGTTTCTTACACCTGGGTTTGAAAAATCAACTTCTCCTCCTAGGGGAAGTAAGTTATTTGAAAAAATCTGGGGGTTTTAATGGGCGGCCAGTACCGTGGGTCAGCACTGATGTGGAAACAGACAAAGCTCTGGGGATCTCCAGCTCCCTGGAGAGGAGCAGCCTCCAGCACCAAGGAAGGGACAGTCTCACCGTCCTCTGCCCTGGTTTGACCCTATCTGAATTCTGACTTCAATGTGGGGCACCATGGCTTAGGGAGGGTATTGGTGAACAGCTATGTCACATGGATACTGTTGGAAGAAATGGAGATGTGAGTCTTGAGAAGATTCAGGGAGGGAAGGATGGACAGATATCTTCAGGTTACCACATAGAAGACAAGACCTAACTGAACATAGCCACCTTGTACAATCCCTAGTCATATGCTCAGGTCCCTATTAGTGAATCATGAATCCCCTGAAGGATCTGAATATAAAATACAGTCATTGGTTCCAATTTAATGAAAATAAGCCATGTGAATCTGAACAATGCAACCAAATCAGGGGAATCGCTAGTTGGACTAATTCTGGCCCTAGCTGGGCTCATTTTTGCTTGTTGCCATGGGGACTAACTAAGAGCAGTGGGCAGAAGCTGCAAACAGGCAAATTTAGATTTGATGTCAGGAAACACTTCCCAACAACTCATGGGGATTCTTTTTCCACAAGGGTGGGGTGGGACCAGTTCCCATTTTGACATTCTGGGATTGTGCCCCTCCATCCCCAAGGGCCCCCCCATATCCCTCTCCTGTGGCCAGTTCAAACCTCTCACAGCCCACCAGAGTCTTTCTTTCTGTTTAAGCCTGTTCATGAAACTCCTTTTCTTAGGGGTGGGGGAAGCCTTCCCATAGTGCGGGGTGTATGCCAATGACCAGCCTCTCATTTCCAAGCCTAAACCTTACAGGCGGACTACCTGTCTCCACTGCCTCCTCACCTTTCTCACTCTCTTCCAATCTGACCACTCACTGAAGCTGCTCTAAGATTCCCCCTTCCTGACTTCATAGCCCCTTTAGGAAGCCCAGGCACCTGTTGTACATCTTGCTTGGAGCTGCCCCCAGCAATGGGCCCAGCCTGCGTTGTCTCATGTCCCGGCTCTCCCCTCTCTCCACAATGCTAATGCCACTGCTCCCTCTCTGGTCCCTTGGAGCACAAGAGCCTCCTAACAGGTGCTCCAGGCTCCATTCTCATCTGTCACCAACAGCCAAATCATCTTCCTGACGCACGATTGAATGATGTCCCTCTTCTCTCAAACCGTTTGATGTCCTCACTACTTTCCAAATAGTTTAGACACCTTGGGATGGGACTCAAGGCCTCCTCAACTTGACATCACCATCCCTTCCAGGCTTTGTCCGTGTCTTCTTGGCTCTAACCATGGGGTTTGGCCTTGCTTCCTCCCCTACCCCCATGTTCTGGTCACACTTCCTTGAGCCTTTTCTGACTCCCTCTCCCTTCCAGCTCTCATACCACCTCTCCCATGAAGTCTTCCCTGATGTCAGTTTGTTCCTCCCCTCCCTTAGAAAAGTAATCACCTTTCCCCTAATGCAACTTTAAAGAGCAGTGGAACCTGATAAGGACAGATTTAGGGCTAAAAGAGCCCTTACGGACCACCCCATGCAATGCCCTCATTTTACACATGATAATACTGAGGCTGAGAGAGGTAAAACAACTTGCCCAGGGGTCACCCAGCTACTGTCTGAGGCAGGATTCTAACTTGGATCTTCTTGACTCTTAAGTCTATGGCTCTAAACATCACACTACCTGGCTATCCGCCATCTTGTACCATAGTCTTCGGTTTTTATATTGCATGTCCCTTCTAGAACATGAGCTCCAGAGGGGACAACCCAGGGCTGGTTGCAGTTCTCCCTCATTATTCTGCTGAGTTCCTAAATTCGATGATTTCCACTTTTCTCTCCTATCTTCATGGCCCACTAGTTAAGAAATCTAGGGAGACTAAAGACAGCCCCCTACCTCACAGTGTTGTTGGGGGTATCCAATAAGATCCCTGTAAAGGGCGCTGGAAACACCGGCTGTCTGTGCCATTATGAAGTTTTTGCCAGCCAAGCTGTTTTAGTGGCCCTCCCTCAGCCCCCATTGCCAGATCTTCTTTCTGCCTTTAACTCCTTCCTGCTCTAATCTAGCCTGAATGATGCTACAGGGCTTGGCTAAGGAAGTTCTTGAATCCCAAGGCTCTTCTGCCCAAGAACTTGGAATCCCCACTTTTTAAGTAGGCATTGAGGGAGGCTCATTAGCCAGTACTCCCCAGGCCTCCTCCCTCATCTCCCATGATTCCTCAGCCAGCTCCTTTGCTCTGGCCGTTGGAACACTAGACTACCCTTTTCTCCTCCGAACTATTTCCATCATTTCTATAAAAGGAAGCTTTCGCTGTCTAATGTTGTCCCACACTGACTTCTTTTATTCTCCCTTCACTTAGCACTTACGGCCTCCTTTATCCTTGTGGATATGCTGCTTTTTAAATTATCATGTCTTTTCAATCCTTAACTGGAGGGAATCTTTCTACTATTTTTGTACTTCTTAGGACAGTGTTCAGTACTGTGTTCTGCATCTTATAGGTAATGGAAGTGATGATGATGATGATGATGACAGCACCTCACATTTCTATAGAGCTTCCTCTGTGCCAGGCACTGTGCTGAGTACTTTAAAAGTTGGATGACTAACTCAAGGCTCTCACCTCTCCCTCCTGGAATGTTCCCGTGCCATTTCCCTCCTTTTCTGCCTCTCCCATTCCCGCCGCGCTTTATCCTGCTCCTCCCGATGTCTTTTCCGCCGCTCATGTTCACGCTCCTTCTCTTTCACCCTGGCATGCTTCCCTAATGAGGGGAAACATCCTGTCACACTTGCAGGAATACACTGAAGTTCCAGGAATTTAACTTAAAATACAAGTTACAGCAATATCTGTAAAGCATATGAGAAAGCAGCTCCCTTTGATAGGACTTTGACTCATTTCTAACCAAAACGTTAGTTAATAAATCACATCTCAATTATAGTCCACAGAAAGTTTTCTTCAATGCCCTGCCCCCGCCCCAGTGGGTGTGTGTACATATGTACACATATACATACGCACGCACGCGCACACACGCATGCACACACACACACTAATGACTCCTAACTTCTCTTTAGACCAACACATTTTTTTGGACTCAACCCTATCAGAATCACTTTTGGTTTGGGACCAAACCCTCCCAACCCTTCACAGATTCTCCAGCACTCTCCCCATTTTTCTGCTCTACCTGGTGCACACTACAAGACAGAGAATGACAGAACAGGAGATGGGGCCTGGGTTCAAGCGCTAGCTATGTCATTTCCTGTGTGACTCTGGACAAGTCACAACTGCTTCAATCCCTTCAGTTTCCTTTTCAGGAAAAAACAGAATGATTCTATCCTGGCTCCCTGCTTCAAGGATCAATGAAGATAATGAAATGTAAAGTAACAATAGAAACACTTTGTAAATCATAAAGTGTTCTATAATAGAAGACACACTGCCTGGCAATTAGACTGATCACCACGCTGGCCAGCAGACAGAGGGGACAGGGTGCACAGTGGTGTCCACTCTGGTCTCCTGCTCATGCATCTGACGGATCCCTGTTCTCACCAACAAGTGACAACAAATGGAATATGAATTATGATCATTAAATCTGCTCAATATTAAGCAGCAGAGACGGGGTGTGGACTTCTATACTCTGAACCAAATAAATTTTACCTGAGGAAATCATACCTAGGGACAAAGCAGTATAAAAATAACAGGGGAAAACTCCCTGAAGGGGTAATGGCTACCTCTCCAGAACGCTCAAGGGAAGAATAAACTAAACTCAAAGGGACTGGGCATGAAAAGGGAAGCAGCTCTGTACCTCCCTCTGCGGAGTGACTGCGATGTCGACGTTTCTCTTTCCTCTTCTCATCTTTCCTGTGGTGAGCTTTCTCTTTACGTGACATTTGCTGGGGTGGTTTGATAGCCAAGGAGTCATCTTCTTCACCTCTAGGATCACAACACAAAATGGCAATGATTCCACACACAACAGGTGCACTGAAAACACACTGGAGATTTAACAGCTTAAAAATGAGCATGGCCACAAACTGCATAAAAAGACAGCAAGAGACACAGCCTTCCTCTGCATGTGAGAATGAAGAGGGTCAGATGTTAGTCAGGATGTAAAATCTGAAATCATAGCAAAAATGTATTTCTGTATGGTACAGGTCAAATGAAAACCTCAACACTGAGAGGGATTCCCAAAACCCAAGTCTTTCAAGCAGGGGGCATGGTCTGAGAAAGTCCTTTCCAGCCCTAGTTACTCCTACCCTGCCATCCAGATTTCTTCCCACTTGCTTAAGGAGCTGATGAATGTAGGGAAAAGTACACTGCTCCAGGAGAACAGGTTTCTGGTTCTGGTGCTGCCCTGACAAGTCAGACAACCTTAAAAAAGGCACGTAACTTCTCTGGGTCTCACTTTTCTCATCTTTTAGTTGTAAAGTTTAGTCTATGTGATCCCATGGGGTCTCTAAAAATTCTGCAGCTCTGTGAAAGTCAAGTTCTGTCCAGGCTTCTCAGTGGTATGGTGGACAGAATGCTAAGTATGGAGTCCAGCCCCAGACACTTACTAGCTCTGAGACCTTGGGCAAGTCACTTAATCTCAATTTGCCTCAATTTCCTCATAGATAAAATGGGCATAATGATAACAGCACTTATCTCCCAGAGTTCTTGTGAGGCTCCAATGAGATCTATGTATATAAATGCTAGGTATTATTTGTCAACTAACTGTACTGAGGACCTACTGTGTGCCAGGCACTATGCTATCCCACCTTCCTTGAGGCTGCTAGTCACCCCACTATATTTATGACATCAAGAACCAGAAAAACTTGAATAATCATAGCTTAAGATTTAAAAAATGCTTTTCAAATAACAACCATGTGAGGGGGCAATGTGAGTATGCTTCTGTCTCATTTACAGAACTGAAACTGAGGTTCAGAGAGGGTGACTGCCCACCTCTCCAGAAGGAGATGGGTGATGAGCTAACAGATGTAGGAGAAGAACAAGAACAGGGTCTGTTGGATCTAGGATGATGCCCCCAAGTTCCTCTGCTGGCTAGATCCACCTCCTCGATTCCTAGAAGCACCGACCAGGAAAAGAGCCTGTCACGAAGCAAGCTAGCCCTTAGGATAGTAAGTTGGCATCTTTCTCATGTTTTCTATGAAATTAGGATCAATACATTACTACAAAACATGGTAGATTTTAAATAGAACTGCTACTGCTTAATCTACACATAATTTCACAATCAGTCAACAGCCTGCCTCCGCCTCTCACTAAGTGTCAGACAGCTAAGTGACCCGCCTCCCCTGTAAAAGGGAGATGAGATACTTGTGCTATAATCTAAGGTTGAAAAGAAGCACACGTGAAGACAGCTTTATAAGCTTCAACATGCCATATAAATGCCGGCTGCTGTAAGCACACGAGAGGTGGATAATTTGAGAGAAGTCACACAATGACTCAACTCAAAACACGGAATTCAGACAGACCTTTTCAAAACAACATTTAGGAATTTCAGCTAGACTGAAAAAGCTGGCGTGACAACGGCCCTCCAACAGCCAGGCTGTTAGGATGCTGCCCACTCACCTATCTTCCATGGAATCTTCCCTCCTGTAAGGTGAATTCCTGATCGTTATCTCCATGCGGTGCTCTCTCAGCTCCCCCTCTTCAAGGGAATCCCGCTTGGAATCCCGATCATCAGACTAAAAGGAAACCAGAAAACAAACAAAACAAAAAAACAACCATCTTACTTTTTTGAAAAGCGACATTCAGGTGCACTTCATCAACAACCTCAGACACAAAATTTTACGCCAATTTCAATAGGCCAATAAAATACAAAAAGCAAATTCTTTCATTGGGGTATATGATGTCACTTAGTGCCTGTAACCCTTGTACTGCAGGAAGCTGTGTTAAGTCCTGAGAAGCAGGTACAGATGTTTAGTGGTAGAGTCAGGGAGACAGACTGTTGGTGGGCAGTGTTTCTCTTCTTTTGCAGCTACCAATGAGATTTCTATACCCCATATACAGAGAGGAAAGCTAAAGCATGTAGATGGCTCTCTGGTGCACACAGTACTGTGCTCTATTTATACTTAAACGAAGGTGGCATTCTATTCACAGATAGTACCAACATACTGAAAAGCTCTTCTGAGCATGTTATTTTGCCAACTAATACAGATGTTAATTTCTCAAAGCAATATTTTATCAATATTTATTTTTATTTGTATTATTTGTAAGTGTGAGCATGAAAAGAATTAAAAACAATTATCCAATTGCACTTAGAAATATTCAGTAATGATGTTAGGTCCCAATACTTTATTCTCCAAACAAATCTTCATGTAGTATAAGGGTTCTTAACCTTTTTCTGCATCATGGACCCCTCTGACACTCTTGTGAAGACTATGGATCCTTTCTTAGAATCACGTTTTTAAATGCATAAAGTGAAATACACAGGATTACAAAGAAAACAAATAATATTGAAAGTCATAAAAAGTCTTTTAAAAATATGCTCAAGAACTCCAGGTTAAGAACCCCTGATCTAGAAATAGCTTTAGTTTGTTATCTCTAAGATAAACTGAGAAATCAGATGGGGTGTTGGTAACTTTTTAAAGAGACTTTGGCTCACCTGTGACATTTGGAAGTACAAAACCACTTCAGCGAAGAAGCGAGGTTCTAATGGGAAAATGAGTGCAAAGACATTAAACTTCCTTTTTACAAAGCACTGACTTTAAAAAGCAGCTTACGTTTTTTATGCGTTTTATCTCTGCCTTCTCTTCTTGTTCCTTCCTTCGCTTCTTTTCCTGAAGAATTTCATCTAAAGTCTTCACTTTCCAAGAATCCTTTTCATCACCCATTGGAGTTAAGCCACACTGAAAGAAGAAGCAATTTGGAGAGTGTGAAAGAGAAGCCAAGCCAAGCACAACATGGCTGGGGACGCCTCCTGCCCTGGTGAAGCATCTGTTTGTGGGCAGCAAGAAGGCTTTGGTGGAAGAGCTTTTAACAGGCTGCACTCATGGAATACGCCCTGGGTCTCACTAAGCCCCCTTCAAGCACCATGACGACCCATCACTTGGGGAAAGCCCAAAGACCTCTGAGTAGGAGAAAGGAGGGAGGGATCAGGCTGGGATGGCCCTCCCAGATGCAGGGCAGAGAATACCAAAGAATGTTAGGGAAGAATTTTTATTTCTCAGTCTCTCTCCTAACAGCCCCAAAAGAGAGAATTTTCTGAACCTACTTATTTCCTCTTACTCTACAAATTTTACAAACTGGACTTGTCCTCTAAACATTCTCTAGGCTCTCCTGCCTCTCTGTCTGTGCAGAGACCATTCTTTATGCCAAGAATGTTTCCCCGCACCCGCCACTTCTTTACTTGCTGAATTCCTAGCCTTCCTTCAAGTCCCATTAATACCTTCTCCATGAAGCTTTTCCTGAAAACCCTATCACAGGATTACAGACTTACAGCTGAAAGAGTTTAAAGACAACCTAGTCCAACTGTCTTCGTTTTATAGAGGAAACAAAGGCCTAGAGAGGATATGCCACTTACCCAAAGTCACACAGGAGCTAACTGTTACAGTGGACAGAATGCTAGGCAGTAAGCTCTGAGTTCAAATTCAGCCTCAGACACTTACTAGTTGTGTGACCCTGGGAAAGTGACTTAACCTGTCTGCCTCACACAGTAACTATCTCTCAGGGTTGTGGCGAGGGTTAAATGAGATAATAATCCTAAAGCGCAGAGCACAGTGCTTGGCACACAGTAAGCACTGTGTAAATGTCAAGCATTGCTAAGTGATACAGATGGTATCCAAACTCTGGACCTCTGGCTTCAAACCTGCTACATAATCCACTGTAGCTTACTTCTTCCATGAAAGTAACAAACTTTCCCCTGGGACTTAAATTGCAATACTGAGTTGAAATCCTGCCCCAGACACTTACTGGATATGTGACCCTAGGCAAGGGACTTAATTTTTTTGAGCCTCAGCTTTCTCACTTGTAGGGAAAAATATAGTATCTAGCTCACACGACTGGATATATATATATATATATATATATAGATATAGATATAGATATATATATAGATATATAGATATATAGACATAGATATATATGTGTGTGTATGTGTATATGTGTGTGTGTGTATGTGTGTACACATCTCCACTAAAGTGCTCTGTGAACCACTATAAAAACCTAGCTATTACCTTTTACGTTTCTCTAATACATTTATCATATTTTGTCATGTTAATATACACCAACCCACCATTAACCAGAGAGTTCGCTGGAGAGCGATCAATTTTGGGGCCACAGCTGTTCAGTAAGTTTAGCTTAGCTTCATCAACTCTCCTAGACTCCAAATTTTACACAAATTTCAATGACATGTACTCACTGAAAAAGTTTCCTTGCCTCTAAAATAACACACAGCAACACCCTAAGCACCATAGATGCATTTAAAAAGCATTACAGTATTACCTTAAGGAAAGGCAAAAATCACAGACCCTTGAGTTATTCCTGTAGAGTTGGAAGGCCTAGCTAGGTTCAAATCTCAGCTCTGCCACTTACTACTTTTGTGACCTTGAACATAACTGGGCCTTGGTTTCCTCATCTGTAAAACTAGGAAACTGGACATTACAACATCTAAAGTCCCTCCTGGCCTTCTCTATTATCCCAGAGTCTAGTTATCTGTATCTTCCTATTTCCTCCAGAGCCCAGCACTGGGCTGTACAAAGTAGTATCTCAATAAATGTTTGCTGAATATTTGAACAAAGTAGTATCTCAATAAATATTTGCTGAATATTTGAGGCCCTGGAAGGATAAATTTCATTGTTTAATTGAATGTCCCATCTGGAAGGGCCCTTAGAAACTTTCTAACTTTCATAGGCTGATGAAAGGTGCTTTATCTCATTCCCGCACCAGGTGCTACCTGTATTTTCATTCCCACATCCCAGAGGAGGAAACAGGCTCGGAGGTTAAAAGATTTCTCCAGTTATTAAGTGTCAAAGGTGGGGAGCTCCTTCCCCACCCCCTCCGAAATCGTCTATTTCGGAAACTCGGGGTGGGGGAGGGGCAGGGGCTGGCATTAACAGGACAGGAGGCGCCACAGTGACAAAGACAGAGGCTGGCGGAGTGTCCTGGGATACAATGTCTCACTTGGTTCTCTGTCCCCCTGAGAAGTCAGGACCGAGCGTGTTATGAGGCCCGGCTGGGAAACAAGCGCTATACAGCCTCAGGGAGCCCAGGTCACTCGCCCAGGGTCACCCAGCAAGCGCAGAAAGGTAACATTCGAACCCAGGCCCGGCGCCTAGGTGACTATGCCGCCCCCCCTCGCCTTCTGGAGCCCCTAAGCGGCGGGACTCCTCAGCGGGCCGGCCACGGGCCCGGGCCTCGGTTTCCCCGTCTGCACAATAGGCCACCGAGGGTCGCTTCCGGCCCGAGGACTCGGGGCCCACACGGGGGGCGGACAGCGGGGAATTTCGCCACCGAGGTCGGAGGCGGGCCCGGCCTCGGCCCCGCCACAGGCCCCGCGTCCGGAACCCTCCCCGAGCCGGGGGCAGGGAGGCGGGCAGGGAGGCCCGAGGGCGCCCCGGGCGGCCTCGGCCCCAGGCCGGGCATCTCCCCGCCAGCCCCGGGCCCAGACACTTACCACCGCGCCTGCCGCCACCACCGCCGCCGCCACCGCCGCCGCCGCCACCGGACCCGGAGACTGAGGGGAACCAGCATCGGGCGCGGGAGAAGGGCGTCACTTCCGGCAGCGGCGCGGACGGGGGACGTCATGGCGCGGGGCGGGGGCGGGAGCGGACAGGGAAGGCAGCCCGCGAGCCGCCCGCCGCACTTTCGCCACGAGCGTTTCCTCCACGTACGGGGCGCGAGCACGCGCGTGCGGCCCGTGAAGCCCGGGCGCGTCGGAGGCGATATCTTCCCCGGCCTCCCGGAAAAACCAAACCCCCTTTTCCAAGGGATGGAGCCCTCGCTGCGGCCCCAGGGCCCTGCGTCCGGCCGCTCCCCACCGTGCCCGCCGCGGCTTCCGAAGGCAGCTCTGCCCCTGCCCGCCCATCCGTGAAGTGGGGCTGCTGCCCCAGCCGGAGAGCCGGGGGCGGACCGGGCAGAGGCAGCGGTCGGGGGGCAAAGCCGCCGGGCTCCCCGTCAGTCACCCCACCGTGCCCCGTCCGGCCCTCTGCCCCAGCGTCCTCCCTTGTCAAACGGAGACCCTGAGGGCACGTACTCTGCAGCCGGGGGTTGTTGTCATTAAGAGATGGTCCTGTAAAACACTTTGCGGATTGCCTGGCGTATAAAGAAAGCGCTTAATGAACACTCATCTTCCATTCTTTCTGGAGTTGAAGCCTATAAACACTTAGTAAGTGCCTTCTATATGCCAGGCACTGTGCAAAGTGCTGGGATACAATAAGCAGCAAAAAGGGGTCCTCAGGAACCTTACAGGTCACTGGGGGAGACAAGAGGCCAACCCATATATTCAAGGGATAAACGAGAAATAATTACAGGGAAGGAGGTGGCATGAAGAGGGGTTGGGGATGGCTTCCTTTAGCAGGAAGGAGTATAGTTGGGACAACACACACACCCATGTACACACACCCACATTGTTTCTAGACTGGTGATGACCAAGACAGACAGACAGACAGACAGACACACACACACACACATACACACACCCATATACATTGTTTCTGGACTGGTGACGACCAAGACACACACACACACACACCCATACAGACCAAGACACATATACACACACACACACACTCACGCATTATTTCTACTCTGGTGAAGATCAAGAGACACACACACACACACACACACATATATACATTGTTTCTAGTCTGGTGAACACCAAGACCCCTTTGAAATATTCAAAAACAGTGATCCCATCCTCCTTCATTCACATCTTCAGTTCTTTCTGATCCTCCACTCCCCTCTTGCCATTTTGTGACCCTCCTTTGGAAACAGAGATGTTTGCCAATGCCCCCCTGAAACTGAAGTGTCCAGAACTGAATAATAATAGTACCCCAAGGGTGCAGTAGGCAGGGCAGAAGACAGACTAATCCACAGATGCCTAAGTGGACAGAAGTCTGTTAATTCAGGTGAAGGCTGCTGCAGGGACAGCTGTAGCTCTCACCCTAGTATCTTGCTCCATCACGTAAAGATTGAAACCATGGGGGGGGGGGCAATAAAGTCACACATAACTTGGTACCAAACGGGGAGAGGCTGAGGGATTGGTTGATAGGCACTTACTCAGGGAAAAAAATTTAGCAGTTTTCTTTTTGGTCTGCTTGTAATGTCTTTCTTCCCCATCTGGAAAGATGTTTATCTACAAAGACTATCAGTGTAGTCTAAATTCTTTCAGAGGTGGTAGCTCCTTTTCATCTTGGGAACTGGAAAATCACCAAGAAATTAACTTAGATAACTTTAGAAGAGAAGGCCTCCAAGTGAAATACAAAAGCAAAGACCAAATCTAGAAGCACAAATATTGATTTTATTTGATTTTATCAGAACAATGCTCATAGAAAGAAACTGTCTGTCTTACTCATAACAAAGGAACAGCCAAGAAGCATCCACAGGATTTGTTACAGTTATCAACCTATTACCAGACAAAAGAATTGAAGTGATAAACCAAATCACAGATGACAAATATCTTATAGAAAGCAACAAACTTAAATTACAGAAATACTGAAAGAGGCGATGTACAAAATACCTACAAACATCTTATATAGTGTGGTTTTCATCCTACACATTTGAGTTTGGTTTAACAAACAGAGTTTGGCTCAAGTGTAGAAGCAGTTACTGTTGCTATTTTCCAGTTTCTCAAAATGGAAAACTCACTTTTATTTTTAAAATAATTTCCATCTGTACACAGGGACACTTAGATAACTCATGTGTGTGTGTGTGTGTGTGTGTGTGTGTGTGTGTGTGTGTGTGTATGTGTGTGTGTGTGTGTGTGTGTGTGTGTGTGGCAAGTCTGGAAGTTGGAACTCCATTGTTGGCATTGATTCTCCTACTCAATGGTGGTGTGGATGTCGAGTGGTGTGGTTTCCCTGGTTTCTAGGAAGCTTTAGAATCTCTCTGCAAGCAGAGCTGCTTAAGGCAGATTCTTCAGTGTTCCCCTCTAGTCCTTAGTAACCAATCAGGCAGAATACTGTACATGGCTTGACTCTCACAGGTAACAATCTGAAGGGAGCCAAGCATGATACAGTACTTAGGATTTGAGATGAAGCCACAGACCATCCCTCAAGTGCAAAGGTTTTAATTTGCTTAAGACTCAGCTCCAGGAATACAAAACCCAAATGTATTGGTTTAGCAAACACAGCCAGGATGGGATATGTGTGGGCTGCCCCAGGATCAAATGAACAAAACAACCGAGCTGTTTCTTGGCTGGCCCCCATTCAGGTAAGGATGCTTATTCTGAGTGAGCTGTTTGTTGGTAGCTTTGCTGGGTCAAGCAATCCTAGTTTATGAGTGTCTGTGGAATTTGAGAGCCCTCCATCACCGTCTGAGATGGAAACTGGTGATTAAAAGTGCTATGTAAACACACATTGCCAAACCCACAAGCTATGGCTCATTTCCTGTATAGTCCTCATCATCTAATCTGGCCTCTGTGACCCTGGAGTCAGGTTCTGTGCCCTCCCTGGTGAAGAGTATTGGTTCTCATTGACTTTTTTATCTCATGTCTAAGTGGCAGCACAGCTCACCAACATCTAAGAGGGTGGACATCTTAACAGTAACAGATCAAAGCTCGGCTGTGGTGCCCCTAATGAAAACAGAAAAAATTGCTCTAGAAGACAGAGCAGGGGTTGTGGGGGTTTTTTTCCCCCGGATGAAATTTAGGTATCTGGGCAAAGCACCAAAGACCCATCTCACCATTCTCAACTATGGGTGAGGAAGAAGCCAGTACTTCTCAGGCAGCCAGAGGGTGGTGCATCAGTAAGCAAGGCTGCTGTCATGACCCATGGCACTAAGATGCTTGGAGCCTCTCAACTCACTGCCCCTGGACTGCCAAAGAGAAAAAGATAAACAAGGCCAAAACCTCCCTGGGAGGCCAGAGTTCTGAGGCTCAGCTCACTTTATCCAGTAAGAGCCTTGAGAACATCAACACCTTAGTTCTGAGCTGGCTTAAAGCAAGAAAGAAATGATCTCTGGTCCATAATCATACCCTTGTGTCATCTCTCCACCTGAGGAAGCAAAGTAAACACGTTCTGGCCTTGAACGACAGCATCACTTGCCAAACACAAAAGCCACATGGTACTTCTTTTAATGTTACAACTGACCCAAACGTTTTTCTGTGGGACAATTCATACCAAAATGTGGGTGCAGAATAAAGAACCCAACAGCATGAAATAACTTTCAAAACTGATGTGGGTGGGGACATAAGGAGTGTAAGACAACTTTCTTTGATATATTCTTTACATAGTTCTGACCTCCATGTTGTGGGGTCTTCAAAACCAAAAAGCTATTTATTTATATAAGATGGTCTCCAACTTTAGACATGTGGAACTACAGTTCATAGGGAATCATGAATAAAATGATCACTGAGATCTTAAATAAAAACATTCTATGCCAACTGAGTGTGGTGGAGGAAAAAGCAAAAGGAAAAAATGGGCTCGTCTTATGGTGAGAGGCAAAGGATGTTGCAGCAACATCAGTCAAATTTGAGAAAAGTCTCCAGCACACCAGGCTACTCCCCTGTTCCTGAAACTTTATGTGAGGTCATGGACACTGGACAATGCAAGCTGTATGTGGACGGTAGTCTAAATTACTGCAGTGAATATCCACACTGAGAAGCCCATGGATACATCTATTGGAATCTATATGCCATAAGAATGAAAATGTCTTCATATACTCCAAAAAACTTATATAACTCCACACTTGTTAAGTTTTTCTGCTTGCTTCTTTGCTTTATAAGGGTTGGGAGGGGCACAGTTTAATTTCATCAGGTGGGCAACTCTTGGTAAGCAAGCTCCTTTCACTAAAGCAGGTGGGCTACTCATTTGTAACCTGTACTCCCAGAGAGTCCTCTGGAAGCAACAAGATGTTTATGGTCATATAGCCAGTGTCAGAGGCAGGGTTTAAAACCAGGTCTCCCTGATTCCAATACTGGCCCTCTGTCTACCACAGCATATTGCTTTTTATCTGGTACCTAAGCTGTAGTCCTAAGTGTCTTTTATTTAGTAGGTGGTTAATAAATGCTTGTAGGATTGAATTGGAGAACATATTTCAACAAGTGGCCAGAAGTGCCTAATCTTCTGCCTCTACTGCCCCACACAAATCTGGAACTGTGAATAAAATCTCACATTTTCTCCATGTAGAAAGCTTCTGGTAGGGAAACATCCTCCAACTATGTAGGTTGGCAACTCTTCTGTAACTTAAGGCCTTGGAGAGATGCCTGGAATCATGAGAGATTAATGACTTACTTGGGTCAGAAGCTAGGCTTGAAGGCCCTTCCTACCTTCGTGGTCTTAGGGCCAGGACTCACATGCCACTCCAGCCACATTCCATCTCTATCCCAGCCAAGGAAATGGGCCAAATGCAAAGGAATGGGTTCAAGCATTTTCTCTTTCACAAATGGCACAGATAATGAACATAAAACTAGGTGGAAAACCAGTACCAGGTTAACAGCACAAAATGCCAACAAAACACATCTTTGTTCCTATGGACATATTGACAATGGCTCTAGTAGAGTTATCATTACTAAAATGCCTTAGTCAAAGTTAACAAAAATAGACCATTTCTGTACATTTACATTCCCTGGATGTAAAGGGACCCAGAACGTCCACAAATGGCATCTGGGTGGCTCAACGTGGAACAAGGTCAGTCGATCCAGAGTGAGGTCCCAGGTCTGATGGCATGACATAGGAAATCTGAACTATTCTATATCACAAGATGGGCAAATATTTCCAGAAATAACTGTGTAAAATGTTGTTGCCTCCTCTACCGATTCAGCAATGAATTCATATTATTAATCTGTGTTTTGATTTATTTTTGTGTTTTGGTTTTTTTTTTTTTGAGACGGCAAGTTCCTAGAGCCAAGAAGGTCTGAATAGTACAAGAGAGTTGTGCATTTTCTTTTTCTTTTTTCTTAAACCTGGATCACAGGCAGCTTCAGAAGCTGCCAGCTCATTAGTTCTCTGAAGAAACGGTTCTTAAGAAGCTTGCACAAGACCGCCATATCTGTCATTCTTGACCAAATGGCAAAACCTGCAAATGTCAACACTCTGCAACTGGGCAACCAACCCCCAAAGTTCCAAGCCCTTTCCAGTTGAGTATTATTTCCTAGAGGCAGAGAAAGGAAAGCTAGTGAGGATGCAGAGAGGAGGTCTGTGCAAGGCAGCAGAATCATGGGTTGCGGACATCATCCGAAGCTGGTCTTTACAGACCAGCAGAGGGCCCTCACACCCACAACACAGCAATGAGAAGTGAATTTTCTTCAATTTCACCCTCTCTTTTAGGGAGAAGAAGGAAAGGTGATGTCAGTGAAGACAAAAACTCTTCAGGAGTCTGAGTAAACAAATCTGGAATGTCCACTTTATACATGAGTTGAAATTACTGAAGAAGTCTCTGCCAGCCGTTTGCTCTCCTGCTTCTGGCAAGCCTCTCCAAACGGACAGGACTTGAAGAGACTTACTTATTGCTCTTTGTTTCAGAGATCTGATCTACAGGAGTAGTTACCCGAAGCATTTTACATTTTTACAGGTGAGAAGCCAAGCAGAAAGCTAATGAGATGAGTATGGAAGGCCAAGTTGAGCAGGAGGAAGAGGAAATGAGATGGAGGTGGGAACCAGAGGACACAGATGACCCCAACTGGCTTTCTTTTATTGTTCACAGAAAACAAACCCCACTGTCAGTCAGCTGATTTTGAGAATCATCAGGACTATACAGACAGTATGAAAAACCAAAAAACTCACATTATAGGAAATTCATTTCCCCATTCCTTCCCCAGGTTAAAAATGGGGACAATGCCAGTGTAGACCATCTTTGAAACCCAATACTTCAATCTGAAAAATACTTTTTCTTAAAAAAAAGTGCGACAATAATACACATTGCCAAAATTTCTGCCACTTCCATTTCCCCATCCAATGTCCCCTCCCCCCACCCAAGCTCATTAAAGTCAGGTTGTGACAAACAGGTCAATTCTCTTCCCACCAGCCCAGTCCAAAGTAACTCCATCTGTCTCTGACAATTCAACTTACAATTAGCTCCAGGGATGTCTCAACAGGCACCAGGAAAGGCACCATCGGGGGAGGTGGTGGAATGCTGAACCAATTTCTGAAACTTCTGGTTCGTGATGCAGATTGTACTTTTTACACAAGATGTTCTAATATGGAGCCACCTCATAAACAGAAGGGAATTTCATGAGAGGTTAGTCCTTCCTTAGGCCACTTGGAGCTATAGGGGTAAGACAAGCTGTTAGTTAAGATTCTAGCTTTACCCACAAAGCACACTTTTTTATTCCCTGAAATCTGATCTAAAGCCTGTCTATCCATTGTGTGCATGTGTGTGTGTTTTTACTACGGTATCATTTTAAACAATTTATTTTAACCAAAAATGTAAACACTAATACCTTTTACCAGCGTTCTTCCTCCACTCATCAACTCACGTAGAAAAAGAAAGTTAAAATCTTCATAAAGACAATGAGTGGCAAAGGTGGGGGAGGGGTGGTGGTAGTTTTAACAAGCATTAGAGCTATATTACACTCAATTTAAAAACAAAGGTGCACACCTATTCTGAAAAGAAGACCTCAAACAATTACAACTTACGAGACATTTTGTTTTAAATCAGTCAACTCTGGGAAATAACTGTCAGTTAACGTTCTACTCTTCCCCTCCCATCAAGAGGCAGGGGCCACTGGTAGTGATACAAGGGTGTGTATGGCTGGCCAACTGGATGTGAAGGGAAACCCCTTCAGCGCAAGACACCTTGGTCACAGGAGGGACTTATTGCACTCCATAATTTAAAACAAGCCTGTTGAAATGACCCCTTTATCTAAATATTTCACGCTATGACATATCACTGGTTTATTGGTTTTTTTAATACACAGGTTGTGAGATTTTTTTAAAATGGCAAAACATGGAGGTATTGACAGCAAGGACCCCATTCTGGGTCCTCATTCCCAATCTTCCTCCTTTAGGGGCCAGTGGGAAAAAGAGTGAGTAAAGTATGTATCAATATGTGCCCAGTGTTCCATAGAGAACCATTGTTACCTTAGCAAACCTCTGGTCCCTGGGACAACCAGCTTTGCTATTTCTGGCCAATCAGCAGTCCTGGTGGCATCCTTTTGGTCTTTAGGCTTATTGCAGATTCTAAAGGAAAGAGAAATGTCATGAAACCCACCAGGGGTGATCATCTACAGATTTGTCCATCTTGGTTTCTTTTTCATTTAAGGATGTGTAGAAATCAGAGGGCCCAAACCTCTCTTGGATTCTCTGTGTTTTAGCCATAGGGAGGTTTGGTGATTTCCATGGGCAGTAGGCACAGGGGACATTCACTTTGGCACCTGGATCTCAAGCTCTAGTTTCACGGTTTCCAATCATCACCCACAGAAAGTCTTGGGCTGCCCTTAGCCCTGGCACAGATGCCTATTCCACAGGAGCAGGGTAGTGGCACCCTATTCTATCCCCCAGCAAGAAGTCCAAAGACAGTGGAGGTCATTGTTTATTTTTTCACATTATCTCGGTGACAGTACTGAGTTGAAGCTGCCCCTCTACAGGGTGCTGATGTTCTCATTACGGGAGAAGGAAACACCTTTTGCTCATGCTGGTGACCCGAAGCAGGTGGCTTCTTCACTTTACAGCTGCCTTGGCCGCTCCACCCCCTGTCCCCAGCTGCTCATCTATAGGAACAATCAGTGTCAGCAGGAAGAAAAGAGGCCACGAGATGTCAAGGTGCATTGGCAGATGGTAGTGGCAGATGAGGGTCAATTGTACGGCTTCGAGTCCTTGCCAATCAGTGGTTCCGTGTCCTCTGGGGCACCTGGACTGGCAGTCATGGCAAAGCTCTGCATGGCCTCCTGCTGATGCTGCTTGGCCTTGTTATAGAGCAGTACACCAATGGTCACCAGAACCGTCCCGATGGCTGACAGGCTGGTGATCTTGTTCCCAAACACAATAATACTCAGCCAGACCGACAGTGCGTGCTTGACTGTGCTGGCCACACTGAAAGGAAAAGACAGTAATGGTGTCAACAGAGCATGTTCTTCCCTCATTTCCAGGTTACCTGTAATCTGTGGGAGGGCCATGGCAAACCCAGTCATATGACAGGCACAAGATGACCATAGCCCAGTAAGTGGACTTTCTCACCCACTGGGACCCTTGGGGTAACAGGTGGAAAAGGCAGTTACCCGGAGCTCCCAAAATCCTGGGGGAACAAGCCATTTTAAAGAGGTGGATGTCTAGTTTTTACATACTGTTATTAAGCATCCTTTAAACCAACCACTCACAATCATTAAAAAATCAAAAGGCTTTTCACAATGTGTGTTGTATTGGTAGTGGGAGAGGGAAGGCAGGAAGGGGAGAATAAAGATCTGAAAATAAAACAATTTTTTTTTAATAAAAAAGGGTTCTTGAATCTCTGAAAACAACTTTACCTTAATAACACTTTCCACATCCCCCAACACACATATATACACACTCTCTTATAAACCTGTTAATATATCTCAAAGTCAACATCACAGGACCCCAGTATTATAGATTTAGAGCTGGAAGGGACCTTAGCAGACTTCAAGTTCAATACCTTCATGTTACATGAGAAAATTGATGCTCACAGAGAACGTTAAATCACTTGCTTAGGGTAACACTTAAATAAGAGTCTGAGGCCACAGCACCATAAGGGTCCATAGAGGAGTCCAGCCATTCAAGGCATGGGGGTGGTTCTGTTATATCTTGATGATGGGAAGAAGAATACACTGGGGTGGGATGTGGGGGAGGGGAAGAGAAAGGAAGATTAGGGGAAATTATCTCACATAATCTGGATGCACAAATTCATATCTATACAAAGAGAAGGGGCTGAGGGGGAGTGGCTGATGCTTTTTGAACCTTACTCTCATATGAAGTGGTCAAATGAAAGAAAAATTCTGTCTATCTGCCTGTCTGTCTGTCTCTGTCTCTCTCTCTCTCTCACACACACACTCACACACACACACATACACACATGCAAAATTGGGTACAGAAATAGATTTCACTCAAGGAAATAGAAGGGAAAGGGGAAAAAATAGAGAAGGAGGACTCTGAGCCAGAGCAAATTAAGGAAGGGATCAGTTCTAGGCAGAAAAAACCATAAAAATATTTATAGTTCTTTGAAGTAGCCAAGAATGGGAAGCTGGAAGGATGCCCATTGATCAGGGAATGGCTGAATGTGTTAGAGTATATAAATGTGATACAATACTATCATGCTAAACTCTTTATCAGCATAATGACCCACTAGGATTCCAGAGGACTAATGAAACTTGTCACTCAACTCCTGAGAGACAAGGGACTCAACATGAAGAAAGCAAAAAAATATTTTTTTTTTTGGACATAGTCAATGTACAAGTTTGTTTTGATTGACTATATATGTTTGTAATGGATTTTACTCTTTTGTGTTCTCGGTCTCAATTGGGGGCAAGGGAAGGGTTGGATAATAGAGGAAAAAGGTAGATTTTGGCTAATTAAATAAACTATTCAATTTTTTTTTAGAGTCCCCAGGTCACCCTGACCACTCTAAGGCTAGCCCTAAGTTCCTTGCGGGCATGTATTTGTTAGTATTTTATCACAGCTTATCATATGAAGAAATTATTCAAGGCACACCACTGTAAAGTGAAATAACCTCTTTATAATAAGGTGATTATACCCTCTTACATATCTTTTTAAAATCTTGATTTCTGTAGATCAGATTTCATTAAAAATACATCTATATGAAAGCACAGAGAAGCTGAGCAGGGTCACACAGATAGTAATTAATTAGCTGAGTCACAATTCAAATTCAGGTCTTAATAACTCCAAGTCCAACATTCTACACTATACCCCACCGCCTCTTTTTTGTACATCCTACTGTAATTACACTAAAATGATTTATTTCTACATGCCCACTCCAATCCAGAGTGGTAGGTTGCATGTATTTTCAAACCTTTTTCAATGCACTTGTCAATTTTACTGAATTTTTTTCTTAAAAAAATTATTTTTATATGGGATGACTCTCTGAGAAGAGGTTGGGGAGGGATACTGGCAGACATTTTGTTGATATAAAAGAGAAAGCAATAAAAATTATTTTTTTAAAACTGCAAATTTCTGAAAATAGGTGGATTGTAAAGATGACATCTAGTCCATCTCTAAGTCTCCAGGCAGGATTAAACTGAAACCATTCCAAACAAATTATCTTCTCTTCTATGTCCTTAAAAGATTTCTACAGAAACCCATTCTACAATCTTGAAAAGTTGTACTAAAAATGGCACATATGGGTAACAGTGAAGTCATTACAATAATCACAGTGATTGAGATATAATGTTAGAATATTGGAATGTCTGACCAATCAACATCCATCACACAAGAACACCTGGTGATTGACATCCTTGCTTATTTCAAGCAATCAACAGTCATAGTAAAGGAACACCTGGTGATTGACACTCTCAATCATTTCAAGCATCCAACATCTCTTGTACAGGAGCACCTGATAATTGACACTGTCGCTCATTTCAAGCACCCAACATCTCTTGTACAGGAGCACCTGGTAATTGACACTGTCGCCCATTTCAAGCATCCAACATCTCTTGTACAGGAGCACCTGGTAATTGACACTGTCGCCCATTTCAAGCATCCAACATCTCTTGTACAGGAGCACCTGGTAATTGACACTGTCGC
>CM053771.1:25604677-25624428 GCA_028658325.1 Potorous gilbertii
CTTGTACAGGAGCACCTGGTAATTGACACTGTCGCCCATTTCAAGCACCCAACATCTCTTGTACAGGAGCACCTGGTAATTGACACTGTCGCCCATTTCAAGCATCCAATAGCCATAGTACAGGAGCACCTGGTAACTGACACTGTCGCCCATTTCAAGCATCCAATAGTCATAGTACAGGAACATCTGGTAACTGACACTCTTGCTCATTTTAAGCATTCAACAGCCACAGTACAGGAGCATCTCCTGACTGAAAATCTCGCTCATTTCAAGCACCCAACATCTTTTGTACAGAACAGCTGGTGACTGACATTCTCAAGCATCCAACAGCTAAGGTACAGGAATGCCTAGTGACCTATGCTATGGATCATTTCAAGTGACTCCCACTCACTCCCACTAATCTCTCCTACTTACCTGAAAGTGACGGGGGAGATCTTTCCCATCAAGGCGTAGGCTGTGACACTCTGAAGATGGAATAAGACGCCATCCATGAGGAGCAGCAAGATGACATCTTGATTGTAATGGAAACTTTTCCCACTCTTTCCAATCACTGGCATATCCTGTATGAGTCAGAAAAAAAAATAAAAAGAAATGCAGCTGCTTCATGCTCTAAGTATAATGAATCTCTCTACATTAGAAAGCCTGATAATATAAAAATCTGGCTTCTTTTGGGAGAGAAGAGTTAAGACATCACTTTGGGGCCACAGTCCTTAATATGAAATTTCTAATCAGATTAAAGTCTATCAAGTGATCAAATAAAATAATATCTATTTTTTGAAAAGTCCTTATCACAGTATCTGACACACAGTAAGGTGTTATATAAATGCTAATTTCCTTCCCCTTTCCCACCCAGTAAATATTTATTGAGGGCCTAATGTGGTCAAGGGACTGTGTTATTATCTAATTTTGGTATGAAGTTGGATTATTTTTCCTAAGATGGTGTGGGAGGAGGTTGGAGAAGAGAATACATATTTATTAGTCTGACTGAGCTCTGAAAAAGGAGTTAACCAAATGAAAAAACTTATTTTGTGCCCTGGACTCCTCTGGCAATCAGTCATGTAAAAGTATGAACTTTTCTCAGAATGTTATTAAACACATAAAATAAAATGCATAGGATTACAAAGGAAATCAATTATATTGAAACGCAGCTATCAAAATATTAAAGAAAAATGCATGCCCCCAGGTTAAGAATGCTGGCCTCACATGCTTTGAGAAATGCAAAATATGGATATGTCCTACATAGCAGAGGCTCTCAGGCCTGATGGAAGATTGAACTTTTAAACAGCTCATAAACAAAGTCAAACAGGAAAAGAGAGAAGGACTAAGGCTCAAAGCCAAGAATGCCTTTGTATGGGCAACTCTGAGATGATGAAACACTCTTTGCTGATCCCTTTGGTGCAGCTGATAGTGTTAGAGGGCAGCTGAGCACCAGAGGCTCCTGGTCACATAGCAAGTCTGGGGAAGGGGCAAGACTTTGAACCCAGGGCTTTTTGACTGATGCCAAGGCCAGTTCTCTTTCCACTGCACCTCAGGGCCTCTCCACTCTCTGAAAAATCAACATGCTGGCCCACAGCAAAGGTCTAGATTTGCATGAAGCCACTCTCACCATGAAGAAGATCCAAGCTGGGATGAGCATGACCACAGCAGCGGCACTGGTGTAGAACTGAAGTTCTGGGGCACTACGCAGAAAAAAATAATAATAAAGGATGTAAAGAAAAACCACATGCACACTTCAAAAGCAAAGCAAGTCTGAGCACAAAAACCCTAACTCTCCTCCCCCATCTCTTAGGCATCTTACTCCTCACATACTCTGCAATCTGACTGGCCACCTTATTGCCCCTCATCTCCTGCCTCTGGGCATTTTCCTTGGCTCTGCTCCATGCCTGGCATGCAATCTTTCCTTGTCTCTGCCCTTCTCAGATTCCACCTTCTACTGGAAGCCTTTCTCAATCCCCCTGAATTCTGGGGCCTCCTCTATTGATCATCTCCAGTTTATTTTGTCTCTGTCGTGGAAGTGGAATGCTGACTATTCCACTAGTCTGGGAGCTCCCTGAGGGCAGGCCATGTCTTTTACCTTTCTTTGTATCCTCAGCACTTAGCACATAGCCTGGCACATAGTAAGTGCTCCATAATTGCTCACTGACTGACTGAAGCCTGCGATAACCTCCACTTTATCCTGGATGTACACAATCATTTTGATGTCTCCCCATTAAATAGTAAGTTCTTTGAGGGAAGGGGCAGTGGTATTCCCAGTACATGGTACATGGTAGGCGATTAATAAATGAGGGCTAACTGACTCACTCCTGAAGAAGCGTTTCACAAAATTAAAATTCATGGCTTTAGATAGTGGGTGAGGAGGCTTTCAGAATGTAAAATCACCTTTAGAAAGCATCCTGGACAACTGAAACTATGCTTTTCTGATATGATGATGAGGGACGACTGAATCACACAAGGTACCTGGGTAGCTGAATCCTCACGTCAAATATTTCATGACTGTTAAGGAAGCTCCTGAATGTTCATGTGCTATAGGCCAAACCCACCAATTCACTGCATGCAAGTATTTGATACTCGGGAATCCTCTGTGTAGCTCCAGTGTTTCAAATGGGTAATGGGACTCCTGGGGGAACCCCAGTGAAAACCTGAGGCTGCATGCATTACGAATACTTACGAAAACCTGTATTTATCCCCACTGAGAAGCTTTTTGGAAAATACATTTTGCAAACTAGGAAAAGAAAAAAAACAAAAAATTATTTCATTGTTAAGTTAGAAATAAGTGAAAATTGGAAATAATTCTTAAAAATTCCTAAAGCAACCACTTCACCATAAACTAGGATAGAAATGTTTCTAAAGCTGTACTTTTTCCTGTGAACTACAAAGATACTACATGATGGATCAGTGCATGACGCAGGCTCTTTCCAAACAACAATCTAACATAAGTAATCTAGCTTTCTCCCAGTCTTGAGTAAGATGATTTAAAACAAAACATCTCAGGCATAAAAACACAGCATAGTACACCCTGTACTGCCAGTCTCCTTTCTGTTGTATATTTAGCACCCAAAAATACTTTCCCATCCATACTGTCACAACACCAAGGATATGGCAAGACAGGGAAGGGCCCGGGGCTGGACTAGGGATATGCTTTGGTCCAGGAAACTCCTGGGTGAGGGAACTCTCTCCACAGAGGCAAATATCTACCTTGTCTGCCCTTTAATGACCAAGAGAGCTGCCTAGAGCAAGGAGGAGTTAGAAGACTTGGGCCATGGTCACATAACCAGGAATGTCACCGAAGGGACTGGAGTCCAGTTTTCAAAGTCAGCTCTCTATTTTGTAAGCCTTGAAGCCTCTCAGTACTGAGATGTACATTGTTATGGGGAGCTCTCATGGTGCCAACTGCCTCCATCAGTGCAGAGCAGCACCTCCTCTGACAGAGACAGAGAGGTACCTGGGCCACCAAGGATTGAGAGGCTTGCCCAGAGGCGGCCAGGAGGAGCCAGAAGGAGGATCAAAGACTCATCTGCTCAGTCAGGCTGCCTCACAAAAGTCTGCCTGGGCCCACTGCAGCATTTCAAAATGGAACTATTTACCTGAAATGAACATTTTAAGTATAACAGCACATGGCTCTGTCCTGCAGATATGAGCAAATAAAGGGGTTTTCAGTATTTGCTGAAGGTGAATCTGGCTGTAGAGTCTCTAGTTCAACCTTCCATGATGCAAAATCAGACTGATTTATCACCTAATATCTGCAATTTTTGTGGGAGAAATCCAGTGCAACTAGGATAATATAAGAGTTTCCTCTCACCTTTAGCCCCACTGGGACCAATGATATAGCTAGGGAGAAATATTTGCCCCTAAGATTTTTCAACCTATTTTTCATTTTTTCAATCTCTCTCTCCCTCCCTCCCTCCTTTCCCCCATCTCCTCTCTTTGTCTTTCTCTCTCTGTCTCTCTCTTTCACTATGGCCCTAGGTCTTACCAGTCCATGATGTTAGTGGACAAGGCTGCAGAGAACCCCAGGACATTGAAGCTGATTTCAGTAGCAGTGCAGAGTGCGAGTCCACCCATAACGGGGATAAGGGACAGATTCACCAGCAGTCCTAGAAAGATTGGAGGAAAGGGGAAGAGAGGTAGACCATAATCAGCTGCCACTAGCTCCTAGTCTCCTAAATGTACTGTTAAGATATTCTTTCTTATGTGAAATAATATTTGGACCCACAACTTAAAAACTCATATATTTCTCTAACAGATTTATTCACTGATAATTTCATTCATAATATATTTACATAATTGGTAAGTCATTGTCAATAGCTGATCATGGAAAATCTGACCTCATGACTTTACCCTCTCTCCCAATGCAGGCTGCCACTGTCTCCACAACTTTGGGTCTTAAAGAGTTGCCTACGGTGCTGGGGGCAGGATATGTCAGAGATAGGACACACTAAGGAGTCTATGCCAATAGGGAGTGGCACACTGAGTTATAAGCATTAGAAAATTCTGTAGTTATGTGAAGGATGGGCTGCAGAGGAGAGACAGTACAAACAGGGAGGCCCATGAGCAGGCTGCCATTATAACCATATGGGCTGAGAAGGTGGTAGAGGGCCAAGTGAGCAGAGGGGACATGTGAGAGAGAACATCTCAGAGGTGAAGGAGCCTTTGGAGCCTCAGCCAAGTCCCTGCTTCCCCTTTCCCAGGGTGCCAGCCAAGCCCACTGCTCTACTTCTACCTGGACTGCTGAGCCTGTGCTAACCTCTGTGAAGAGCTAGTTAGACAGCAGCCTTTCCACCAAAGGGTCAGCAGGATTTCTGTGTGGGGCAGAGACACTTTAAATTACATAACTCAGAGCTAGAATTGGGAGGGAGGGAGCTCTGCCACCATCCAGTCCCTGCCCCCTCCCCACTAGGACCCTTCATCAATTTGAAACTGATCACTCACCAGTGTATTCTCCTAATATCATCCTGGACATGATGACTGTAAAGATAGGGGCCGAGCTTTTCACCGTTTCAGCAAACGAGACAGCCACGTTTTTCAAGCTGACCAGCCCCAAGACCACTGTTGCAAATCTGAAAATGAAGTTAAGAGCAGCAGGTCAGAGGTCATCAGGGTGGCTCTCTTGCTGCAGTGGAGAACAGTCCATAAGCATCATAAAATCATACAATAAATAGAGAAAGACACATGCTTTTAAAAAAAAAATCTAAGTAAAGGCCTCTCCCGTTCCTTCCTCCAGAGAGGCCTCTTAGAAATGGTCTTTCAGTCTGGAAGAGGGAAATTTCTGATCATTAGACACATGTTCGTATGAAAGAAATGTCTGCTCTTGGGTAGACCAAAAAAGAAAAGGCATTTTATCTCCCAAAGGTGAGCCTGTTTCACTCATCTTATTCTTGACTTTATCTGCCTTCACCTCCATGACATGTGCTTGCACTTACATCCATCCCCCTTGCAGGACAACCAAAGCTTTTCCTCACAACACTCTGGGAGACAGGGCTGTTATTAGCCGTATTACTGAGGCTCAGAGAAGAGTAAAGATCTGTCCAAAGTCACACAGATACCAACCGCTGTAGCCTGGCCTCCTGACCCCCAAGTGTCCCTATCCTCACCAGCCTCTCATCATAAATACTACTAGAGGGACTTGACCAGGGAACTCCCAGGTAGTGAAAGTCCTTCTATGGTGGCAGGTCACCTAAAGTCTTAGGTGGAGGGTCTCACAGCCAGTTGTTAGTGGCAGTACTTGAGCCCTGGTCTTCCTACTTCTCAAGTGAACCCTGCTGCCTTTATGACAAGTGTTACTAAAATAAACATTGAACAACTATGAAAAGGCCCTAGAACAACTGAGCCATTTGTTGGAATATCTACTGGCTTCTGTGACAGTAGCCGTTATGTTATCACTCGGGGAAGCTATTTTATCTTGTGAGTTATCATGAAAAAGCTTCTGCTTGCTTCAGGCCTGAAGGAAGACAATATAGAACTGGTGAAGCATGGCAGTGGGCAGTGAGGGCGGGACCAGGGAAGAGATCTCTCTCCCATTAAAAGGCTTACATTAAAAGCAAACAAGGACTTAAGAGTGTTTGTTGGCAAATTCAACTAAGCCAGTGCCAATCTCATGGAGAGGCAGAGACACACTCAAGCATTGGCCAGTTTGGTTGAACTGTCTTCCTCCCTTTTAAGAAAATCTCTCTCCCCCTTAAAAAAAATCTTTGTTACAAGGGACACTGGGTAGGGAGAAAGGAGGACCATATTCAGGAATGAAGTGATATGGAGACAAAAACCACAGCTAAAAATAAGATTTAAACAGGGAAACATAATCCAATATTCTCTTAGCCACAAAGATTCTTTACCTCATTAGCCCAACAAATATCATTATCATGATGAAATTAGACGGATAAGACAGGCGTGCTTTGTGTTGATATAGACAGCATGGAACAAAAATCTTAATACAGCCAATCAGTGTGGTGGAGAACATTTGCACAGCTCCTAGAAAAGAGAGAAGAGCCAAAATCAGGTCAGGACCTCGACTATCCTAAATGCCAACAGCTCTGCTGAGGGCTGCACTGCTCTTCACCCTTCCCAAGAGAGAGACACGTATAGTCACACCCATACCCACACACATTTGTAGAGTTGTAGGAAAACTGTTTCTTTTGCTCTGACACCCGAAACCAAGGGAACAACTCCTCTAATCCCTACTGTGTACTCCCAGAACTCCATGCAGGTTAAAGCCTCAGCAGCACGGGTATCAGACACATTGTACAATGTGCCTGGTGTCTGGCCCACTTCCCCATCATGAGGTCCCACAAGATCCCTAAGAACCTCGAGTGAGCTCACCCAGCATGCTGGGCTCGCCTTCCAACAGGGACAAAATGTACTTGTTGAGAAAGAGAGTACAAAAACTGAAGAAGAACCACAAGGTGAGGTAGAGGAGGGCGTGCGAGTTCCATATGCCTGAGTCTGACTCGATGACCGTGGTCTCTGTTATGGTGATCTTTAGGACATTCTCATCGGGGGCGCTATCGCTTCTTGCAATGACAATTTTCTCACTCCGATTCCCAATGAGGGAGCCCAGGCTGAACAGGGATTTCCCTTTGGGCTTGTCCTCCGGGGCAGGAGACTTCCCCTTAGGCTTGTCTTCAGGCGGCGTGGTCGGGGCTTTTGTCAAAGAAGGCATGCTGCCAACACAACCGAGGAAATGCTCCTGGTGCCCACGAAGGACAACATGGACCACAGCGCTGAGTCCCACGCAGCTGCCTGTGGTCCGTCCTCCAGGGTCAGCACTGCATGGATGCTGTCTTGGTCCTCCAAGATGACTCCTTTAGAAAGAGGGCAGTGGGCTACTTCTGAGGGCCAGCTTCACGTTCTGCCCTAAAAAGAGGAACAAAACAATGTCATCAGGGCTGTGTGCTCACTAAGAGCCAGCACTGTGCCATCTACTAACCTCCAGGAATACCAAAAGGGACAAAAACCGTCTCTACCCTCAAGGAGTTTCCCAATCCAAAGGGGGGCAACAGAGGTGGATGAGATGGAAGGTGATTGAGGAGGGGTGGGCAAGGGGAAGCCTGAGGAAAGGCCAGTACAAAGTTTTGGAGATGGGTGATGGGGGGATTGGGTGAAAGGACCAGCAATGAGGCCAGGGAAGAAGGACTGCAGAGTTCATGAGGAATTAAATGTAAGAAGACGGAGGGGGGAGAGGCCTTTCCATTGGTTTTGGAGGTGATAAGGAGTCATTAGTTTGTTGAGAAGGGGCGGAGATACTCTTCAAGGCAACTCTGGTCTGCCAATACCATTATCAGCATTTTATAGACAGAGAAACTGAGGCTCAGAGAAATGAAAAGTGAGCAAGCAGTGAGACCATAAGAATTCTGAAGATTCAGAGCTGGAAAGGGCCTGGGAGAGCCTCCTGTCTAGGGGCTCCTAGCCTAGAACCTGGCCACTTTTTTTCCCTAAATATTTTACTAATGGTATTTTAATATATTTGGTTTCCTCTGTTATCCTCTTCAGTTTACCAATTTAAAAACAAGATTCTGAGAAGGGGTCCAAAGTCCATCCCAGACTGTCCAAGGGGACCATTCACTCTATATGCTCCAAGCTTCTCATTTTACAGCTAAGGAAACTGAGGCCCTGAGAGGGTGAGTGACTTGCCTAAGGCACAGAAGAACCTAAGAGACTCAAACCCACATTCTGGGACAAGAGGCAGGAAATAACAGTGGATACTGACATGGCACCTTGAGATCTGGGAAGCCTTTTACAAAGACTCTTCTGTCTGATCCTCTCAGCAACCCTGGGAGGTGGATACGGACATTCTCCTCATTCGAAAGACAGGAAACTGCCAACAAAAATAAGTGACTTGCCCAGGGCCTAGAGCCTGAGACAGGATTTGAACTCAGGTCTTTGTGACTCCAAGTTTAACCTGCCAGCTAGTGCCTATAAGAGGAAAGGCACAGGGGCAGGGAGCAAAGTAGGGTTGGCGTTTACCCCTTTAGATGCTTTCCAGGTTTCCTCTAGGTCTAGGTATTGCTCATTAGTTAGGCCAGCAGGGGAAGTAGGGGGAGACCGAGGGCATCCTTGGTGTGCATGCACACACATGCAGGGTCCCCAGAGCGAGAGCGTTATAAGGGCCCATGCTGGCCAACCAGTCCAACACAAGATGCCCAATGAGAGAAGGACCCCCAAAGAGGTGGAGCCTACCACCTTCCAAGGGCCCTTTAGCTCTCTTTGTCAAGAAGTTTTACAGGGTACAGAGATCAGGCTGGGGAATCCCACATGCCATGGATGGTTCTGCCCTGTGGGGCCAAGCAGAAGACATGGAATCCAGTTCCAGGTCCGAGGATGGTGGGTAAGACCCAGACCCAGAGGAAGAGGCTGGGGCGGGGGGCGCAGAATGGATTATCTGCAGCTGAAAAGCAGAGAAAACCGAGGTATACAAGGTGGTACCCAAGTGGCTTCATCGCGCTGGGGGTGGCACGCATGTGCAGAATTCTGCTTCTAAAACCAGAGTGGGTGGGAGCCTAGGACAACAGTATCCTGTTCTGTATCAGTTACCTACTAGGAATAGCTCTTGGACATATATTTTTCCTGATAATGGTAATTGGGGGCTGGGGAATAAGCATTTACATAACCTAGCTATGTGCCAGGTACTCTTTACAATGATGACTTCATTTGATTCAATAATGAGATAGAATAAAATGAACAGGAAGCTTTGGGGTTATCAATCTCACCCCTTTTCTTGCTGGTAATAGTTAAGATCCCCTCACTGGCTTTGGCACCCCAGCAAGTAGGCTAGACTTGTATCAGAGACACCTCCAATGCCTCAGTTTCCTCATCTATAAGATGGGGGGTCACCTCCAGAATCTACTCCTATGATCCTCTCTCCACCTTGGAGAGTGACAACAGTTTGAACCAAAAGAGCCCCCACAGTGTGGTGACCTGACCTTCATGGCCCAACCCTGTCTCCCACTAGCTTTCGAGGAAGCAGCCTGTCAGATGTCTATTTTCCATTATCTTCTTTACCATTCAGCTGACCAGCTGGTATTTTATTTACGTCACTGACATACCAAAACCTGATAAGAAGGTTAAAGTAACAGTTGCCTTAGAATTTGGGACAAAGTTGATAGTGCTCAGTACCACCAGTCTAAATGAATGGTAATTATTATGGCCTGCAATCTCTTATGGGAAGGGATTGGCTCAGAAGAGTCCAAGGAACACCTCTAACTCACAGGTTCTTAACTGAACTTCTTTTAAAAAATAACTAGGATTTCAACATAAAAAAATAGCTGTTTCAACATATCTGATTTCCCTCAGTAATCACCATGTCAGCCAACAGGCACTAATTACACCCTAAAGTCCAGGCATTGTGCTAAGAACTCATTTTTTAAAATGTTATGTATTTAAAATATGATTCTGAGAAGGGTCCATAAGGCTGCCCCCGACTACCAAAGGGGACCCTAATAGTGGGCTAAAAAGGTTAAGAACCAATGCTCCAAATGAAGAATCCAACCTAACACATCCTCAAAGCATTCTGTATCTAAGAGAATATTACAGGCCTAAACCCTCTCAAGGACACTGAGACCAAGCCTGGCCCAGAGATATGGAGGACTTTCCCAGGGTGCCCCTGGCTGCTCCTCTGGGGCAGGGATACATCTGTTAATCCACCTTTCCACAAATCACTATTTAAAGAAACACTCCACAGACATGGTCCTTTTCTGTAATAAGATTAACAATGGCTTTCTCATGCACCTTATGAAAAATCTGGAGTTTTTGTATACACCGAGGCAGGGGTGGGGAGAAGCAAGCTGTTGTCCAGCCTTCTTGGTATGTAGAAGATGGAAGAAGACCATCATTCACCCCCATGGGTCACACTAAATGGCAGTATCCCTTCTTTTCAATAATTTTCAATATAATATTGTCATTAAACCCTATTATATTCCTACCCATGGAGGAATCGATCCTCCGAGATTCTAAATGGGACAAATGACTAGAAATCTTTAAACGGCTACCTGCCCACCCACTGGTTCTGTAGTTTTTTAAAATGACTAGACCTTTGCCATCACTTTTCCCAGGTTACCTTTCTGCCCATCCCCATGCCCCCCTCCAGGTTGTTCAGCTCATCCCCGCTGCTGTCCCCGGCCCATCCCAGCACTTTCTCTACGTTCTGCACAAATACCCGTGTTGTGCTCACACTGTTGCCACTAAATTTCAGGCAGCCAGCTTGGTCCCACATGACCATGGGTGGTGGGCCTCTGGCAGGCCTGTGCCGAGCTCCTCGATGGCCTACCTCTACCTGGGAGCTGAGCTTCTTCTTCCTTCTGGGCTTGCTCCTGATCAAGGTACAGGGTGGCTCACCCAGCCCTGTCCTGATCCCCTGCTGTTCCTCTGAAGGTTTGCAGTCAATTCTGACCCAGCCCACTAATGCCCACACCCTGGCACAAATGAATGCTAAAAAGGTCTGCATGCTCCCTGTTTGTAAACCATGACAAATATCTGTGAGCCAATAAGACACTGTGAGGGAGGAAAACTCAGTATTTTTCTGGGGGAAAAGGAAGGATTTTCATCTTGCCCTTTCCTACTAATAGAATAGATTCCTGTGCCAATATCCACGGGGTGAGCTTTACACATAACCAGAGTATTAATGGCCTTAGAAACAGAGAAATCCTTAGGGTCCTGAACTTAGACTGCAGAGAAAAATCAAGCCACAATCCTACATCTCTTTGCCCTGATTCTCTGACTTTCTGGTGGCCCCAAACCACCATCTTAGGCACTGATTTCATCCGTGAACAAAGGGTGCCCACCCTTGAGGGTAGGGGCTATCTCCTCATACTGAGCTCCCAGCCCCCAGCTCAGGGTTCAGCACACAGCAGGAAGAGCAGGGTCACTCAGTGACTGATCAATGGTTTCCCCTATCAGGTCATGAGGTCCTTGGGGGTAGGCCCCCCAAGATTAGCAAGTACAGGGCTTCACACACTAATGAATTCCCACAAATGAAGGAAAGCTACCTGAATCGCTAACACTTCAAAACATGGTCCACCCTGGCCCTCTTGGCAAAGGATCCTTTTTTTAACCACCTCCTCCAATGAAGGTTTTAGGACAAGTTCACAAGGTTCCAAAGTCAATCACGACCTGAATATTTACTTTAAGAATTTTGATCTCAGTTTATGATAAGTAACCAACTGAAAACCACAATGCAGAGAAATGCTGGTAAACCCACCTTCCAGGAGTGATGACATGTGGACAAATCTTCTGATTCTGTCTACACTGTGTTCTCATCATCTGAGTACAGTAAACTCAGGGCTAAGTCCAGATAAGCACCCCCTTATCACAACTTCAGGGCAAGGCAGGTACAGGAGGAGTGTCCCTCTGCCCCACACACACTGGATAGAGCTCTATGGAGGAGAGAATTATCAGATACTGTCGATAGGAGAGACCTGTATAGGCTTGGGAGGGAGAGAGGGAGGGAGGGAGAGGAAGGGAGGGTGGGAGGATCATCTATCACAGGTTACATACACACTACATAAAAGAATTCAAATGACACAGGTATTTGCCCTCACCAAAAAAAAAAAATCAAAAGCTCACTCAGATAGAGAGCCAAAAGGGACTACTGAGTACAATCTCCTTGTCTTCCAGGAGAGGAAACTGAGACCCAGAGAGAGAGGAAATATAACCTCCCACAGGGAGGACTGGGACCCAGGATCTTCCCCACTGCTTCCTCAGACCACAGCAGACTTAAGCTGACTAGGAGGCATGTGCTGTTGGCTTTGACACATTGGAAATGGTTAGGTCAGGGGTGGGGAACCTGAGGACCTAGAGAGTCACAGGTGGCCTTGCCCCCCCCCCCCCCACCTCCGGCCCCGGGTTAGGTCATGGTAGGGGTTCTCTAAGCAGGACACAGAATCTGCCAGCAGCTATCAGTCCAACAGAACCCAGGATTGTCTGAACATCACAATATCGGGCTTCAGAAGAGAATCACACAGAATCTATCTTTTCATGTTGATTTCAAAAGACTGCCCCACATTCATCCCAAACTCTACCCCACTTCCATGTACTCTCCCCTCCTACTCTCAGACCCCCGAGCTCCATTCGAGGCCCATTACCCAAGGCCTTGCCTGACACCCTCCCAGTTGAGTGCACTCTCCTCATGTGCCATCCCACCCCAAATTCCTTTACTTGTATTTTGTACTCACTTATCTGTGTACAGATTGACTCCCCAACGGAACAGATTTTTGTGTGTTTAATCTCTCTAACCCCAGCCAGCTCTCTAAGGCTTATGTGACAGATCTCAATTGAAAGAAGTTTACCAAAAGAATGAAATCACAAGACTGGTCTGGGAAAATCCTCAGAGTCTAACCCAGGTACCTGGTGCACAGCAGGTGCTTAGTCAAACCAAGTTCCGATCCATGGAAACACAACCACACAGCCCCTACCACCACAGGAGATTAAAGGATCCCTGGATTGTGAAATACTTAAACATGAAGCTGGACAGATCACCATTTTAAAACTATCAGTGGTTCAATAAATCACGTTATGCTGTGAACACATTCAATGAGCTTAGGCTGAAGTAGATGGAACGTTATCTACTATCATCATCATTTAGAGAGACAGAAAGTCAGACCTTCACACAGTGACTGAACAAGATGTTCCAGTTAGGCTTGCCATGGAAAACTGACCTTTAAAAGAAAAGGCTTAAGAAAGGAAGGGATGACAAGGAGTCAGGGGCTCATGGAATGGAATAAGCAATTATTAAATGCCCAGGATGTGCCAGGCACTTTCTATCAATATGATCTCATGTGATGCTTACAACACCCCAGGAAGATCAGGAGTTTTATTATTTCCATTTGACAGATGAGAAAACTGAGGCAATCAGGGGTTCAGTGATTGGGTCACATACCCGACGCTAGGTTTGTACTCAAGTCTTTCTGATTCCCAGCTCAGTACTCTGTGCTTTTGGGGTAACCCCCTGCCTAGCCTGACCTTCAATGAGTTCAAAATGGTAGGTGGATCAGCAGGACTCCAGGAAGGTACCCAATACAAGCAACTCTTTTTATTCAACCCAAGAAACACTGTCCAAATGAAACATCCCAAACTCAAGTTTGGAAGTCTCTCACTATTTGGAGAAGTAAAAACTATCAGGTGTCTAGAGACACCTAGATAAGATCTGAAAGCAGATGAAAACACTGGCCAATTGGGAGAGCGGCAGTGGGGAGGGGTGGAGGGAAAGCTGGCCTGGCAGCCAATCTGGACTGGAGTCAAGTCCCACTTCTGATGGTCTGAGGGGTCCATTAACCTCTTAATGCCCCCAAGATTCTCTAGGCCCATCTGATGCTTGGGGGCCGGGGGTGCCGCAGAGAATCTGCACTGATTTTCTCATCAGAGAGTTCTCTATGCCAGTGCCACAAAGAAACACTTAGCTGAATCAATGAGCATTTACTAAGTACCTACTATGTGCCCGGCACTGAGGATACATAACAAGTCAAAAGACTGGTCCTGCCCTCAAGGGGCTTCCAACCTATTAGAAGAGAAAACATGCAAACAGGTATATCAAAGCAAGTTGTATGGAGAAAATAGATAGCACGAAGACACTGGAATGGAGAGGGGTTAATGGAGGAAAACATGGCAGCAATTGAAAATTTCAGCCTATTATTTGTCCCGAGGTTTTCCTTTTCTTTTTTAACGGGAGGAAGAGAAAACACATTTTTTTTTTTTAATCACAGTCTTGGGGCTGAAAGGACCATCTGGAGCAGGAGGATTTCAGAAAAAAACCTAGAAAAATTTACATGAACTGATGTTGAGTGAGGGAAATAGAACCAGAACACTGTACACAGAACAGCTACACTGTGTGAGGAATGACTTTGATAGACTTGGCTCTTCCTAGCAACACAAGGATCTAAGACAACTCCAAAAGACTTGTGATGGCCAATGCCATCCACAACCAGAGAGAGAACTGTGGAGTCTGAATGCAGATTAAAGCAGGCTATTTTCTCTTTTTTTGTTTATTTTTTGTGTTCTTCTTTCTTGTGGTTTTTCCCTTTTGTTCTGATTCTTCTTTCACAATATGACTAATGTGAGAACATGTTTAATATGATTGTACATAGCTAACCTTTATCAGATTGTTTGCCATCTTGAGGAGCGGGGAGGGAAGAGTGGGGGAAATTTGGAATTCAAAATCTTATAAAAGTAAATGTTGAAAAAAATAAATGAAATTCTTGAAGACAAAAAAAGGACCATCTATCTGGAAGAGGGTCCACTGGAAAAAGCATGTATGAAGTTCTGGGTTCTAATGCAGTCTCTGCCACCTTTTGCCTTTGTGACCTTAGGCAAGTCATTTGTCCTTCCTGTCTCACCTCAGTACCTGTAAAATGAAAGAATTGTAATCGATGACCTCTGAGGCAGTTCTGTGATCTTTGGGTTCATGAGAATTGACAAAAATGTAACTGTGTGCTGCAACTCAGACCACTGACAATGAAAGTTGCTAGTAACTAACACTAGGCCAGCCCAAGAAAAAGGGTACCTTCTTCCCTTCTTTGCCAGGCTTAGAGTCTGGAAGACCAGAGTCGGAATCCTGTTTCAGACACTTACTAGCTGTGTAACCTGAACTCCAATCTGGCTTGACACTTAATAGCCACATCACCTTTTGTCTCAGTTTCGTCATCTATGAATGGGCGATAATATCAGCACCTACCTCCCAGGGCTGTCATGAGGATCACACCAGATAATGATTGTAAAGCACTCAGCAGGGTAACTGGCACATGTAAGAGCTTTATAAATGCTAGCTGGCATTATTTGCCTCTTGTGTGTATGTATGTGTGGAAGGAATATGGGTCTTGGCCGGTTTTTCTGATTTGCCCTTCCCCCTTCCTTTTTAAAAAAGAGTTACAAGGCATGGCCTGGGGAGGGGGTAGGGGGGAACCTTGCTGGGGTGGCGGGGTGGGGGTGGGGGGGGTGCCTTGCAGAGATCAAGGGAATGGAAAAACAACAGATGCTGATACCGAGCTTAGGCGAATTGTCCTCTCTCAGCCTCAGTTTCTTCATCTGTAAAATGAACTGCTTGAAGGGGACTCTATGGTACAAGGTCAGGAGAGTCAGACACTAGGGAAATGCTTTGACCTCCATCCTAAGGTCCCTTGTAGCTGTCCTCTGACTCTGATTCTAGTTCTTCTTTACAATATGACTGATGTGGAAATATGTTTGACATGATTGTACAGGTACAGCCTCTATCAGATCAGATTGCATGCTATCTCAGGGAGTAAGGGGGGAAATTTGCTTAATAAATGTGGATTGACTGACTGATCCAAGCAAGTGTTTAGGAATTAACAGGCACCAGAGGGTTGGTCCAGGAGCCTTACATCTACTGGCTAAACCAAAGCACCCCACAAAGGCCCTTATGTGGCCAGGCTCCCCTTGGTGACACGCCCACAAGGCTAAAGGCAGAGTCTGAGTCAAATACCACGTGAACTGTTCATTCCTACCCCTACAGATTCTGTGAAGAGCTGGTACTCGGGACGGATTCTCGAGCAATGCCCCTCATGGCATTCTGAAGCAACTCTTGGTACTGCACAAGGCATAGGGTGGGCATGACCATCAAAGGCTCATGTCTCTGTCCCCAAGGAGTAACCAGGCAAAGAACAGACCTCACAGAGAAGCTGGAATAAGAAGGGAAAGAAAGACCCAGCAGACAAAGGAATGCCAGGAGGTTGGGAGGGCCAGCCTCCCAAGAACAGCTGGGGGGCTTCCTCTCTCCTGAAATACCACAGAGGCGAAGCTGCCAGCCGATGGACCTTTGAGTCTATCTGTGGGGGCATTTCCTCCCGAGAGAGAGCAGCCATGTGGCATTGCCGATGTGGAGGGGGAGCACCTGGCCTCAAATCCAGGCTCTGCCTCTTACCAGCCCAGCTGGGTGACCCTTCACCTCCCCAGCCTCGAACTTCCAGCTCAAAGTCTACAATCCTAATAATAACCAAAGTGCTCTCTATAGAGCTTAAGTCTTCACAACACATTTTACAGATGTTATCCCATTCACATATACTATCCCGACAATCCAATATTATGAACTCCATTCCACAGATGAGGAATCTTGGGCTCAGAAACAAAAAGTAACTAACTGCCCAGGGTTCCTTTTAGCTCATCTGGAAGCAGGAAGCCTTTCACAGGGAATGTCTGTGTCAGCTTCCAAATGACCTGGATTCACCCAGATTTGGGCTTAAAACACCATCTATGACCCCAGTCTTTGGCTGTTTCTCAGCAGAAATCACCATCAGCAAGAAATTACATGGTGGTTTTACAACATGGACAACAGAGGATACTATTTTTATTTGTAATCTAAGAGAGATTCTCTATTGAGCTATGGAGGGGGTAAGAATTCCTCAGAGTTCTGCCAAGTTCCAGGATTTTAAGAACTTTCAAAATGTTTCTCTCTCCCCTTTTCCCTCTCTCCCTCGTCTTCCTTTTTCTACCTCCTTCTCTTCCTCCTCCTCTCCCCATTTTTCTCCTTTCTCTCTCTTCATCTCCCTTCTTTCTTTCTCTATTTCCCTCTCACTCTCTTCCCCTTCTCTCTCCTTGTTTCCCGTTTCTCTCTCCCGCTCTCTCTAGAGCACACACACTCTGAAAGTGACCAAAAGCCCTAGTTCTCACTAAAGGAAATTGAAAAAATACACTATTTTGACCCTACAGATCACCTAAATCTATCTGCTAGGTATGCCTAGCCACTAAAAAGTTAAAAGACTATAGACAGGTACTTTAGTCCTGACCTTAATAAATCAATCAACCAATAAACATTGATTATGCCCTGATAATGTGCCAGGCACTGTGCTAAGTCCTGGACATACAAAGAAAGGCAGACACTGTGTCTCCCCTCAAGGAGGGTATAATCTAATGGGGAGACCACAGGTAAACAATTAAGTGTGCACATGGTATCTAAAAGGAGAAATCTCAGAGTGGAAGACACTGATTTCCTGTAGGAGAAGGATAGACCAGGGCCTGCTAGATGTGAGGTCAGAGTTGAGACTTGACAGAATAAAGGATGCTTTCACTGTTGGGCTGTGACAGCTAACAGCACATCCCTCTAGGACACCAAAGGGTGAAGGGAGACACATCTGTAAAAAGAGCTTTCTCTGTTTCTCCCAAGGGTATGTCTGAAGGCCCTCCTCCATTTCTCAGTCTGGCTCTCAGCCTGCCCAGGTGAGACTACCTGCAGAAGCCTGATGTTTTTCTTATCTGACAGAATGGGACCATTCCAAGGTGCATAAGCACTCTTAATGACATCAGAATTGTTGTTTTTTTTAATCTGTGATTCAGTTTGCTCTGGATGAGTGAGAACAGGAAGCTAGGGGGATGCAGTGGACAGAATTCTGGGCCTGGAGTCAGTGCTGTCTGACTCTCTGTATGGGAATTTCTTGGCAAAAATATCGAAGTGGTTTGCTATTTTCTTCTCGAGCTCATTTTATAGATGAGGAAACTGAGGTAAGCAGAGTCAAGTGACCAGCCCAGGGTCACATAGCTAGGAAAGTGTCTAGGGCTGAATTTGAATGTCAAGTCTGGCTCACTCCAAGCCCAGCACTCTATCCACTCTATCGGAGCTACCCCAAGTCAGCAAGACGTGAATTCAAATTCCTACTCTTCTCATCAGTAAAATGAGGATAAATGCACCTATTTGCTACAGTTGTTATAAGTATATGAGGTATTTGTAATATGCCTACCAAGCTTTAAAACGATATTATAATAACAATAGCTACCATCTGCACAGTGTTCATCATGTAGTATCCTAACGTTATATGGAAAAATCTCCCATTTCAGGCTAAAGATATGTCAGTTATTCAAACTACAGCCAATACTGAGAACACAGAAGAGGAAAGCCAGGATCTAGGGCAGCTTCTTTAATTTCCAAGGGAAGATTCTCAATATTTGGGGTGGGGGTCAGGGGAGCTGTAGGGAGCGCTTTCAATGATAATTCTCTGGCTTACAAGAGCAGGGATTCTGAGCTGGCCCCCAGTTTTCTCTAGGAAGGTGGATCACATCTGGCACAGGCAGGTGAGAGCTGGGCGTGCCCAGGGGAATCCTTCCTCTCCCCCCTGCTGTTTTCCGACCTATTCTCAACCATCTCTTGGGCCCTCCTGGCCCATATTCCGGGGACCTCTTGGACAAGCACCAAAAGAAACCCTTTTTAAAAATCAAAAGGCTCCCAAAGCCAGGGGCATGCTCCACTCTCTTTTTCAGGGGGTCCCTCCTGGGATCCCCCCACTTCTCAGGGCATCTTTCCCTGGACTCCCAGCTCCTCTCACTCCCACAAATACGTCCCCCAGTTTGGCCCCTGAGCTCTGTCCCAAAGGCCCCCACGGGGCGGCCCCCGGCCCCCTCTTTTCTCTGGGGGGGGCTTCATCTCCCCGAGGTAAGGGCCAACCCCGTCGTGTCACAGAAGCTGGGGGGGGCTTCCAGGCCAGGTCTCCTTTGGGGCTCCTGGTGCAGCCCAGCCTGGTCAGGGACCCCCCAATCGCCTCGGTCAGTCCACCCCAACACGTGTGCCTGGGGAGACCGAGACAGAGGGGCCCGTGCAGCGCCCGCTCCAGAGGGGCCCCACTTTTGTCTCCTCTTTCTCTTTTTAAAAATATCTTTGTAAGAAAAAGGAAAGGAAGAGGAGAGCCAGCAGGACAGAGGATTTCAAGCTACGTGAAAGAATGAAAGCAGCCCCCAGCGCTGCCCCCTCGGCCTCCTCCCCCGCTCCCTCCCCCCCAGCCCTGCCCCCTCAGCCTCCTCCCCCGCTCCCTCCCCCCAGTCCTGCCTCCTCCCCCGCTCCTTCTCCCCCAGCCCTGCCCCCTCGGCCTCCTCCCCCGCTCCCTCCCCCCAGTCCTGCCTCCTCCCCCGCTCCTTCTCCCCCAGCCCTGCCCGATCCCCTACCTGCGGCTCCCCCCGCGCTCCTGCTGCCCGGGGGCCCGGCCCGGCCCGGCTGCGGCGCCCCGTGGCCCGGCCATGCTGTGCCCGGCTGGGCCGCCTCGGGCACCTGCTCCTGTCCCCGCCGGCCCGGAGCCGGGAGGTGCGGATGTGCCGAGGCCTAGCCCTGGGAGCAGCAGAGTGCGCGCTCACCGAGTCAACCGATGGGGGCGGGGGCCGCGTGCGCGCGGCGGGGCGCGGTGGAAGGGAGGGGCGGAGCGCCGCTGGGGGGCGCTGGGGAGCCGTGGGAGGGGGAAGGGGAGGGGGCGGAGCGCCGCTGGGGGGCGCTGGGGAGCCGTGGGAGGGGGAAGGGGAGGGGGCGGAGCGCCGCTGGGGGGCGCTGGGGAGCCGTGGGA